>JAMXBD010002547.1:0-185160 GCA_024138025.1 Combretum micranthum
TTGATACAATGAGGTCGAGGCAATTTCTGATGATATTGTTAATAAGTTTAAGCTATAGTCGAGAGGTGTTGTGAAGTAATGGAGGAAGTGAATCCAAATTGAGTGGTAAAAGTTAAGAATTAAAGAGACGTCGATGGAACTAAATTCTAGCTAGCAAATATAAACATGAAGATGGGTTAATATGGTGTAAAGAATAAGAAACAAGAAGAAAAGGAGTGACAGAGAACTGATGGATGCATGGATAAAAAGGACATATTGATTCGGGTAACTTTCAAGGACGAAGGTTTCTTTTAAGAGGGGAGAGATGTAATATATAGAAAAATATTTTATAAAGAAGGGCAAATGAATGTCGTTTGTTAATTAAAGAGAAGGAAATTTTAGTCATTGCTAATAAATGAGATATATAACAATCATCCCTCACATTGATGATGGTCAATAAGTCTTTAAAAATAGTAAATCTTCAATAAATTATGATAAAGGGAAAAAGTTGTCATATGTTGAAAAATAAGAGGGTTTTATGGTCCACCTTAGTATTAACTTGATGTTTTTTTTTTCTATGACCTAGAGATGTTTGAAGAATAGCTTTTGACAAAGGCAAATTGGCCTCTAGGCCGCCAGCCTATATGTAAAAGCTACCGGCGTAAAGCACTCAGACTTTTATGAAATTTGTGAAAGCTGGCAAGAAGGCTGCCGGCGTAAGGACATAGGCTGCTAGCGTAACTGCTAGCCTTTCCTGTCTGAAGTGTTTCCTATATAAGAGATCCTAGGGTTCGTGTTTTTCATTTGTAACCTCCTTCTTTCGACCAGAGAGAGAGAATTGAGAGTTTTTGAGTGTTTTTTTTAAGAGCAAGATCAAGGGAGATCATATTTGGATCAAGAGTAAGTAATCTTTCCTTTATCTCTCAAGATTCTTCCTATATCGTTTCGTTTCCTTAGGGTTTTGTTTGGATTTTGAAGGGATTTTTTGGGGAAACCCTAGTTTTGATCAAGATCCAATCTTTCGGGAAAACAAGTAAGGATAAAGATTCGAATCAAGTAAGTATATCATCTCAATCATAGATTTAAAACAAAGAGAATGATTTTATGATTTGGGGTTTTGTATGTTTATGAAACCTAGGGTTTGGGTTTTGAAAAGATCCTATCATTTGACGAATTATTAGGAATTGCTATCAATCAAAGTAAGTTTCATCCTCTTTATCTTAGAATTAATAAGGGATTTATGATGATAATGGATTATCTAAAATGTTAATTTATAAATTAGGGTTTTGAGAAGAAAAGTTGTTCTTGATGGATTTTGTGGAAGTCGATCAAAGAAGAAGTTCAGATTTGATGTTTCTCATATCAGGTTAGGGTTTTTGGAGATTTTGATAAGTTAGGGTTTGAATGGGTTGAGGATTTACACATTTCTATCTCTGTTATATTTGTATATAAATAGATTTGGAGATTTTGTGTTTTGTTCATAAGGGATTTGTGGATTTGGAGAGATTGTTCCTGGAATTAGAAAAGGTAAGACCAATCCCTGCTTGTTGCTTTTGCTTGTAAGATTAGTATTGCTTGATTGGTTGTAGAGAAAGAACTTTATAATGAACTTAATTATATTTGACTTAATAATTGCTTGCTTGATTGTGTTTGGCTTTGACTAGTAAAGACCTGGCAGACAGTGATACTGGTGAGGCACCCTAATGATCTATGTGTGAGGTTGTCTCGAGTAGACTCGTGCATAGAGATGATTCTGGTAGAATTAGGGGGAAACAGAGATGTTTGGGGAGTACCTACTCATCCATATATGTATATAATTACCTTATTTTCAAAGAGTTGGTTGTTTTTAAAATGGAGTTTGAATTACTTCGAGTTTGGGACTAGAGTATATATAGTTCTTAACTATGTTGATTTACTGACTATAAAAAGATAACAAACTGATTGCTTGCATTAAACTAAGTGCATTTGATATATATATCAGTTGCGTGTGTAGTTGCATTTGCTTTAAAGGATTGGAGTTATTGTACTAGGCTTTGCAGCTCACTTTTTAAAATTTCAGGTATAAGTGATGAAGGCATTGTATATGATCTTTTGGGTTATGATATGATCTTTGATCAAGGGGACGACGATAGTAGACCTGACTACTGAGTTGAGAGTTAGATTTGTAGTTTACAGGTTCATAGAAGGAGAGAAGTGTTTAGATATATTGAAGACTTGGAAATTATCAGTTTATGTTTTATGTGAAAGCTTTAGGATTTTATTGTTGTAGGAAGTTCTAGGTTGTAAATAAGGTTTTCATTATGAATTGGTGCTTTGGTTTAGTTGGCCTGGTATTGCCAACTTGTATGATTGTTTTAAATCAGAAGTTTGTTCGGAAGCTATATTCTAGGTTATGCAGGTTGTGTTAAGTGCCTTATGAGATACCTTATGTGTGTTTACAGGTGATATTTCAAAATTTGTGGGTATTAGAGCCTTAGCGTGTCCTATTCAAGAGATGACATGTGGCGGGTTGTAATGCCTTATTTTATGGCGTTACAAGGAGTATAGGAAACATACCCACAATAGTGTCCACACTCAACATCTCACTACGCTGAAGAGCTTATACTCTTGTCGGTGCTTGTATCCCTGACTAAAAGAAAAATATCTGCCAACTGGAATAATCTGTCTTCCAGCCTTTTTACAATCTACAGCTCTATGTCCTCTTTGGTTACACTTGAAGCCAAACACTTGAGGAAGAGTCTTCTTTGTGCAGAATTTGCTGATGTGTCCAACTCTACCGCATGAAAAACATGCATTCTCTACCCACTTGTAGTTCTCCAAATCATGTGGCCTAGGCATCTGAGGCATCTCTTATCAACACTTTGTACTGTTGGCTTGAAAGCTTGTGTGGTAGGTTGCTTACCCTTGCCCATGTCCACATACTGGATGTTGGTCTCTTACCCAAAAATATCTTGCCTCTCTATAGCTCTCTACTCGTCATTCTATTTAAACCCTACTCTACTGTCTTGACCTTGTTCACTACTACTGAGTAATTATTCAGATCCATTAAATTCACCTGATACTGGATCTTAGGCTCTAATCCAGTAATGAACCTGCTAATTTTAGCCTCTTCACTTTCCTTTAATGGATCCGGTAGGAACCTCATTAATCTATGCAGCTCAGCCTTATACTCCTATATTGTCATCTTTCCCTGCTGCAGGGTATAGTACTCTTGAAGCATCTTCTGCTTCATATTGTTGGGAAAGAACTCCCTATAGAAAGGCTGTTTGACCATCTCCCAGTGATTGCTCCTGCCATGTGTCTTTGATGCTCAACTACCAATTGTTTGCTCTCCCAATAAGCAAATATGAGGCATATTCTACTTTCTTGTTCTTTGGAATGTCCAGAGCAGCAAATGTCTTCTTGACCTCCTCCATCCATAACTATACATCTAGAGGTCTACCAGGTGTAGGTTCAACTTGTAGACTAAATCTACAAACTTGTTCAAGCTTAAAACATTAGCATGTCTAACTCCATTGCCTCCATTCCCATTAAGCCTCTGAGTCTCCAGGCTCCAGGCTTCAGCATTCGCCTACACCATCTGTATGTCTTTCCTTATATTCTGCTACTACTGCTGATTAACCACTCCCAGCAAAGCATTCACAACCTGCATAAGCTATGCAGCACCAACAGGAACTTATTGCCCTACAGATGGAATTGGTGGTGGTGGTGGTAAATCCTGATTTTGAGCTTGTTGACCCTCTTATCCATTATTCACTTCCACCTCTCTAGCTCTGGAGGAACCCACATCAGGCATTCTTCTCCTTGGAGGTATTCTCATACAAGCAAAACACAACCATATAAGAAACAGGGCAATCTAACTTAAAGATCAAAACTTAAAATCTAAAAGACAACAACAAGCTTAACTAGAAAACAACATCTTAATCATATTCTACCCCACTCATCAAAGCTCACCTTTCTAAGGAGTCAATTTTTTAAATCTAAAAGATTCAAACCTATAGCTCTGATACGAAATAAGCTGTAACACCCTAAACTAAGGCGATTACAACCCACCACATGTCCTCTCTTAAATAGAACACGCAAAGGCTCTAAATCCACAATATAAAAATATAATCTCCATAATACTCTCAGAGGGTACATAAAAAAAATATAGAACGTGTATCATATAATAACTTTGAAATCTCCTGTTTATGAAAACAGATCCATGTTGGCAAAACTATAGCCAACTAAAAAGAAAAAATCTAGAAAAGATCTATCTTCAAGATAAATGACATAAAATCCTTTAGTTATAACTATTACATAAATCCAAATACTTAAATCCATAAATCTTCAATAAGATAAATAACTAAAATATTATTCCAAAAGCCTTCAATATCTCAAGAAAAGGTTTTGCATAAATCATGTATCCGATCCTATTCTTCTGCAGGGTAGTCAGGACTACTATCGTCATCCCCATGATCAAAGAAAAGATCATAACCTAATAAATCGTAAATAACTTCATCATCACCTGTATCTGAAAAAGAATGGAATGAGCCAGAACGCCTAGTACGCCAGTCCACAAACAAATGCATATGCACAAACAGCATGTATATACAGTGCAATTACTCTAATGCAAACAACAGTTTATTTTCTTATTTAAGCCAGCAAATCAACTCATTTTAGAACTATGAATTCCTAGTCCCAAACCCGGAGTAACTCAAACCCTATTAGAAATCAACCAACTCTTTTGAAAATAAGTAATTATATATATATATATATATATATTGCTGAATGGGTACTCTCCAAACACCCGCCATACTGCCAAATCACCTAAATCTACTGGAATTATCTCTATGCAAGAGTCCACTCAGGACAACTCATACATAGATCATCAGTGTGCACACAGTATCATGTCTGCTAGGTCTTTACTAGTCATAGCCAAGCACAACTAAAAATACAATTTAATTCAGCCAAATAGATTTAGATTATATTTTTCTGTTCCTATAATCAAGCAAACAAAATACTAAACCTATACGTAAAAACACCAAATAAGGAATGGTCGTACCTTTCAATTTCAGGAAAATTCTCAAAAACCACAAATTCTCTAAGAATAACAAACCCCAATCCTCAAATCTCTTGATGATTTACATATGAACAAAATCATATTAAACATCATAATTATAAAACAATTCCTATCATATCAAAGTCTCTCAAAACCCCTAACCTTTTAACAACTCCTCAACTGCAAATTCTTCCTCATTCATACTCCACAAAATCTCACAATAAGAACGACTTTCCTCCACAAAACCCTAGTTTATGAATAAAAAAATATGGACAAATCCATCATTCTAATTTGATCTATTAATGAATCTATGATTTAGAGGATGAAAACTTACATTGATTTGACTATAAATCCGGAAAATTGCCAAAGATCACAAAGAAACCCTAACCCTATAACATCATCAATCATGAACGAACAAAACCCTAAATTAGAAATCATTTCGATGAAATCTACATGTGTAAATAAGGGATTTAATTACCTTGAATGGATCTCAAATTCCGAATCGTTCTCCTTAAGATTCAGATTTGATCCTCAACGGTTTCTCTCACAATCTCCTTCAAAAAAACGAGAAATATATGATTTCGACATTGATTACATGTTAAATCGTATAAATATACTTACCCGTATTGAAGACTTGATTCTCCTTTGATTTCTCACACCAAAATTGAAGAAAGCAAGCCCTAAGTTGCTTTGGATAAAAAACTTGGAGGAAAACAAGACAAACGCTAATTCTCATCATAAACTACATATATATAAAAAACAATTTAGACCGTCAAGTAGGCCACGGCCTAAGTGCCATCTTAGGGCCAATTTCCACAAATTCGTCATGTCTTGTTCGTGTGACTTTCCCTTTCCAAAATTTACCTTTTCAAAGATAAAATTACCTTTTAACAACTTTTATTACAATTAACATCATTATAACTTATTTATTTGTATATTTCACTATATGTATATCTATATATTCAGAGCCTAAATGCTCACTAACTCACGAACAAGCTTATTATTATATTTGCTTTTATTATTGCTTTCTCTTTTTTTTTTTTTGACTTAATCCAAATGCCTTGATGAAGTTATGCTTCTAATACTTGACCGGGTTACCTTGATGAAGCTAAGGTTCCAATGCTTGACCATAATATCTTTGCTTATTATTACTATCTTGCGCATTATTATCTTGCTTAATGTTAACTTGCTTCTTATCTTATATTTGCATCATCTACATACTACATGCTCATAATAGATGCATCTTCATAATGATATTGTCTCAACAATATTTAAAGTAGAATTCTTCTTTAATAAAAGAACTTGAAACTAAACTTTTTATTATGTAACTAGTCACTAAATAAAGGAGTTGTCATTAACAATTTAGAAAATGGATTTTTGCAACATTTTCTCAAGCTTTCTCAAAGTTTGCTCAAATGACATCGAAGATGGTTTTACCAAGGAAATAAAGGAAACAAACACCTTCTTTTCATAACAAGATAACCTAACGTTAGTAAAAATAATGTGTTGGTATAAAAATTTTTCACAAAAAACTTAAGATTAAATCTTTTCACTGCAAAACAAAAAACAAGAAGCAAACTAGTTTTCAAAGTAAGATAAAATCAACTCATTAACTTATGAACCCACTTTGAAAAATAATGATTTTCAAGTTTCTAAAGAAGAACCTATTTTCAAAGAAATAAAAAGGATGTAAATATGATAAATTCAAAAACAAAGGATTTTATCAATAAAGATGATTTCTTTTCAAATAAAATCGGTGAAGGAAATAAAAAGACCAAGTTTTAGAAATAAAATTTATTTTTAAAAGGAGTTAATAAATAAAAATATAAGAGGAAAAAGACTCATTTATTAAAACCATTCTAAAAGCAAATTTATAAATAGGTTATCAACAACTTAATAAAATTTTTTAAAAACTTTGTTCTTTTATCACTAGAAGTAAAATTGTAAAAGACCAAAGTTAAGTGAAAAATTTATTTGTTTTAGAAAAAAATGGGAAGACAAAATAAGAATATACTCATTTATAATAACCTAAGAAAATATAAAGTTCTTCAAAATACTTTGAAAGAAAATTGTCAAGTTTAAGTTTCAACACTTCAAGGAATTATTTTACAAAAAATAATCGTTGAAACAGCACCATTAGAATTTTTGCATATAAAGTGAGTTTATATGTGTCCACTCAAAGGAATTTTCAACCATATAAATATCTATATTTTGCTAAAGGATTTTTTAATAGAATTGAGTTAGAAAATTGTTTTACAAAAGCTGGGATTTTTCGTTTTGAATCTGTATCGAGACTTTTATCAACCCAAATGACCTTGTATGTAGGAAATAGCCTTAGAATTGGATAGATCTTTTTTATTAGGTGGAAATCGGTATATAATATGCGAAATTCCGAGTTAAAATGAGCAAATTATGACCATTTTAAGTTGGAATTTCACTCTATGTGAATTTTGACGAACTTAATAGAATAGAGTTGCAAGTTTAAGTAAATCTTCCAAGAAATACTCATTTCGAGTATTTTTTTTTTTTTTGTATATATGATGCAAAGTCTAAGTTAGCATACCCGTAAGACTATTTCGACTAAGGAGCTTCTATTGATATGGCTAAGTGAGTTTAAATTCTCACAATTGTACTTATGTATTTGCTTATATTTATGGCACTAGATTTTAGGAAAAGATAAAACATGAAGGCGCATTTGTTTTACTTACATGGTTGAAATTATTATAAGTATATCGAGGCGGGAATTGTTAATTAATTATTGTATGATTTAGTTTAGTATTAATTGTCTATAAATTCTATGGTCACTTATAAAATTCCTAGTATTATGTCATGATCACTTAAATTAAATGATTCATGCATGACACGTTGTGAATCACATTGCATTCATTACTATACCTTTGGTGATAAGGTCATAGTAATGAGGTTGAGGACCTGAAATCATAATCTATGACTTTGATTGTCTGTAATTAAATGGTAGTGGCACCTGAATCAACTACATTTTAGCAATTAGAGGAATCTAAACAAAACTACAAAAATCATTTGCAACTATGGCTTCGTTGCCCAAAACACTAACCATCGAATGGAGGGGTAAATCTATTCAAACATATGATTCTGAAAATTGTATATATTGTTTGCTCATGTGATTACTTGCATCTCATATGTTGATTAAATAACTTGATTGACTATTGATTGTTGAGTACTTTACTTGTGGATTTAATTCTCACTAAGCAAGATTAACCCTTATAGATACCATTTGCAGTTTCCTCATGTATGGTTGAAGCCCTGAGGGTATTTCTCATAGTATTACCTTTTGGCTTAAGGAGTTTTTGGAAGAAGTCAAAAACTAGTTGTGAACTTAGACTTCTAAGTAAATCTCAATGTAATTATTTTGATTAGGCTTCATTAGACCTTGATGAACTATACCTTTTACAGGGAATGCCCTTTGATGATTTGTAAGACCTTTATATATTCCCTATTTCAGTTGTTATGTTATGATTTTCATTCTTAAACTGCTATATGAATGTTTCTTAAACAACTTGTTTCAAAGTTAATTCTCTATAAATCATGAATGTATGCCTTAACCCGTATCAAAGCTTATAGATGACTAAAGTTGTCATACTTAGCTTTAATATTGAGTGTGGCGGACTATCACATTTAGGGTACCCTTTGAGGCGTGACAATGCCCACAAAGGAAGTGTGGTAGCTCGACCTTATGGAATACCTGGCAATGTAAGCACAGCAAAGAGCGAAGTAGGAGTGGAAGCTGTGCAGTGTTAGCCATGCATGGAATGAGACTCTATAACTTCGAAGGACAATGGATGGTGGAAGAAAAGGATGATGAGGAGATGGAACTAGTAGCCTTGGACTAAGAAGGAGAGAACGATATCGATTTAGTCACAAATTAGCTGCAAACTCTCTTTTAATTAAAGCTTTCCTTTTAATTACCGATTCTCATAAAATGTAAAGCTATTAAAGAAAAGTTAAAACTTTAAAGCACATGATAGATAAATGGTAAGGACGACGTAGGTATAAGTAGTAATTAGTGTTTGTTGAACACATGACACATACTAGTGAATAGAAGTGCGGCCTACGTGTTGCTTGATACTGGAGCAACACACTCATTCGTCACCACTAGTTTAGCTAGACAGCTTGGTTTACCAATAGTCACAACCACCTTTAACCTACGAATCAAGACACCCACTGGAAGTGACGTATCGACTCAAGAGATGTTGAAAGATTATCTATTGGAAATTCAAGGATACCCCTCTAGAAGTGATTTGATAGTGTTGGAAATGAGTAAGTATGAGTCATACTCAGTATGAGCTGGTTGACCATCGTTAAGGCTATTGTAGATTATCAGAAGAAGTAGTAAGCTTTAACGATCAATATGGGAAAAAAGTGGAGTTTGCTGGAGAGACCACAATCTCAAGAGGAAATGGATTCAACTCTTTTGAGTTAATGATGGAGGATAAAGAAATAATGCCTATAGAGGGTACCTTTGATGAGGAAGAACCACAAGAGGTAAGAAATATACTAGTTGTGGATGAGTATCCGGATGTATTTCCAGATATGTTGCCTAGGTTATCCCAAAGAGGAAAATTGATTTTGAAATTGATTTGGCTCCGAATACAAATCAATATCAAAGGCACCTTACCAGATGGCACCAGTTGAATCGAAGGAGTTGAAAACTCAATTAAAGAACTGTTGGATCAGAAGATCATAAGGCCTAGTGTGTCGCCCTAGGGCGTACCTGTACTATTCGTAAAGAAGAAGAATGCACCTATGAGGCTGTGTGTCGACTACCGTAAGCTTAATAAGGTTACAATTACGATACCCTTTTCCTAGGGTTGATGATTTGTTCGATCAACTATAAGGAGCACCCATGTTTTCACGCATTGACTCATGCTCTAGATATCACCAATTAAGGATAAAACCTAAAGACGTGCCAAAGACAGCTTTTCGCATATGTTATGGACACTATGAATTTTTAGTGATGCCTTTTGGTTTGACCAATGCACCAACTGCATTCATGGATCTCATGAACAGAGTTTACAAACCACTCTTTAACAAATGTATAATAGTCTTCATCGACGACATTCTAATCTACTCAAAATGTGAGAAACAACATGAAGAGCATCATAGGATGGCAGTACAAACTTTGAGAGAAAATAAGCTATACACCAAGTTATCCATGTATGACTTTTGGCTAGATCGGATATCCTTTCTAGGACATGTTGTTTTAGAAGAAGGCATCTTGGTACCTTGAGAATATTAAGGTTGTAGTGGATTGGAAACAACCACAAACGGTAACCGAAGTAAAGAGCTTTTTAGGACTGGTTGGCTATCATCGCAAGTTTGTAAAGGATATTTTGAAAATAGCTAAGCCCTTGACCCAATTGACACAAAAAAAAAAAATTGAGAAGTTTATTTAGACAGATAAATGGGAGCAAAGTTTTCAAGAGTTGAAACAACGACTGGTATCGGTACCATTCTTAGTTTTGCCAGACCCAGATAAACCTTATACTGTGCATAGTGATGCTTCAAGAAATCGTCTTAGATGCGTACTAATGCAAGATGGAAAAGTTATTGCTTATGCCTTCCGATAGCTGAGACCACACGAGTAAAACTACCCCATGTGTGATTTAGAGTTAGCCGCAGTTGTCTTTGCTTTGAAACTTTGGAGACACTATCTATATGGACAAATGTGTGAAATATATACAGATCATAAAAGCCTTAAGTATCTATTCATGTAGAAGGAACTAAATATGAGGCAAAGAAGATGGCTGGAGTTAATCAAAGACTATGATCTAGGAATTAACTATTGTTCACGAAAGGTAAATGCAGTTGTGGATGCTCTGAGCTAGAAAAATCATTAGGAAGTAGCTGCATTAATCACAAGTCAAAAGGAATTAATAAGAGATTTCGAGAAATTAAAGATTGAATTCGTAGGACAAATGTGGAACTTGAGATAGCTAACTTGGTGTTCGAATCGACCTTGGTTGAGAGAATCAAAGAGGCTTAACGATATGATGAAGTAATGCAAAAGCTTAAGAAGGAGGTTCAGGAAGGAAAATACTCTGACTTTGTAATAGATGAGGAAGATGTGGTTAGAATGAAGGGACGATTGTGTGTATCATATGATGAGGAGTTAAGGAAGGAAATTATGAGGGAAGCCCACAACTCTAGCCATATTATACACCCTGAAGTTACCAAAATGTATCAAGATTTGAAAAGTCACTACTGATGGAATGCTATGAAGAGGGATATAGCAGACTATGTTATGAAATGTGCAGTTTGCCAACAATTGACAGTAGAGCATCAAAGGCCAAGGGGATTGTTGAAGACCTTGCCCATCCCTAAATAGAAATGGGATCAGATATCCATGGATTTCGTGTGCAGCCTTCCAAAAACTCCAATGGGTTGTGATGTGGTATGGGTGATTGTGGATCGGTTGACAAAGTCGACACACTTTTTACCAATCAACATAACATACTCTATGGATAAGTTAGCCAAGATCTATATCCGAGAAATAGTACGACTACATGGCATACCCACGAGAATTATTTCAGATCGAGACCCAAGGTTTGTATCGAAGTTCTAGACAAGCTTACAAAAGAGTTTGGGTACAAAGCTTTATTTTAGTACCGTACATCACCCTTGGATAGATGGACAATCTGAGTAGACAATCTAAACCCTAGAAGACATGTTGAGTGTAAACCCCTAAATTTTCGGAATCGGTTTAGCACAAAACCCTAACCGGAAGTCAAACGAAACCCTAAAGGTCAACAAAACCCTAGTTTACTGTATCAATCTAAGTCCGGCATTGCCGTTTTCTTTGGCCCGGAAAAACGAAGTTGGGTTAATTAGCTCAAATAGACCGTAATAACCATAGGTTTTATAAAAGTTTCAGTTTCGTGAATTTCGGATGTCCTTCGAACCCGATCGGACGCAGTTCTCGAAAAACGTGTCCGGAAGCCCGGACTAGTAAAAATATTCCGAATATACCGTTAGACTCGTAAAAATATAAGTTTTCCAAAAATATCAATTTCATAATTTTTCGGTAAGTAAAAATAACAGATATAGCTATTATACGCGTATTTTCTTACTACCGGTACTTTAATTGTCATATCTACTTTACATTACACTATTCATTACTATTCTACACTATTCTTTTATCTCTACTTTTTCTTACACCTACTCTTACACTCTACATAACCTATAATCTTAACTTTTTACCTTTCCCATAACTTTATATCACATCTACCTTACTTATTACATCTTTTATTTAACAAAATACAAAAATTAAATCACTCCCTCTCTCCTCTCAAAATGTGGCCGGCACCTCTCTCTCTCTCTCTCCCTCTCCATTTGTTTTAATTTTGCATTTATTTTATTCATCCAAAAATCACTCCCCATTTTCCTATAAATACCCCCCCCTCTTTCACTTCTTTCACACCACTTCTATACTAAAGTTACTCTCTCAAAATCTCTCTAAATTTCTCTCAAGAAGTTCTTTCAAGAAGTTCATCTCCTTTAGGTAAAAGTTCTTCAAGAAGTCTCCATGTTCATCTACTTAGTATGAGCTTAGTGTATGTTTTCTAAAACCATGAAGGTTAAGAAAGCAACAATAGGTTCATACTTTGTTTTTGTTCATAACCACAATTCCTTTATGTTTGTTCCTTTATATTCTTCATGCTCCTCTTATGTTCATTTATGTTTCTTTTATGTTCATAACTATCTATTATATCTATATAGCTATATATACTAATTAGAGCATGTAAGCTCATAATCTTGCAATTTATTTACCTTTCATGCAATTTATTTACTTCAATGCAATTTATTTATTTCAAGTTGTTTATAAGACTAGTCTCTAGTCTTAGACTTGTCCTAATCAAGTCAAAACAAGTTTTCTTCTTTCATTTTATTTCTTTATGGGACTAGTTTATTTCTTAGTCCCGGGAGCCTTGAAAAAGCTAAGACTCCAATACTTGATTTTATTATTTATGCTTTATGTTACTTTGTTTATTATTATTCTCATAATCATGTTCATTTAGATGTTGTCCAAAAGTTTTTATTTTAAAGATAATGAAATAAAAGAAGACTTTTTGTCACTTAGGAATAAGTTTATGTGAAACATAAAAATATAAGACAACAAAAAACTCATTCATTTTCAAGTTACAAAAAGAATTCGCTATAAATTTAGAAACTATTTTTACTTAAAAGCTAGTTAAATCTTTGTTACTTTACTTTGCTTTTCAAAAGAAAATATTTTGTTGACAAAAATGGTTCTTTTCATAAAGAAAATAAGATGGATGACTAAGGAAATTTTTAAGTAAAGACCTTGCAAATAGGCAAAGAAAACTTATGGTTTGAAAAGAATAAAATTTTCACTTTTCAAGTACAAGAAAAAGTTAATAAGATTATAGAAATTAGTTTTTCTACAAAAAGTCCTTAATTGTTCCACTTTGTTTTTACAAGGAAACCAAATTTTCATGCATGAGTAATTGTTTTGGAAATGGAGACATGAGAAAAGAATGAGAAATGTCAAGTAAGGATTTTTGCAAAACAAATGACAAAAAGAATTTGCACAAGAAAAATAAAGAATATCATATTTTATATCATAAATGTAACTTAGAAAGTAGAAAATTTTATTTTCAAAAGTCACTTAGAAAAAGATAAATAAAACCAACATAAAACATTTTTAGAAAACAAAATAAACAAGGTATTCATTTCAAAGAAATTCACAAAAACAATTTCCGAAAAGCTTCAAACCGACATTGTTTTACTTAAGAAAAATAATTTGGACAACAAGACATTTGAGCATGCTTAAGTATGAGTTACATAGTCATAAAAAGAGAATTTTCCAACCATATAGATAACTAAGTATTTATCAAACAAATTTTGATTTCTTGAACCAAAGTTGTTTTTACTTGAAAATCCGTGGTAAATTTTGTCACCAGTTTTTCGGAGCCTATGTGGCTTTGTTTGTGGGAAATAATTTTAGAAATGGGTAGATCTTTTCGAGTAGATAGAAATCGGTATATTATATGCGCGATTCCGAGTTAAAATGACCAAGTTATGGCCATTTTAAGTTGGAACATTCTTCCATACGAACTTTAACGTTCTTTGACATTGTTTTGTCAAAATTCAAGAAGATCTTCAAGAAAAACTCATTATGGGTATTTTCTTTGGTTAGGTGACCCCGAGGAAGGATTTCTTCACCCCGAGAACTATTACGATTTAGTGGAGTGTGTGAACGACTCATCCGCTTAGAGGAATAGACGACAATGGCATCGTGAGTTTATTTCCATTAAATGCTACACTTGTTGTGCTTGTAAATTAGTTGCACTAGAGTTAGAAAAGATAAACCGATATGCATGTAAAATAATTCCTTGAAAGAATTCTAAGAATATCGAAGCCCGAATTGTTCTAAGTGATTGTTTTAGTATAATATTGATTTGTGTGAAATTCCTTGATCACCATAAAGTTGAAAATAATTATGTTATGACTTTATAAATTAATGAACTCATGCATACCACGAAGTGAGTCACATTACATGGTTGGGATATTATCCTTGGGTGAGAAGGATAGTAGGCTCATGTCGAAAGCAACACTTGGCGGAAGATCCGAAAGCGATTGCTTGGCGGCTTAATGGAATATGCTTGGCGGTTGATCCGAAAGCAAGGTCAAATCAAGTAGGTTCGGAATACTTGGCGATGAGTGCTCGCAAGTATAAAAGTTTTTATTGAATGCTTGGCGATGTGTGCTCGCAAGCTTAAATTTTCTATCATCAAATCTACTTGTTTTGAGTATCACCAAACCCCGAATGGAGGGCGTAAATCCATTCAACATATAGTTCCCGGAAAGCTATATGATTGTTTGCCCACGTGTTTGATGCATTACATATGTGTGATTAACCAACTTGTTTGAATCTTGTTACAAGAAGTTATTTATGGAAATAG
Organism: Combretum micranthum; assembly: GCA_024138025.1. NCBI lineage: Eukaryota > Viridiplantae > Streptophyta > Magnoliopsida > Myrtales > Combretaceae > Combretum > Combretum micranthum. The sequence goes on from JAMXBD010002547.1 coordinate 14,983, forward strand.
TTCTCACTAAGCCTATTAGCTTATACCCCGATAGCTACCTTTTGCAGTTCCGTACTTATGGCTAAGGCCACGTGGACCATGTGGGCAGGTAATCCCTTTTGAATATTAGAACTCTGGATAAAGTACATCATAGTATTAGCATGCAAATATTTATATAATAGCTTAGTAATTTAGAATTGTTCCTAAGTATGCACAGTTTTGCTGACAAATATTATTGTGATCTCTTTTCTTAATATGTTTTTATATCTCCTTAAGCTTCATTATTCCATATATGGTCCTCTAAAATTGTGAAAGTAAGCCTTACACTTAATATAAAAGCTTTTGGAAATGACTAAGGTTGTCATACTTAAGCTTTAATATTGAGTGTGGCGGACTGCCACGTTGGGTACCCGTTGGGGCGTGACATTGAGAGCATGTGTTTTGGAATTTAAGGGAAGCTGGGATAATCATATACCACTAATTGAGTTTGCTTACAATAACAGCTACCACTCGACCATTCAGATGCCACCTTATGAAGCCATGTATGGATGGCGTTGTAGGTCACCTATGTTTTGGGATGACATAGAGAAGCTTGCCATTGGGCTAGACCTGGTACAAGATGCGGCCGATAAAGTGAGAATCATACAACAAAAGATGAAGAAAACTTAAGACCGGCAAAAGAGCTGGGCAGAACTAAAAGAGACGAGTTCTTAAATTCCAAGTAGGTGATCATGTGTACTTAAAGTTGAATCCGATTAAGAGTATAAGATGGGTACGTACACAAGGGAAGCTAAGCCCGAGATACATTGGACCCTTTGAGATACTAGAAAGAGTTGGAGATCTAGTATATTGATTGGCTCTACCGCTAAACCTATCTGGAGTGCATAATGTGTTCCATGTCTCGGTTTTAAGGAAATATGTACCTTACCCGAAAAGGATCATGGAACTAGAACCCATTCAATTAAAAGAAAACCTCACCAACAGAGAAAATCCAGTACAAATCTTGGACAAGAAAATGCAAAACCTGCGGAATAAAGAAATCCGATATGTGAAAGAGTTATGGAGAAATCACGCGTCTAAGGATGCAACCTAGGAAGCTAAGGAAGAAATTCAAAGGAAGTACCCCAAGTTGTTTCGGGAACAAGTATGTAAGTTTCAGTTTTGAGGACAAAACTTTGTTTAAGGTGGGTAGGTTGTAAGCCTCTGTTTTCTTAGCAAACCAAACTCGGTTTCGGAAACCGGAATCGAAAACCAAAACCCTAAACAGAATACCTTAGGGTTAGTTTGGAACCTAGGAATCTTAAGTCTGGCAATATCAAGAACAAAACCCCGGAGTAATAAAAATGAGTTAGCTTTAGAATATAGTCCTAAATAATCTATCGAAACATAAAAATATCAGATTACGGAGAAATTCAACAGTTTCAAACCCGATCGAGATTTGTTTTTAAAAATCGGTCCCTGGGACTCAAAAATAGAAAAATATTTCATATGATTGTTTAGAACCGAAATTTAATAAGGAATTCAAAAATATTTATAAGAATTTTTCGGTTTATAAAAATTACAGTTATAGTCCTTTTTATCATATTTTCATTACTACTAGTAATTTAATTGTTTAATCTACTTTTTGATTTTTAATCATTACTATTCACTAAGTACAACAAACCATACCTATTTTTACATCCTTACAACCTATTCTTGCATCCTTACATCATATTCCTTACAAATTACTTTTCCAATACAATTTTACTACTAAAATTACTTAATTAAATTTTGAATCTTACATAACACAACACACTTGTCTCTGCCTCTCCCCCTCCTAGCTCAAACCGACGTGACCTTCTCCCTCCTTTTGCCCTCTCCAATTTGTTTTATTTCTTTCTTTATTTAATGACACATACCCCAATCCCATTTTCTATATAAACTCATTTATGCCTTTCACTTTACACCTTTCTTTCTTTTTTCACCAAATCAAACTTTTGAAAATTTTTTCTCTCAACTCTCTCCCTCTCCTTTGTGTCGTGGGCCTCCCTCCCTCTTTAACACACACACACACACACAAATATTTTATTCAAGTCTTCTTATCACAAACACTCAATAGGTGATAGATCTGGACCCTACCACAAATAAAACATGTAATGGCAAGATCATACATGTGTGATTCCACCAAAATCCCATAAACTTTAGGCAAGGTGTGGAAACACTTGAACATGATTTTCATGCCATCACAATGTTTTGGATCTTTTTTATAAAGTTGTTTTGTTATATTCTTACTACATTATTGCTATATATTTTCATATTGATATATTTGTGAATATAATTTTGCTACTAACCTCATCATCATAATGTTTTATCTTGCATTTGCATCCATAACATAAATGTCAACATATATCTATTTTGTTTTTGAGTATATAAATGTCATAAATATTTATTTTATGTGAATAAAAGAGTTAGAGTATAATGATATTAATGAGGATGTTGCCAAAAGATCAAGATCTATTTTTGTTTCTATCGAGCCTGGTTTTCAATTTCCGGTTCGATTTCCTTTAATTCGATTCGTACTAAACCCTAACCCATTCAATACGAATCCTCGACTACGAATTAAAGGAAATTTTGAATTTTTAAAATATTTTGGAGTTGCCACTCAACTAAAGTCGAGAGAAAAAATAAACCAAAACCAATGAGTAGGTTGATTTTGGTTTTGCTACTGATCTGCAAAAAAAATCGTTTTGAAAACGAGAACCAGAAATTAACTTGAGTTCGAGGGCTAACTTATTAAAATTTAAACGATTACCACTTTAAATTTCCATATTTAAATTGCTTCCTTTTAAACCCTAACTTCAAATTTTAAAATATTTAGAAAGATCTGACTAACTAAACATATGATTAATATGCACAAAAATACTAATCTAATCAAATTCCATCAATGATCATATGTAATCTAAAAAACTCGAAATATTCAAATTCTATCAATATTCATATATTCTAAACTAACAAATCAAACAAATTCATAAAAATAATTTTTTTACATATTTTAAGTCGCTCATTTAGGTGCCTACATACCCGCTAATCGGGATCAAACCACACGTAGTTCTTTTAGAAAAATTTAATTTGTTGGTTAATTTTAGAATTTTTCGAATTCTTTTCGCTTTAAGTTTATTAAATTTTATTAATTTTAACAAAATTAATTATTTTTATATGAATCCTAAATCTATCAATTTAGACTTTAGCCACTTTATGAAAATTGATTTTTCTAAGTGAGAAAGAATTTTGAGCAAGAGATTTCGATCATATATCATATCATATATAGCAATTCAACTTATATGTTACAACAAATCAAATTACCATAAGAGAAATTTAACATATCGATTTTCAACCAAACTAATTCATATAATCACCTTCAAATCATACATCAAAACCTCAAGATGTGACATAATAAACACGTCAAGATGAAATTAAATATTTATAAGACTCAAAATTTTCAAAATCATGAGATATTGTACGTTAATTATATTTCAAATAAAAATATCATACATTGAATATCATGGTTTTAAAAGAAAAATCTCATGTTATACTACTAGAACAAGACTCAATATGTATCATGGCAAAAATCATATATTTATATTAACAAGGCATCAATAAAAACTATCATCATTAAAAATCACAAATTTACAAAATAACATGGCATGTAATACCTATTTAATCTTTTCTCGTCATGTTTTTTAATTTGCCTTTAAACTTTTAACTCTACATAATACCATACTTATTCCCCATGTTTGTAAACGTCCCATCTATACTCCATAATTCTTCACATTTGTTGTAGTTAAGAAAACTAGGTGAGGCAAGATCTGGCCAACTATACATTTTGAAACAACCTGCTAGTGTGGATATGCACTAGTTTCGTTCCTGGGGATGAAAATATTTATGAAACTCCGATACATGGCCTAGTGAGTAAAACTTTACTCAGTATGCATTGAAAATATTTCATAGTGGACCCAGGTAAGTAAGATTTATAACTTAAATGTCGGATATAATTAACTTAAATTTTGAATATTTTTATTCCTGTAGATGATTCCTACAAGAACCGAAAAACTGGAATAAGCATGAGTGTGGAGACTGGAGAGTCGTATTACATATTTTGAATAATTGCGTACAAGAATATTCATGACCAACTTTTCGAGTTTATCTGAGAAAGAGCTTAGGAAGGATTCAATCGGGTTAGAGATTATATGTCATTCTTACAAGATCTTAATGTAATTCTACAAACAAATACCTAACAAAATTCAATTTATCACAAAAATAAGATCATTACCATATTAATGCAAAATGATAGAACATTCAAAAACCATATCATGACAAATTAGATCCTAAATTTCAAATTAATATTTTTAGAACAAGTTTATGAGACAAACATTCATTGACAAGAAAAGAAGAAAAAAAAAATAATTATAATGACTATACTATTATGATTAAAGTTATTACTAATTTTACATATTTTGAAATTTTTTTTTTAAATAACACAATATATTCATAACAAATTTTGATATTACAATTATATACTAATTTTTTATTTTTCCTACTTCTATTATTATATATTATTATTATTATTATTATTATTATTATTATTATTATTATTATTATTATATAGTTTTCATTATGGAAACAGAGCAGAATCTTACCTGGATGAAGGACGCAGGGACACACGCAAGGGGAGAGATCGTCAGACTAGCAATACAATTTGGCACGCCCCAATGGGTACCTTAAACGTGACAGTCCGCCACACTTAATATTAAAGCTTAAGTATGACAACCTTAGCCATTCCCAAAAGCTTTTATATTAAGTGTAAGGCGTACTTTCACAACTTTAGAGGACCATATATGGAATTATGAAGCTTAAGGAGATATAGAAACATTTTAAAAAAAGAGGATTCACAATAATTATTCATTCATGGCAAAGGCTTTACAAACTTAGGGGCAACTCCCTAAATTACTAATCTATTATACAAATATTTGCACACTAATGCTATGCTACGCTTTACCCAAGTTTCTAATGTTCGAGAGATACCTGCCCGCATGGTCCACGTGGCCTTAACCATAAGTCAGAAACTGCAAAAGATATCTATCGGGTATAAGCTAATAGGCTTAGTGAGAACTATTTCCATAAATAACTTCTTGTAATAAGATTCAATCAAGTTGATTTAATCAAACAAATGTAATGCACAAGCACGTGGGCAAACAAGCATATAGTTTTCCGGGAACTATATGTTGAATGGATTTACGCCCTCTATTCGGGGTTTGGTGATACGTAACCTCAATTCAAGTAGTTTTAATTAAAAAGTTTTCTTGCTCACGAGCACACATCGTCGAGCATTCCAAGTCTACTTGATTGACCTTGCTTTCGAATCTACCGCCAAGCAAATTCCATTAAGCCGCCAAGCAATCGCTTTCGGATCTCCCGCCAAGTGTTGCTTTCGACATGAGCTTACTATCCTTCTCACCCAAGGATAATAACCCAACCATGCAATGTGACTCACTTCGTTGTATGCATGAGTTCATTAATTTATAAAGTCAGAACATAATTATTTTCAACTTTATGGCGATCAAGGAATTTCACACAAATCAATATTGAACTAAAACAATCACTTAGAACAATTCTGGCTTCGATATTCTTAGGATTCTTTCAAGGAATTATTTTACATGCATATTGGTTTATCTTTTCCTAACTCTAGTGCAACTAATTTACAAGCACAACAAGTGTAGCATTTAATGGAAATAAACTCACGATGCCATTGTCGTCTATTCCTCTAAGCGGATGAGTCGTTCACACACTCCACTTAATCTAATAATCCTCGGGTAAAGGAATCCTTTCTCGGGGTCACCTAGCCAAAAAAATACCCACAATGAGTTTTTCTTGATGATTTCTTGAATTTTGACAAAACAATGTCAAAAGAACGTCAAAGTTCGTATAAAAGAATGTTCCAACTTAAAATGGCCATAACTTAGTCATTTTAACTCGGAATCGCGCATATAATATACCGATTTCTACCTACTCGAAAAGATCTACCCATTTCCAAAATTATATCCAACAAAAAAGGCCATATAGGCTCTGAAAAAGTAGCGATAAAATTCACCACGGATTTCCAAGTAAAAACAACTTTGGTTCAAGAAATCAAAATTTGTTTGATAAATGATTAGTTATCTATATAGTTGAAAAATTCTCTTTTTATAACTATATAACTCATATTTAAGCATGCTCAATTGTCTTGTTGCCCAATTTATTTTTCTTAGGTAAAACAATGTTGGTTTGAAGCTTTTCGGAAATTGTTTTTGCAAATTTCTTTGAAATGAATACCTTGTTTTCTTTATTTTCTAAAAACGTTTTATGTTGGTTTTATTTATCTTTTTCTAAGTGACCTTTGAAAATAAAATTTTCTACTTTCTAAGTTACATTAATACTATATTTGAAGTTTTCTAGGAATTATGCTATTCTTCATTTTTCTTGTGTAAATTCCTTTATTTACTTGTTTTGCAAAAATCCTTACTCGATGTTTTTCATTCTTTTTCTCATGTCTCATATTTTTCAAAAATAATCATCCATCCATGAAAATTTGTTTTCTTCATAAAAACAATGTGGAACAATTAAGGTCTTTTTGTAGAAAAACTAATTTCTATAATCTTATTAATTTCCTCTTGTAACTTGAAAAGAAATAACTTTATTATTTTCAAACCATAAATTTTCTTTGCCTATTTGTTTGCAAAGGTCTTTACTTAAAAATTTCCTTAGTCATCCATCTTATTTTCTTTCTTAAGAAAAGAACCATTTTTGTCAACAAAATATTTTCTTTTGAAAAACAAGGTGGGATAATAAGGATTTAAGTGGCTTTTTAAAGTAAAAGTAGTTTATAAAATTATAGTGAGTTCTTTTTGTAACATGAAAAGGAATGAGTTTATTTTGTGTTGCTTTATAGATTTTATACTTTACATAAACTTATTTCTAAGTGACAAAATTCTTCTTTTTGTTTAAATAAAATTATGGACAACAATCTAAATGAACATGATTATGAGAATAATAATAACCAAAATAACATAAAGTATAATAAAGTCAAGTATTGAGTCTTAGCTTTTTCAAGGCTCCCGGGACTAAGAAGTAAACTAGTCCCATAATAAGATAAAATGAAAGAAAAGCTTGTTTTGACTTGATGAGGACAAGTCTAATACTAGAGACTAGTCTTAAAAACAACTTGGAATAAATAAAATGCATTGAAGTAAATAAATTGCATGAAAGATAAATAAATTGCAAGATTATGAGCTTATATGCTCTAAATAGTATATATAGCTATATAGATATAGTAGATAGTTATGATCATAAAAAGAAACATAAATAATCATAAGAGAAACATAAATGAATATAAAAGAAACATGAACATAAAGGAATTATGATTATGAACAAAAACAAAGTATGAACCTATTGTTGCTTTCTTAACCTTCATGGTTTTAGAAAACACACATTAAGTTCATACTAAGTAGATGAACATGGAAACTTCTTGAAGAATTTTTACTTAAAGGAGATGAGCTAAAGAGGACCTCTTGAAAGAACTTCTTGGAGAGAAATTCTTGAGAGATTTTGAGAGAGTAATTTTAGTGTAGAAGTGGTGTGAAAGAAGTGAAAGAGAAGGGGGGTATTTATAGGAAATTGAGGAGTGATTTTTGTGTGATTAAAATAAAGAAAAATTAAAACAAATTGAGAGCATTGAGAGAGGGGGGCGCCGGCCATGCATGGGGGAGGGGTAATTGTTTTATTTTTTTGACTTTTTGAAGAAATAAAAGATGTAATATGTAAGGTAGTTGTGATATAAAGTTATGGGAAAGGTAAAAAGTTAAGATTATAGGTTTTGTAGAGTGTAAGAATAGGTGTAAGAAAAAGTAGAGATAAGAGAATAGTGTAGAATAGTAATGAATAGTGTAATGTAAAGTAGATATGACAATTAAAGTACCGGTAGTAAGAAAATACGCGTATAATAGTTATATCTGTTATTTTTATTTACCGAAAAATTACGAAACTGATATATTTGAAAAACTTATATTTTTACGAGTCTAACGGTACATTCGGAATATTTTTACTATTCAGGGCCTCCGGACACGTTTTTCGAGAACTGTGTCCGTTCGGGTTCGAAGGACATCCGAAATTCGCGAAACTAAAATTTTTATAAAACCTATGGTTATTACGAACTATTCTAGCTGATTATCCCAACTTCGTTTTCCAGGGCCAAAGAAAACGGCAATGCCGGATTTAGTTGGATATGGTAGACTAGGGTTTTGTTGACCTTTAGGGTTCCGTTTGACTTCCGGTTTAGGGTTTTATGCTAAACCGATTCCGAAAATTTAGGGGTTTACAACCTACCCCCCTTAAAGAAAGTTTTGTCCTCAAAACTTGGAAATTCCTACTTGTGGTTCTAACCAAACTTGGTTACTTGGGTTATGCGTCATTCTTCAAAAAGATATCTGTCACGCCCCAAAGGGTACCGTAAACGCGACAGTCCACCACACGCGATACTTAAACTTAAGTATGACCACCTTAGTCATCCCATAAGTTTACATATCGAGTGTAAGGTGTACTTTCACAACTATTAGGATCACACTTTGATTCGAGTAGTCTTAAGAAAGCATACATAGCATTAAGAATATAAATCACAACAAGATAAACAGTTAAACTTTACAAAAGCCAAGGGGGCATACCCCCGCCAAAATAATAGGAGTCTACATCGTTTAGCTCCAATTACACATATATGAATTCACATTAAAGAGATTTTCCTAGAAGTCCACGCCTACACTAGGTCCCGACTTCCTCAAAAGCTCTTTAATTCCATGTGATAAACCTGCACAAAATGTCCTCTCGGAACATCCAAAAATAGGAACTGCAACAAAAACTGTTGGGGTATAAGCTAATGCTTAGTGAGATTCATTTTCTTCAAGTAACATGCCCGACCAAGCTAAAATATCTATACAAGCAAGTTATAATTAAGCAACCATATGAATGCACAAGCATATGAGCAAACAAGCATATGACTTTCCGGTAGTCATAAGTGAATGAATTTACGCCCTCCATTCGGGGTTTGGGGTAGTTCATAAGTCATGCAACTACAATTCCAAGTTGGTCCATAAGACATGCAACCATTGTCCCAATCTTAAGTGGGGTGGTCCATAAGACATGCAACCACAATTTTTAATGTTGGTCATAAGTCATGCAACCATAGTTTCATTATTCGAATGGGGTGGTCCATAAGTCATGCAACCCTAGTCCCCTTCATTAAAGACCCGCTGCCTCCCGAGTACACCTTTGTCCCACCAAAGACACTCGACAATGATATAAGACTCACTACGTGATATGCATGTACAGTTTATTCATATAATCATGACATATTACTTAGATAATTTAAAAGTGACCATACAATTTTCAGACATTCCAAATCTATACTAGCTCATACAAGATTATTACAACAAAGCTTGCCTCGATATACTTATCGTTCATTCATGCAAGTTTAGATCACCATTCAACACAATTTTATCTTTTCCTAAGTCTAATGCCACTACTACTACAAGCACATCCAAGAGCATAATTAATTGAGAAATGAACTCACTTGTCCATGTAGTGAAAATCCACTAGTCGTAATAGTCCTCGGGAAGTGGTAACCCGTCCTCCAATTCACCTAGGTACAAAGAATACCCTCAATGAGCATCTCTTATGAAGTTCTATTAAACTTAACAATTTTATTTACTAAGTTCGTCAATTTCCGTCTAGGTTGAATCCTTAACTTAAAAAGGTCATATCTAACTCATTTTAACTCGGAATTTAGCTTATAATATACCGATTTATACCTACTTCGAAAGAGCTATCCATTTCTAAAGTTAATTCAAACATTTAAGGTCATTTAAGGGTCGGAAACGTACTGTACAGTAGGGTTACGAAAATTCCAGATTTTGAGCCTTTGTGAAAAATTTCCATATCTACTCTATTTAACTACTTAGACCAATTTATTTTAGTCCTAAGCTTGCAAGGAGATCTCAAAACAAAATTAAGAGATTACACACTTATCTAATACCAAACAAAGTTCAAATGAAACTTCTAAGAATCCATTTCATAAAACCGAAATTTACAAGTTGAAACTCATTGTCTTGTTTTGAGTAATTCCTTTACTAAAACTTACTTAGTTCAATGAAAATAATTTTCCTATATTATATATCATCAAAGCATTCCATTTTCAATATAAAATACTTGTTTTGAGATCAAAAAGAAGGTTTTCAAAATTGGTCTCCTCATAATTACGAATTTCCACTTTGAAACTTACAATGAAAACAAGACCTAAATTTGTCTTTACAAACACTTGATTTAAGCAATACCTTTTAGGAAAACCATTTAAACTTATGAAAATTCATTCCTTAAGATATCTATATCAAGAGCCCTTATATTTTTGTCTAAATCTTCATTTTAAAGTTGATGATGGGTTTCAAAAATAGGTCTTGGTCTTGATCCGAATTTTCATAAATTTATTTTGGACATATCTCTTGAGAAAATTCATCAAAACTCATGAAAAACAACCCATTACATATTATATCCAAGAACCCTTCATTTCTTGAATAAAATCCTCATTTGTGAGTTGGAAAACATGTTTTTATTTTGGATCTTTGTCTTGATCCGAAAATACAATTTTTGTTTTTGAAAATAAACTTTGAAAATCAACTTTGATTCTTGTAAGATGAAGCCTTGATGATATACATCCATCAAACCTTCATTTTCTTAACAAAAGCTTCCATTTTAAGACTTGAAAGAGGGTTTTTAAAATAGGGCATTGACAAGTTACGAATTTTTCTTTTTCATTCCAACTTGAATCTAAGATCTACTCAATATATAACCATGAAAGCATAAGAAAAACTTAGTAGTAGGCCTTAAACTTCTAGATCTACACATAAACATAACTAAAGCTTGATAAAACTCTAGATCTACAAGCTATCACAAAAACAAGAAGATAAACAAGCCTTCCATATAACAAAAATACTAAGAACAAAAGAGATCATCATCTAGAGGAGTGTTTCACTTCTTGGCATCATCATCCATAGCCTTTTAAGCTTGTGGAATGTCCTTTGATGCATGAAACATCCATGGTATCATCCTAGAACATCTTATAAGAGCAAAAAGGGAAAGATTACCTCAAATAATTGCAAGAAATATGTGGAAGCAAGAAAGAAAAATGGGGACAGCTTGTTTGTGAAGAAGACAAGCAAGAAGAAGAGAAAAGAGAGGGAAAAAGAGAGAGGAAAAATGTAGGGTTTGTAAAGTGAAAGAGAGAGAGAATAAGATGTTTAAATAGAGATAATGTGTGTTAAATAAATTTAAAAAAAAAATAAACCATCAGCTGCATGGAGGGGGGCTGGCGTGATTGTTGGTGTGGGGGAGTGTGTGTAGTTTGATTAATTTGTATTTTTGAAAGTGTAACAAGTTGCATCCATTTCTAACTAAAATAGACTTTAAAATATCAAATAAATAATTAAAAATAATGAAAAGTGGCTAATTTTATGGGGAATGGGCAGCTGCAATTTTGGGAAATGGAAGTGTAAGAAAAAGCAAAAGAAGACATAATAATGTGTAGTAATGATAATGTATGTGTACTTGGGTTGATAAAGTGGCTTTTTGAATAAGAAAATATATAAATAAATTAAGAAAAATATTTTTATTTAAGTAGCAGAATTTTTATGATTTAAATAAAATAATCAATTAAATTATTTTTAGAAATTTAACAATTAAGTTACCGGTAAGAGTAAAATAAGCTTATATGAGCTATAACTGATATTTTTAGAATCCGAAAAATTCTAAACTTGATATTTTTGAAATCCTTATAAAAATACGAGTCTAAAAATATTAAAGATATATTTTTAATTTTCCGAGCCCCGGGACACGCTTTCCAAAGCAGTATCCAAACGGGTTCGAAATAAGCCGAAATGAACCAATCTGATATTTTTAATAATTCAAATATTATTACGGACTATTCTAAACACTTTAATTATTTTTCGACTCCTCGATTTGCGAACTCGGGTTTTCAGGATCTAAACTGTAGGGTTTTACTCAAGATCGTTGACTTAAGGTCTCCGGTAGACTTTCCGGCTTAAGGTTTAGGGCTTAGAAAACAGGGGTTTACAAATATCCTTAATTGATTTCCTCATTTCTTATCCTCTGAACTCTTGCGGATAAATATCGGTATTAGGTATATCTTCATAAGAAAAATTCTCCCTTAAAAACATTAACTTTTATCCCTATAACTTGATTCCTTAACCATTTAAATGGGGAATTGTTGCACATCTCTAATAATCAACCTCCTTCTCGTCTTATGATTACTTCCTATCTTTAAACTCACCTGATTCTCATTTTGAGGTTTTTAAGGTCCTTCTTTTCCGATTCATCTTATTTCGTCTATCTTGTGCCTTTATCATCTCACGAGATGCTCTTGATTGTTCCTCCAAGGTATTTGAATGGTTTTCCTTGATCGTTTGTAGTATCAGGGGTCCGAAATTCTTTATTAGTTCCTCTTCGTTCCCATTCTCGCGTCCAGGTTTGTCATATCTCCGACTGATCTCTTTTGCTTTCATCTCTTTTCCCTTTAGAGAGCGTTATATTGACCGATTATGAAACGAACCATCTTTGTTAGTTACTCAATTTATACCATAAGCATCCTTGCCTTCTTGCTATCGTTTGTGAGAAATTCAAAATCTTGAGAAGGTTAATTCCGTTTTCGTTGAATTTCATAAACCTTTTCATCCTTTGGTGTTTTTATTCCTTTATCCATATTTCATTTCTTCTAATGTCCCTTGAACTTCGGTATATCTGAGTTCTCTTTGGATATGTTGTTGATCCCATATTATGAACTGTATTCATGATTCTCTCTTACTGACTTTCTTGTCCTTAGTTATGCTAAATCATTCTCTAATACTCCCTTCTTCTTTATCCTTCGTATCTTTTTATCTAAGCTCTTTTATTATTTCTATATGGTTGATCTTAATATCCTACCAACGTGGTTCTTCCCTTAAACCTCGTTGCGAACTTCAATGTTTGGCTTTTCAACTCCTTTTCATTAATTTCCTATACTTAAGATCACATCCTTTGATTACCTCTTTCCTTTTTCAGGCTATATCACTATTTTTGTCATTTATTGGCTCGTGCAACAGGGTTTTATATTCTTGAGTCCATAAAGCGTTATTGAAACCTGTGAGGCCATAAGGAATCCGAGGGTCATTCCTTCTTGATTTGATCTTTTGTTGGTGGTATCGTGACCTTAATCTTGAGAAAAACGTGTTTGCTCCTAAAAAAAAAGGTTTTCACTTTGTTCCTTTCCGAAAGTTAACATGTTGGCTTAGGGTTTTCTCCATTATAAGCTGGATGGGTATATTTCGTGATGGCATACTTTATTTCGTAAGGTCTCGATTTTTCTTGTTGTTGTTTCTCCAACTTCCTTATTAGTCTAGTTTCCATGTTTCTCCTGTATCTAGAATTCTTTTCAAAATTTCTTATTGAAACTTATGGATGTCTCCAAAGGTCAATTTCTCGTCACTCTTTAGCTATTTAACTTCCTTTATCAACTTGAAAGAATGTGTCTGTTCTTTTCTTATGTTAGCAAATCCTTTGCCAACTATTTTCTTTTTATTTTGTAAGCTCTATGTTCTCCTTGTTTCTTCTTATTGGGATCTTATTTGAGAGGTATACATCTTATTCAAAAGATTACTTAATCCCATTATTCCTTAGAGTCACAGGTGACCTCATGTCCTTACGTCTTTGTTGAAAGATTGACCAATTTTCTCGGGTTTCATCATTCTTTCGCATTATCTTAAACTAGGTTGACCGTTTGTCATTGGTAGTCTAGATATACCGAAAGAATGTAACACTTTGAATTTCAAGAGAGTAAAACATTTTGATTTACTAAAACTTCTCATGTATACATTGGGAGATTTTTATTCCTATTCATCCTCATAAGGAAAACTTTACATTCCTCCGTTACTTGAAACAACATCAATAAAAGAAGGTTGGGGATCGACTGGTTCCCGCATCGCTATTATAGCCTCTAATGTACTCCAAGGCAGTCAAGTTTCCATTTTCTTTGTTCACTTCCTCACTTATCCATCGTCCCTCCAAGTTGTAAATTCAAATTGCCGGGGCAGTGGATCCTGGTCTGCTTTCACTTCCACTTCCATTTTCCTTCTCCATTCTTATAGGAACAACTTCTTCTGACGATGTTGATAGAATGTTCCTTCCTTGTGGACAGTTGTTAGCAAAATGTCCTTTTTGATTGCAAACATAGCAAGCATCTGCCCCTCTGTTTGGGCATCTTGACATCTTATGGTTTGTATTTCCACAGAAGAAACACTTTCCAAATAGCTGGGGGCACTTCTTCGGGTAGTGTGCTCCATCACACTTCCAACACTTAATACCCCTTGGTATGATCCTCCTATTGTCGTTCTTGATTTTCTTTAGTGGGGGCATGAGATGGGGTTCTACGTAAAACTTCCTTTCAATGATTGGGTCTTTTTCTTCTTCTTCTATTCTTTCTCTCCTTTTCCTTGCTCCTTCTACTATCCGGGCTCTTTCCACTAATTCTCGAAAATTTCTTATGTCAAATTCTTCCAATCTCATTCTTAGGTCTTCGTCCAATCCTCCTATAAAAACTTGTCTTTTCAATTCTTCACTGTACTTGTAGGAGTCAGGCACATATTGCAACAATCTACTGAACTCAGTCTCATATTGTTCGATCGTTCTTCCCTTTTGAGCAATTTGCAGGAAGTCCGCTATACCTTACTCGTAAACTTCCTGGGAAATAATTCTCTAAAAACTCATTTCTAAACATTTCCCAAGTGATTGGAGTCATTAGATATCTTTTTCTTGACTCCCACCATATCCTAGCGTTTAGACGAAGCATGAATGTTCCATACTTGAGTTGCAAATGGGGAGGAACTTCATATGCATCAAAGGACATCTCTATTTGAGATAACCAATCTTCTACCTCTTCCGGCTTGTCATAAGCTCCTTCAAAATAGCGGTTGCTTTTGATGAAGTTAGGTAACATGCTTTTGTATGGTCTTGGCGGTGGAGATGGAGGTAGGGGTGCACTTTGGCTATGCATGTTCCTATGCACAGATGCCTCTGTTGAAGCTTGTTGTGGTGGTGGGGTTGGTATAGACATTGGGGCTGTCGCTGATGCTGTTGCTGGTGTTGCCTCTGGTACGGGTGCTTGTGTTGGCATATTTTGCCTAATTTCTTCTAATACGTGGGTTAGGTGTCCTAACGTGGCGTGTAAGTTCATTTGGGGTGCGGCGGCTCCTTGAACAGCAGGTTGATCTGCTTCTATGTCTGGTTGGTTAGAGGCGCTTTGTTCCCTCCTTCGTCTACTCCTATTTCGGCTGTTTTAAACTTTTCTAATTCAGGCTTTATAAAGTTTTGATAACTTAATTAAATTTTTTGCCGGAAATTGGTAGATATAACGGAAATTTAAATATGCATAAAAGCTAACGGAATTTAAATCAGAACAATTTCTGAAATCAAACTCAAAACATCATCATAGAAATAAAGTTCATACATGAAATTGGAAATAAGACAAATCACAAAAGAAAATTACATGGAAAATAGCAAACATTGTTCCGAAAATTTAAAAGATAGACCAAGATCGTGGATCTAGTCTATGATCACAAAACCTAAGCTGGACTTCTAGGGATGTACTCCTTTCCTTCCCTCCTTTCTTCATTCTTCTGGTGCATCTCCCGGGTTGCTACTGGATGATCCTGGGTTCTAGTCCCTCATAAATTGGCTGAAATATTTCCTTCTCTTCCGGGCTGCCTCTCTGGATCTTTCGTGTACGTTCATTAGCTCATCTCTAGTCATCTCTGGTACTATGTCATGAATGGTTCTCCAAGTAACGGCTCCGTCCGTCTCCATGCTATTGTTCTCATCGGGTGGAGCACTGTCTGTATTCATGGCCAAGTTTGGTTCTTGCCTTCTCTGAGTCTGTCGTCCCATTAAGTAGCGGATAATCCTTTCCTCAGTGCTGTTACGGGGTTCTTTGTCTCCAACAGCTGTCTGGTTTCCTTCCTCCAGTCCTGCTTCATTTTCTTCCTCTGGATCTTCTTCTGAATCTTCCGTAGGCGTAGGGGCTCGTTCCTCCTTAGTTGGACTCTCATAAAGGCAGGCTCTCCGTGGGCACTTGGGTTGGTGGTCGTAGTACTTCCTGGTACACTCCATGCCAATGGAAGATATCGTTGATGTCCGCCTTCATCCATTCAAGGTGATCTATCAAGTTGTCGTGGGCGTAAACGAACATAGGTCCAATTTTCCTCCATGTCTGGAAATCTGGTGAAGTTCGTCCCCCGTCTTTCCTAAGAACGAATGTGGCTTCCTTCAACATAGGTCTATCTTCAGCAATGGCCGCTATACGTTCCACGGCGTATATCATTTCCAACTCGGTCAGTTTCTTTCCTATAGGACAGTTGTGAATGGTCTGTACCACTTCCCTCCATTCTGTTTGTATCATTCCTTTCTTCCATATTTGGAACATTTCTCGGACGGTCTTAGGCTGTCCCGCTAGGGCAAACTCCTCACATAGGACTCTAAGTCTCAATCGATAATCTTCTGGTGTTTCGAAGGGTCCTTTCGGAAGTTCTTGGCTTGGAGACGGGCCTCATCTATGGTGATCTATGTAAAAGAAAGATATTAGAAGGCTTATTCTACCCATTCTATTTTATCTAAGTCTTTCTTGCTTCTATCTAGGTCAATTCTTCTTAAGTCCATTTCTATAATTATGACCTAGGTTCTTAAACCATGCTCTGATACCAACTTAAACTGTCACGCCCCAATGGGTACCCTAAACGTGACAGTCCGCCACACTCAATATTAAAGCTTAAGTATGACAACCTTAGCCATTCCCAAAAGCTTTTATATTAAGTGTAAGGCGTACTTTCACAACTTTAGAGGACCATATATGGAATTATGAAGCTTAAGGAGATATAAAACATATTAAGAAAAGAGGATTCACAATAATTATTCATTCATGGCAAAGACTTTACAAACTTAGGGACAACTCCCTAAATTACTAATCTATTATATAAATATTTGCATGCTAATACTATGCTAACTTTACCCAAGTTTCTAATGTTCAAGAGAGATTACCTGCCCGCATGGTCCACGTGGCCTTAACCATAAGTAAGGAAACTGCAAAAGATATCTATCGGGGTATAAGCTAATAGGCTTAGTGAGAACTATTTCCATAAATAACTTCTTGTAACAAGATTCAAACAAGTTGATTTAATCAAACAAATGTAATGCACAAGCACGTGGGCAAACAAGCATATAGTTTTCCGGGAACTATATGTTGAATGGATTTACGCCCTCCATTCGGGGTTTGGTGATACATAACCTCAATTCAAGTAGTTTTAATAAAAAGTTTTCTTGCTCACGAGCACACATCGTCGAGCATTCCGAATCTACTTGATTGACCTTGCTTTCGGATCTACCGCCAAGCATATTCCATTAAGCCGCCAAGCAATCGCTTTCGGATCTCCCGCCAAGTGTTGCTTTCGACATGAGCTTACTATCCTTCTCACCCAAGGATAATAACCCAACCATGCAATGTGACTCACTTCGTGGTATGCATGAGTTCATTAATTTATAAAGTCATAACATAATTATTTTCAACTTTATGGCGATCAAGGAATTTCACACAAATCAATATTAAACTAAAACAATCACTTAGAACAATTCTGGCTTCGATATTCTTAGATTCTTTCAAGGAATTATTTTACATGCATATCGGTTTATCTTTTCCTAACTCTAGTGCAACTAATTTACAAGCACAACAAGTAGCATTTAATGGAAATAAACTCACGATGCCATTGTCGTCTATTCCTCTAAGCGGATGAGTCGTTCACACACTCCACTTAATCGTAATAATCTCGGGGTAAAGGAATCCTTCCTCGGGGTCACCTAGCCAAAGAAAATACCCACAATGAGTTTTTCTTGATGATTTTCTTGAATTTTGACAAAACAATGTCAAAAGAACGTCAAAGTTCGTATTTTCCAACTTAAAATGGCCATAACTTAGTCATTTTAACTCGGAATCGCGCATATAATATACCGATTTCTACCTACTCGAAAAGATCTACCCATTTCCAAAATTATATCCAACAAAAAGGCCATATAGGCTCTGAAAAAGTAGCGATAAAATTCACCACGGATTTCCAAGTAAAAACAACTTTGGTTCAAGAAATCAAAATTTGTTTGATAAATACTTAGTTATCTATATAGTTGAAAAATTCTCTTTTTATAACTATATAACTCATATTTAAGCATGCTCAAGTGTCTTGTTGTCCAATTTATTTTTCTTAGGTAAAACAATGTTGGTTTGAAGCTTTTCGGAAATTGTTTTTGCAAATTTCTTTGAAATGAATACCTTGTTTTCTTTATTTTCTAAAAACGTTTTATGTTGGTTTTATTTATCTTTTTCTAAGTGACCTTTGAAAATAAAATTTTCTACTTTCTAAGTTACATTAATACTATATTTGAAGTTTTCTAGGAATATGCTATTCTTCATTTTTCTTGTGTAAATTCCTTTGTTTACTTGTTTTGCAAAAATCCTTACTCGATATTTTCATTCTTTTTCTCATGTCTCATATTTTTCAAAAATAATCATCCATGCATGAAAATTTGTTTTCTTCATAAAAACAATGTGGAACAATTAAGGACTTTTTGTAGAAAAACTAATTTCTATAATCTTATTAATTTCTTGTAACTTGAAAAGAAATAACTTTATTATTTTCAAACCATAAATTTTCTTTGCCTATTTGTTTGCAAAGGTCTTTACTTAAAAATTTCCTTAGTCATCCATCTTATTTTCTTTCTTATGAAAAGAACCATTTTTGTCAACAAAATATTTTCTTTTGAAAAACAAGGTGGGATAATAAGGATTTAAGTGGCTTTTTAAAGTAAAAGTAGTTTATAAAATTATAGTGAGTTCTTTTTGTAACATGAAAAGGAATGAGTTTATTTTTGTTGCTTTATAGATTTTATACTTTACATAAACTTATTTCTAAGTGACAAAATTCTTCTTTTTGTTTAAATAAAATTATGGACAACAATCTAAATGAACATGATTATGAGAATAATAATAACCAAAATAACATAATAATAAAGTCAAGTATTGGAGTCTTAGCTTTTTCAAGGCTCCCGGGACTAAGAAGTAAACTAGTCCCATAATAAATAAAATGAAAGAAAGAAAAGCTTGTTTTGACTTGATGAGGACAAGTCTAAGACTAGAGACTAGTCTTAAAAACAACTTGGAATAAATAAAATGCATTGAAGTAAATAAATTGCATGAAAGATAAATAAATTGCAAGATTGAGCTTATATGCTCTAAATAGTATATATAGCTATATAGATATAGTAGATAGTTATGAACATAAAAGAAACATAAATAATCATAAGAGAAACATAAATGAATATAAAAGAAACATGAACATAAAGGAATTATGATTATGAACAAAAACAAAGTATGAACCTATTGTTGCTTTCTTAACCTTCATGGTTTTAGAAAACACACATTAAGTTCATACTAAGTAGATGAACATGGAAACTTCTTGAAGAATTTTTACCTAAAGGAGATGAGCTAAAGAGACTTCTTGAAAGAACTTCTTGGAGAGAAATTCTTGAGAGATTTTGAGAGAGTAATTTTAGTGTAGAAGTGGTGTGAAAGAAGTGAAAGAGAAGGGGGTATTTATAGGAAATTGAGGAGTGATTTTTGTGTGATTAAAATAAAGAAAATTAAAACAAATTGAGGCATTGAGAGAGGGGGCGCCGGCCATGCATGGGGAGGGGTTTGTTTTATTTTTTTGACTTTTTGAAGAAATAAAAGATGTAATATGTAAGGTAGATGTGATATAAAGTTATGGGAAAGGTAAAAAGTTAAGATTATAGGTTATGTAGAGTGTAAGAATAGGTGTAAGAAAAAGTAGAGATAAAAGAATAGTGTAGAATAGTAATGAATAGTGTAATGTAAAGTAGATATGACAATTAAAGTACCGGTAGTAAGAAAATACGCGTATAATAGCTATATCTGTTATTTTTACTTACCGAAAAATTACGAAACTGATATTTTTGGAAAACTTATATTTTTACGAGTCTAACGGTATTCGGAATATTTTTACTATTCCGGGCTTCCGGACACGTTTTTCGAGAACTGTGTCCGATCGGGTTCGAAGGACACCCGAATTTCGCGAAACTGAAATTTTTATAAAACCTATGGTTATTACGAACTATTCTAGCTAATTATCCCAACTTCGTTTTCTAGGGCCAAAGAAAACGGCAATGCCGGATTTAGTTGGATACGGTAGACTAGGGTTTTGTTGACCTTTAGGGTTCCGTTTGACTTCCGGTTTAGGGTTTTATGCTAAACCGATTCCGAAAATTTAGGGGTTTACACAATTGGCTCGGCGAAACAAATTTTTATTCGGTTTGATGATTTCTGATCCAATTGATGAAGGAGTAGCACTGCGTTTCTTGACTCGAGAATGACTCGGTCCAAGTCGACATAGCCCCAGGTGAATCAGCCTAACAAACTGAAACAGTAGACGCGCTGGGGGGAATTGGCCAGGATTCAAGTAGATTGGATTCCGATTCGACGGCCACGGAGGTTGGGTGAATTGGGTCACGACCGGAGGAGGGCAGCTCGGCCAGGGGTTTTGGAGGAGGCCACGAACTCCGGTGGTCTTAGATTCGGCTCTCGTGGTTACTCCAATGACGATTGTTTAGCGGTTTTTCGACAATAATCAATTTATGGGGATACAAGTTCTCGACTTCCTGAGTATCAAATGTTTTTTTTATTTTTCTTTTCTTTGTTTTTGTGTTCTCTCCGTGTTCTTTTTTTTCTTCTATTTATAGAGCTAGGGTTTCATGTTTTATTTTGATTTTGATCCGAAAAAATCGGACTATAACGGTTGTAATTTGCGATTAGCTATCATTAACGTTCAAAATTAACATTCAAACACGTTGTGAGAAGAAAAAAAGGATTCTTGAGCTTTTTTCGAAAGTGTAAAAACAAATTTTTTTCACATTTCAAATCCGATTTTGAAATAGTTATGGTTTATGAAAATATGCAAATTATATATCAAAATGAAGTACTCCGTCTAGTTTCAAAATATGTATTTGTTTTGTAAAAAAGGGGTTTGAAAACGGGTCAAAAATGGACTTGAAAACACCCCATTGGGCGGCCGGATGTAGGAGATGATGAACAGTAAAAAAAATTTTTGTTACAATTTTTGAAATTATATTATACTATATTAATATATATATTACATCCATTATATTTATTTCTATTAAATTGATTTATTTTTCTAATTTTCATTTCTGGTTTTAACATTTATAATTTGCAAAAATTCAATTAATTTAATTATGTGTATACTAAGATTAGTACTTATTTTGACAAAAATAAATGCCAAAATGAAGTGTCTACAATTTCCATCAAAAAATAAAATTTTAAATCCGGATTTGAAAAAGCACCCATTTTGAAAACTCATTTTCCAACTCCAAAATGAACATAAAATTCATGACTAGGAGGATTGATATGTAAACACATATATTCTAACACCAAAATAAGAATTTTATTAAAAAAAAAAATGGAAGCCTTTGGGAATTGGTTTGATTAGGACTTAATTTTAGGAAGGTCAATTGAGTTTTACCCAAGAAATAACCCCAAAACAAATTAACAAAAATTCAGATTTGAAAAAGAACCGTATTTAAACACCTATTTTCAAACTCCAAAATGAGGATTTTAATTGAGAAATAGAAGCCGTTGGGAATAGGTATATTAAGGATTTAATTGTGAGAAGAACAAATAGATTTTATCAAAGAATATTTCTAAAAGAAAGGAAAAATTTCAACACATAAATCAAACTCTATTTTCATCACCAACGATTCTTGTAAAATTCGTAGCTAGATAAGACCCCACTTAAACATCTATTTTCCAACTCTTAAATGAAAAAATTTCTTAAAATAATGAGGGTATTAGGCATATAGGTCATCAAGGCCTTATTTTAGTAAAAATAAAGATGATTTTTCAAAAAACAAAACTAGTTTTCCTAAATCAAGTATTTTTGAAGTTTTCTCAAAGTGAAATTTATTTAAAAATTATTTTTAATCAAATACCATCAAGAACTTACATATAGATAGCTCATGACATGTCATTCATGATATTACCATGTGGATATTGCATGTACATTTAATATACATGATAGGAACAATGTAATTTTCAGAAAACAATTTCGGAAACATGGTTTTCACCTACTAACCCAGATCTGATCCGAACTTTCCAAGACCTAAAAGTTTTCAAAACTTAAGAATAACATTAGAATTAGATAAATATTTCGAAGTAGATAGAAATCGACTAGTTATTTAAGGAACTCCGAGTTAAAATGACCAAGTTATGGCCGTTTTAAGTTGGAATTTCCACTAATCACAAAAATTTCAAACTTGAAAGTTTTTGTTTGATAAGTTGGAATTAGTTATAGTTTGAAATACTCATTTGGGTATTTCTTTTGTTTAGGTGATTTCGAATCAAAGGATTCTTTGCCCCTAGACTATTACAAATAGAGACTGGAGACCATGGCCAAGTCAGTCATACTTCATATTTATGATTCCTTATTGTGCTTGTAATTCATAGTTACATTAGAATGATAGGAAAAGATAAAAATGGAAATACATGATGGGTAATTATGGGATTATGCATGCTTCTTGATGTATTGAGGAAAATGTGTTAAGTATATTGAAACCAGGTGATTAACTGATGGATATCTATATACCATGATTATGATTGTTTGCAAATTGCTTGGTCACCTATGAAATTGTATTAATGATTATTCGGAGTAACAAGTAATATGGACATAATCACTTCACGTTGGGGATGGTGTATTTAATCATGATTGGTTATCTGTGATCCATAAACGACATGAATGAAATGGGTTGGCCGTGATCCATAAAACGGTACAGTTAATGGGTTGCCCGTGAGCCATAAAACGGAACAGTATATTCAAAGTAGTACCGTAGGATTCATTAATCTGCTAACCCCAAATGGAGGGTGCAAATCCATTCAACATATGATTTCCGGTTGATCATATGTCTTGTATACCTATGTTGTTGTTGCATTTCATATGGATGATTAAACAACTTGATTATATGAAATTGTTGGATACGTATATTCTGGAAGTATTTACTCACTAATCTAGCATAACATATACTCCTACAGCTTCTTTTTTTTGCAGTTTCCTTATTTGTGGTTGCGACCTAGGAATTAGCCAACTCAGGTAAAGCAAGAATAGAGTTTCCCTTAGAAGTTTATGTTTGGCTTTTGTATAGACTTCCATAAGAAACCCTAAATGCTCGAGTTGATGTCAAAATCTATTACCTGAACTTATTATTCTTTTGCAGGGGAATGCCCCTTAGTTTCTATAAATGATCCTCAATATCTGTGGTTTGTATTTTGATGTTTTATCTATCAAATTAAACTATTTATCTCCAATTACTCAAGTATTATTGTCATAGGGGAATGCGCTGCATCCAATACTAGACTTCTGAATAACTGTGATAGTGATTCCTAAGTCTCATATGGTATGCAGCAAACTATTACGTTTAAGGTACCCTTTGAGGCGTGACATACCTTTAACAAAAATATCCATTTAGAAGGTATAGCAGAAACTATATGTATGGATATAGTAATGAGTATCCAAGAAGAAATTATTATCAAAAGGTAAATCAAAGGTATGATACGTCCTCTTATGCATGTTTCTTTTTCAATAAAGTTGGTTATATTGAAAAATGTTGTTTTTACAAAAGATACAAGCTCAGTGCACATCAAGTTAATAAACAAGATAAGACAAGCTTCACTTATCAAGGACCCATTCTTATTTGGGTTCCTAAAAAGGTTTGATCACCTATTTGTATATAATTGCAAGAACAAGGAGCAAAAATAAAAGGAACTTGGTACTTAGATAGTGGGTGTTCATGTCATATGACTGGAGATGCTTCTTTGTTCACTAGCATAATGTGGGAGGAAAGAGGATATGTAAGGTTTAGAGATGACAGCCGTGGTAAAATAATTGGGATAGGTACTATCAGTTATCCTCCATATATGATTGAAAATGTTTCTTTAGTAAAAGGACTAAAGCATAAAGTCAATTATGTGATAAAGGTTACAAAATGATTTTTGAGAAAAACAGATGTTTTGCATATAATTCTGAAGGAGTAAAATTATTTGAAGGATTTAGAAAAAGGAACATATATCTAATCACACCTTATGATATGAATATTGAATGTTGTTTTCTGACCATGAATGATAATATACATGTTTGGCATAAAAAACTTAATCATGTAAACTTTAATCAACTAGAAAAGCTTTCTAAAAGAATCTGTTGTTAGTTTGCCTAGAACTAGCATAAAAGCATGATGTGAAATGTGCAACTATTTTAAAGAAAAAAATGGTTTCAATTTCTCATAAAAGCAAAATATAATTTCAACAAAAAGACCTCTTGAACTTTTACATCTTGACTTGTTTAGATCTACAAGAACCTTAAGTTTATGAGGAAATAAATATGGACTTGTAATAGTTGATGATTTTTCAAGATACACATGGGTATTTTTTTTAAAACACAAATTTGATAGTTTTGATATGTTCCAAAAATTTGTTAAATAAATTCAAAATGAGAAAGGATTTGCTATCGTTTCTTTAAGAACCGATCATGGCAAAGAATTTGATAATGCTTTGTTTTTAAGCTTTGTGAAGAACATGGAATAAATCATAATTTTTTAGCACCATATATACCTCAACAAAACGGAATAGTTGAAAGAAAGAATAGGACTATACAAGGAAAGACACACTCTATGTTAAATGACAGTGGAATAGCTGAATATTTTTGGGCTGAAGCTGTTGCAATTGCTTGTTACATAATATATAGAGTATATATTCGACCACATACTACAAAAACATCATATGAATTGTTTCGTGGTAGAAAATCATTTGTTTCATAGTTTTATGTGTTTGGATGTACATGTTATGTGAAAAAGAATGCAAACAATCTTGGTAAGTTTGATGAACGATCAGATGAAGCAATTTTTATTAAATATTCACAAAATAGTAGAGCATATCGTGTGTTTAACAAAACAACAAAAGTTTAAAGAATCTATTAATGTGCATTTTCTTGATGAAGTGAAAGATGATTTTAATGATGGATATGTTTACACCTGTGAATGAAGATAATAAACCTAATTCTGCTATATCAGAGTCAAAATAAGAAGATAATATGATAAAACTCAAAAAGCTGATAAGTTAGAAAGTAAAGCAGAAAAGTAGTTTAGACGGAAATGAGAATCTGATAAGCCAGAAACTAAAGTAGAAGGTAATCTGGAAATAAAAATTAATAATCCTGAAAGTTCAAAAGCATAGAAATATAAATCATCACATCCCCCTAGTTTAATTATTGGTGATATAGAATTTGGAACTAGAACCAGATCTAAATTACAAGACCTGGAAAATCATTTTGCTTTATTGTCTCAAATAGAACCAAATAAAATTGATGAAGCTTTAAATGATAATAATTGGATCAATGCAATGCAAGAAGAATTAAGTCAATTTCAAAGAAATAATGTTTGGAACCTAGTACTTAGATGACAAAATAAATCTGTTATGAGCACTAAGTAGGTTTTTAAAAATAAACTAGATGAAAATGGAAAAATTGTTAGAAATAAAGCTAGGCTTGTAGCTAAAGGATATTCACAAGAAGAAGGAACAGACTATGATGAAACATATGCACCTGTTGCTAAACTTGAAGCTATACGTCTTTTGCTTGCTTATGCTTATTTTAAAGACTTTCAATTGTTTCAAATGGATTTGAAAAGTGCATTTTTGAATGGTTATATTAAAGAAGAAGCGTATGTTGAACAACTGCCTGGATTTAAGGATCCATTTAAGCTCGAATATGTTTTTAAGTTAAAAAAAGCTTTGTATGGACTGAAACAAGCACCAAGAGCTTGGTATGAGA
Organism: Combretum micranthum; assembly: GCA_024138025.1. Lineage (NCBI taxonomy): Eukaryota > Viridiplantae > Streptophyta > Magnoliopsida > Myrtales > Combretaceae > Combretum > Combretum micranthum. The sequence goes on from JAMXBD010002547.1 coordinate 41,064, forward strand.
GACTCGTGAGTATCTCATCTCAAGTGAATATCAAAGAGGTACGATTGACACAACCTTATTTATAAAGCATTATAATAATGATATAATAGTTGTACAAATATATGTTGATGACATAATATTTGGATCAACTCATGAACAATATTATCAAGAATTTGCAAAGCTTATGCTGGCTGAATTTAAAATGTCCATGATGGGTGAACTAAACTTCTTTTTAGGATTATAAATCAAACAAACAAAAGAAGGAATTTTCATTCGCCAAGAGAAGTATACCAAATAAATATTGAAAAAGTTTGGATATGAGAATTCAAAAGAAGTTGTTACACCAATGAGTTCTTCTACAATATTAGATTTTGACTCTCAAGATAAGAAAGTGAATAAAAAATTGTATAGAAGCTTGATTATTTTTCTTTTATATTTGACTTCTTCTAGACCATATATTTTATTTTCTATTCATATTTGTGCAAGATTTTAAAGTAGTCTAATTGAAACATATTTAAAAGCTGTTAAAAGAATTTTCAAGTACATTGCATGTACTGCAAAATTAGGAATCTGGTATCCCAAAAATGAAAATTTTGAATTAATTGGATACTCAGATGTTGATTATGCAAGATGTAAAATTGATAGAAAAAGTGCATATGGTACTTATCAATTCTTAGGAAATAAACTTATTTCTTAGTCTTCAAAGAAATAGAGTTCAGTTGTCTTATCAACAGCAGAAGCTGAATATGTTTCAATTGGAAATTGTTGTGCACAATTTCTTTAGATAAAATAACAATTACAAGATTATTGATTAAATTATAAAAATATATCTTTAAAATGTGATAATACGAGTGCAATTAATTAACAAAAAATCCTATGCATCATTCTATATCTAAACATATAGAAATTAGACATGACTTTATTAGGGATTATGTGGCTAATGGAAATATTAATATTAAATTTATCTCTACTGAAAATCAATGTGCTGATATTTTTACAAAACCACTAGATAAAAATAAATTTGAATTCTTAAGAAACGAAATTGGAATGTGCTATCCTTTTTGAATATTTTTGTAATATAAAGGTAAATAAATTATAAAGAAGGGCAATTATGTCATTTGATATAAAATAAGAGGGTTTTATGGTCAACCCTAAAATATATAAAAGAATTATTAAGAAGGGTCAAAGTGTCAAAGGATATTAAATAAGAAGGTTTTATGGTCAAAGTTTAAATATAATTGTATTGTATTCACATGGCAAAGACTTGATTAAGAATAGATTTTGGCAGAGTATACATCGGCTTCAATGCTTCCGGCATAGGCTGCTTAAATTCGACATGAACCTAGCGTTTTTCCTAAGCAATATACCTCTATAAACAGACCCTTAACCTACGAATTTGTCACAACATTTCTCAGTCAAAACCCTAGATGAATTTGGACATGTGGAAGTCACGTGCGAATGATTCGACGATTTTGGAGTAGGCCTACATTTAAGCCGCCAGCCTAAATACAATCGACGACGACCTAAACTCTAGCTTGGAGCTTTGGAGGAAAAATTATGCGAATTGAGAAATTGGCAACGTTGGATATGGTTTTGAGATCCGAGAGTTTTAAGTTGCCAACTTTGTTTCCTACACGTCCAACCTATATCCCTTTGAGATTTAACTCTATAAATATGCCCTGAACTCAGTCATAACCTTCATAACCTCTCTTAAACATATAGAAACCCTAGCCGATACTCTCCAAGATGAATTTCATTAGGGAATTGGGTAAGTAACATCTGCTAATCCTTTACTTCGTTCTATGATGTTTTCTTTCTAAGATTGTGTTATTGTTTGGTGAAGGGAATTGATCTTTGGTGGAAATTGAAGGAAAACCCTAAGTGTGGAAGTTAGGGATTTCAGATCTACAATCAATTAAAGAAGGTAAGACTCAATCCGAAACTATAATTCATAGATCTTAAGTTGTTAGGAGAATGTGAATCATATATATTGTTGAAGATGAAATGTGAATGCATAAACAATGGTGAACAAGAAATCTTGGGAATTAGGATTTCTTTATATCATTGGTGTTAATTTGGAGATCTTGGTTCTACATTCTGAAAGGTGTGAGATCCAAGGTTCTAAGCAAAATAATGAATCCTTTCAATGTTATGTTAAGAGATGGAATCTTATCTGATAGTTGTGCTATTACCGATTGAGGATTTTAAGGTTTTTGAGGAATTCGGAGAAATTGGCATTCTAGGGTTTCGTTGTTTGGTGATCTTAGAAGACAGGTGTGTAGATCTAATATGAAAGACCTTATGTTTTGAGATTGTGGATTTGAGGGTTAGGGTTCAAATATGAATATGAAATTGGATTTTGAATTGATGTATGTTATTATTTAGGTTTTGGTGAATTAGGGTTTATATCTATGGTAAAGGATTGGTGATATTGAAGTTGTGGAAAGCGAATCCAAGTACAACCTTACCATGTTTGATTGTTTGTGCTTGTAGGTTTAGTTGTTAAACTTGACTAATTCTTATTTGACTTTAATTGAATTGAGTATTAGTTGTGCTTGGTTGCGATTAGTAAAGACCACGTAGAGTGTGATACTATCGCTGACAACCTGATGATCTATGTGTGAGGTTGTCCCGAGTGGACTCGTGCATAGAGATGATTTCGGTAGTTTAGCAGTAGTGCGAGTACGACACCTGGGTATGTGGGAGATTCCCAACACCATATATGTATATAATTATCTATTTTCTATATTGGATGTTTTTAGGGATTCATGAGATACTCCGAGTTTGGAGCTAGTGTACAATACTTCAGAACTGTGTTGGTTGCTTGGCTAATTTGAAGATAATAATTGGTGTTTGTTGCATTAGTATCTAATTCGTATGTGATATTGCTTATTGCTTGATCATGTGCATGTGTTTTTGGTTTGGCGTATGGGGCGTTTTTCGCTCAATCCTTATTTTTCCAACAAGTACAGGTGAGGATTCTATTATCTATGATTTGATGGGATACGACTTATTCATAGACTATGGGGAAAGCGATAGCGGATTTGATCCTTCTGCTGATAATTGAGATTAGTGATCTTGGATCTAGTGATTGCAGGAAACAAAAATAATATTTTTATCATTAGTTTATTATTATATTAGAGATTATGTTATTTCTTTAAAGTTAAATTGCTTAGTTTTATTATTTAGATGAATTGAGGACATTTTATTTCAAGTATCCTTTATCTAAGAGTTATTGGTGATATTTGAGTTATATATATTGGTGGATTAGAAAATATAGCCTTTGTGTGTCAATCTTTGGTAACGACACATGGCGAGTTGATAACGCCTTTAGTTTTGGGCGTTACAATTTTGTTATGTGCTAAAATTTAAAAAAAAAAAACCGCCTTTTTATGGGAAATAAGCTTATGAAATTAAATATAAGGACTTTTTAAATCGTGCCTTTTCAACTTCTTGTAACAACTTGTACCCTTGTCAGTCTCTATACTCTCTCTCTCTCTTTCAAAGAATCATCTCGTTCTTCAAAATTTCTTCTCTAAAAAAATCAAAACCCTAAACAATGCCTCCACGGTAATCATCTTGTCTTTTGTCAAAAGGATTCAAATCCAAGAACACGAAAGAACACATTATGATCCAAGATGAAACCACAAGCTCTGAAGAAGTTTTTGAAACTCTTACATGAGAAGGAACGACTTAGGAAGTTCATTCGAAATACATGCATGATAATGAGCCAAAGTCTGAGAAGAAAAATAATAGAAAAGAATATGGAAATCAGAACATAAAAGGTGATGAAGAAGAATCTGAAGAACCCAAATTAATATTAAACCCTGAGTCAGAGAATAATTCAGAGGATACTGATGTGGAACCCCAAAACAAGAAAAAGTGCAAGCTTGCTTCATGTTCAGCCAAGAAAGAGTTAATGACAAAGAAAGGAAAAAGCATCTCAAATAAGGTACTTGAATGTGCTTATGTTGATTTTAATTTTTTTAAATCAAATAGATTTTATTGGGATCACTGGCAGAATAGAATAGGATGTAAGAATGTATGCTGACTAATTTGGTTAATGGATGTTTAGTTAGAGAATTTTATGATAATCTGATATACTTGGAAGATTTTTCTTTGAAATAAAAAATTGTTGGAAAGACTATAAATATGAGTAGGAAGGATTTAATCGACTATTTTAAAATGAAAGATGACAAGGATAATGATAGGTTGGTGACATTACAAGTGCAAAGAAATGATCTTTACAAAGAAATCAATGATGGAGTAGGAGAGTTTGTTGAAAAGACATCTTTTCTACTGATTTTGAGTTGTTGGTTCGATTATGGCATAAAGTAGTAGTAGATTGTATTTTACCCAAGAATGGTTGTTCCATAACTATTTCAATGGAGGAAGCTCTAGCAGTTCTGGTAATTAAGAAGAAATTAAAGATTGATATGCCTAGTATGATACTCAAACACTTGTGAAGAATTAGAGCAAATAGACCCTACGACAATTTGCTTATGAAATTTTTCAGATTTAAGAAAATTAATTCACCTAAGCATTTTCAAGTACCAATCAGGCTGAAAAGAATCGGGGAAATTAATTTGAAATGCATGGGGATTCTTGTTTCTTAAAAGCTATGGTTCTCTAAGGACGGTGCTTGGTATAGACATTCGAATTTTAGCAAGATCAAATTTGATTTGAAAAGGATTAAAGATCTTACTGAGGGGGAGCTAGTTCTTGAAGAAGAAAGTGGATTAGAAGGAAATGAACATTATGATAAATCTGAAAAACAACCATCTAGGAGAGCTGAGAAGGAGGAAATGATAGGAAAAACAAAGAAAAGTTATCAAATCAGAATTGGTGGGAAAGTTTGAAATAAATGAAAGAAAAAGAATTCAAGATGAAAGTGAGTCAGAAAGTGACTCAGAAGGTCCACCAGCTAGACCTCTTGGTGAATCATCCAAATCAAATTTTGAATATGATATTGTGGATCTTATTGAAAGGAATTTTCAAGACATGAAGAAGGATCTCACTGATTCACTGCTCAATGCCTTCAAAGGATTTACTCAAAATGCACCAGTTGGCAACCACAGTGAGAAATCAATAGAAGCTGAAACTGTACTTGAAGCTGTTTCTCCTACTCAAGTTTTTGCTCCTATATATGACGATCAGAAGTAAGACACTCTAGCATCAAAGAACTTGCAGCTTGTTCCTTTTGCTCAACCACCAGATTCTTAACCACATTTGAGCCCTTCTCAAGTAGAAATTGTCTCATATGTCACCTTCTTCAACGACAAAACATTATCCATCATCCACCTTATCAAATCTTTCCCAATGCAAAAAGATAAAAGCTAAAAAAATCTATTTAAAATATAGAGTTTAAGAAAGATTAGCAATTTTATTTTTAAATGTTCTGTGGACTACTTTACTTTTGTTTCTAGTTATGCTATGAAGACTTTGCAGCTTGCTTAGTTTATGTGTTAATGTTTCAATTTGTTGATATTACTAAGTTTCTTTGTTAATCTTAATATAACTTTTTATGATGCTAACAAAAAAGGGGAGAAAAGTCAACAAAATTGAATTTGAATTATCTCATTCATAAAAACAATCATTTTGTTTATAAGGGTTTTGTTATCATAAAAAAGGGGAAGAATGTTGGTTTCTCTCAATATTGATTTTGATGATAACAAAAAGGATTAAGTGATTACTAACAAATTCAATAAGTGTGCAGTGCTTAAGTATGATTAAAGCTTTATGAAAATGATTTACAAAAAGGATACAACTCAAAAAGTAATTCAGAATATGTTCGGAAAAGTTTTTCAAGAACAAGTGAACAGTCAAAAGGTAAATCAGAGAGGAAAACGTCTCCATGAACACAACATACGAGTCTAACAAATAGATTTCAAGAAATTGGATTTTCTTTGATTCTTTTTGGATTTGAAGACCCAGCTCCAAAGTTGAATGTATTTAGGTAATACATTCAAATATGTTCCACTAAGTTGGTTCAAATATCTAAGGGGACTCAAGTTTTTATTAGATTAAAGCTTATTCTTAAAGAATTAAGTTTTTGATAGCAATTTAAGTTCGAATTTTTTTAAGGACATATCCAAGACTCGACTTAGACATAAGAAGCTCATATATTTGTCTTTCTTATCTAATTGTCTTTTAAGTTATGTTTTAATAAAGACAAGGATTTCAATTTTAAGAGAAAATGTAAACCCCGAGATTTTTTATACAAATACAAATAGAAATAGATTGAAAAAAATAAAATAGAAAATAGATAGTTGATTTTGAAGCCAACAAAAAATATAGACTGAAACTATAAGTAGTATTGGTCCTATCTATGGTTTTAAACCTTAAAACTTAACTAGTATCAAACACTACTAATAATATTTCATAATAGATATCAAAAACTTAAGATACAAGAAATAATCCAAATAAGATTTTAAGCTTATTCAAAAGCAATTACCCGATAATGCTTATAGTTAGGAAACGACAATTAAAGAATGAACTATTAGGGTTATAAATACACAATAGAAACATAAACAGATCAATATATTACAATCTAAACTCCAAATAAATATTTGGATCACATTATTGTTCTAGTTAGGGTATTCTTAATCTATTAGTGCAAAACCCTAAAAAATTTTCACACTAGTACATGACACTAGAATAGAAAATGTAAATTAGCTAGTAAATCTAGAACTTAACAAAAACCCTAGAATAAATCTATGAGTTGAATTTAGCTCGTTTACTATTTGAAAGCATGAATAAAAACTTCTTTGACATTAATTGATACAAAAAACGAGATTTCGTATCTTGAGCTGATAACTCAAGATCTAATTAAAGATAACCCAAATTTTCAAACCCCGAAACTTATCATACAAATAGAAATAAATAGAAATATACAAGTATAGAAAATAAATGAATACCATTAAACTCAACAAAGATTTTAGACTAGAACTATGAGTAGTAATGAGCCTATAAATAGTTTTAAACCCTAAAACAAAGATTCTTAGATAGTATTAAAGACTACTAATAAGATTTCATAGTAGGTATCAAAAACCCAAAATAAAGATAACTTGGCCGAGATATTAAGTGCGATAAAGAGTAAATAACCAATTACACTTATAGTTAGGAAGCGATAACTTAACGATAAACCCTTAGGGTTATAAATACATAATAAAAACATAAACAGATGTATAACTAATAATCTAGACTCTAAATAAATATTTGGATCACACCATTATTTTAGTTAGTGTAATTGTAAGCTATTAGAGCCTAAACCAATAATTAACCTATTAAGCTATTAAAACCCTAACCGCGGGAGACAAAACGCTAAAAATAATTAATCGCGTAAACTTTAAATTTAAAGTTGAACTTAATAGTAATATAAAATTTTTGTAGGACACTATAAAAATACTTTTAGTCAAAAAATCTCAAATAAATGATATATTTATACCCGAATAGCTTAATAAATTATCCTAAAACTAAGATAATTATTAACTAATAAATATAATAATATTTTCTCCTCAAATCTATCTAAATTTCAGTGCAAGTAGGTCTAAAATTGTGGCTTTGATTTTCTTGGAAGGATGCAGCCGAAATCCTCTTCATTTTGGTCTAAATTATACTCTTTTAAGTCAACAAAATACACACAAACACCAACCAAAAGGAAACAACTAGACAAGTTAATTAATGCTACAAAAACAACTTGCTCAAACAGTGTAATTTGGAGAGAATTATGGAGCTAAATCTCGTTGGAAGCCGGCCACTTTCCTTCTTCTTCTTCATCTATAAAAACATTATAATGAACAAACAAATAAAGGATATTATATACACAAAACCAACCTTAACCAACTGCATAAGCTCTCCAGAAAACCAACCACGAAAAATCATTCAAAAACAATTCCAACAAACAAACTCAAACAAGGATCAAAAAGCTTATAAAGGAAGACAAGGTGAGTTGATTCGTTTTTACTTGTTCATTGTTAAAAACAATGTCTTAAACTGGTTCCTAATGATCATAGGATCATAACCCAACCAAAAACAAGCTTCAAATCACATCAAAAAAGCTCAACGAGGTAAATTTTCTCAAACCCTAAGTTACACTCCTTGATTTCGAAAATAAAGAATTATGTGCATATTATTGTATTATGATCGATATATGTATATATATATTGTAAATCCTCGAAATTTTTGGATTCGAATTATAGCTTAAACCCTATCCGGAAGTCAACTGGATTTCCAGAGTCAACAAAACCCTAGTTTACCGTAACCACTTAAGTCCGGCATTGTCGTTTTCTTTAACCCTAGAAAACGAAGTTAGAATAATTAGCTACAGTAGTTCTAATAGCTATAGGTGTCACGCCCCGAAAGGTACCCTAAACGTGGCAGTCCACCGTACACAATATTAAAGCCTAAGAATGACCACCTCAGTCACGCGAAGGCTTCCATACTATGTACAAGGCGTCTAACACATGGAGGAGACTCATCGGAGTAATGCATTTTATGTTGATACAACTTGAGAACAATGTAAAGGAAATTCAATTCACTATTCTTCAAAAATACAACTCATTAACTTCAATTACAATTCATCAAAAGATTCTACTACATAAACTATTACAAGGCAAATAATAAAACCTAGCTAATAACTTCAAACTTTCTTATGTCTTGCCGGAATCCTGAAGTCATTCTCGACTTCAACCATCTCAGTCCCCACTTAGCATTCTTGAGATAACCTGTTCATTTAAACAACTAGTGGGGTATAAGCTACACTAGCTTAGTGAGTGAAAACTTCCAGGATTACATTTATAACACGTCATACAATCAAGTGATTAGTCAGACAAGTGATATGCATCAAACTCGTGAATTCAACAAACATATGACCTGCCGGAAATCATATGTGGATGGACTTCCGCCCTCCATCCCGGGTTAGCAGATTAACGAATCCTGCGGTACGACCAAGACCGTTTCAGCTTACGGACAACTATAAACTATAAAATTGGTTAAGGTACAACGATAAACCAACAAATACTAATGCTCCATCCCCATCGTGTATGAATGAGTTCAATTTCATCTTCAATTCCGAATAATCAATTATACTAATTCTTTTAAGTGATCAGTCAATAATCGCAGACAATCAATTCTAATTCATCTATACAAGCAATAGTTAATCACTCGGCTTCGATATTCATCCATTCCATTTCTCATATTAACAGCAATCATACATAGTTCCCATTCGTCCCCATCATGCATATCCATTTTATCTTTACCAAATATCTAGTGCAACTATTATTACAATCACATACAATAAATGAAATCGGAAGTAATACTCACTCGGCCATTGGATCACCGGTCTCTTAGTATAAGTAATCCGGTGGTAGGGAATCGTCGATATCGGGGTCACCTAAAAAGGAAGAAATACCCTAATAAGTATTTCATCACTTAACTAGTCCAAGCTATCTCACACAATCTATCAAATTCGTAATTCTCGTCCTAAGCGGGAATTCCAACTTAAAACGGCCATAACTTGGTCATTTTAACTCGGAATCTCGCAAATTATATATCGATTTCTATCTACTTCGAAAGATCTATCTATTTCTAATATTATTTTAAGTTTTGAAAACATTTAGGTCTCGGAACAGAGGGATCAGATCTGATCAGTAACGGTTTTCGATTCCGAAAAATAGTTTTGTAAATATTTGTAATGTTTCTACTATGTAGATTAGCTATACATGCAATATGAATGATTTCCTAACATGAATGACATGAGATGAGTTTAATGTATGCATGATCTTGATGATTTTTGCTAAAAGGAAATTTTATAACTTTTATCTTGCAAGACCATAATAACAACTACTTATGAAAAATCTAGTTTTCTAACTTTGATTTTTCCATTTGTTTTGCATTTATTACTTAAGAAAATATAATTATTTTTGTTAAAATTGAGTCTTCATTATATCTATTACTTATGACTTTCATTTCTTCATAAAAATTTCCATTTTGCACTTTGTAAACATGTTTTCAAGTGGGGTTGATTCCAAAATCCGAATTTTACAAAAATTAGTTTTTGAGTGATTCCTTTAAGTAAAAAAAATCATTTGATACTTAGAAATTTAAGGCTCAACCATATATAACTACTAAGGGCTTCATTCTTACACAAAAATTTGCATTTTACGCTTTGCAAATATGTTTTCCAATATGATCTACTCAAAAATCCGAATTTTAGAAAATCCACTTTTTGCATGATTCCTTTGGGAAAAACTTGTTTAATGCATTAAAATTTAAGGCTTCACTATATCAATTACTTAAGGACTTCATTTAACACATAAAACATCCATTTTGAGCTTGAATACTAGGTGTTCTTATGGCCTTCATTCAAAATTACGAATTTCACAAATTGACTACTAACTTAAAATTTTCCATTTTAATTCCATTACTTGTTTTACACATTACTCATGCCTAAACTCATTTTAACTTGTAAAAATCATTGCTCAATGATATCTATTACCTATATACTTCATTTTTCACATAAAACATGAGTTTTGGAGTTGATACATGGGTTCTAAAAATTAGTCTTGGTTGGGATCCGAATTTACAAAATTCATTTTTGGTTATATCTTTTGATAAAATCTATCTAAGCTCATGAAAATCCATTCCTTACATATCCTATCCTAAGAGCCTTTCATTTCTTAAATAAAAACTTCATTTTTGAGTTGGAAAACATGTTTTTAAAATAGGCCTTGGCCAAAATCCGAAAATAGAATTTTTATTTTGAAAATCACTTTTGATTCTTGTAAAAAGAAGTCTTGATGATATACATATGTTAAGCCTTCATTTTCTTAAGTAAAAATTATATTTTGACACTTGGAAAGTGGTTTTTAAATATTGGTCTTGCCAAAATACGAATTTCACCAATTTTGTTCAAGTTCAAATTTAAAGTCTACACATAATATGAACATACACCTAGATGAAACCCATGAAAACAAACTTTAAACTCATAGATCTAAACTTTGCTCATCAAAATTTCTCATTTATGTTATCTATACCCTAAGCCCTTCATTTTAAATGAAAAATACACATTTTGAAGTTGAAAAACCACTTTTCTAACTATGGTTCCATTTTCATCCGAATTTTCAAAAATCATTTTGCTTGAAAATAAAATAGATCTTGAGTTTCCTATAACTTTCCTACCATCATCATATTATAGCAAGTTGTTCATGAACATAAACAAAGATCTAATGCATCTATGAACTCAAAACTTTAGATCTAGTATTCTAAACTAGTTTTACATGCATGAATCACTAAGATAGACATGTGAATGCTAGATCTATGCATAAATCATAAGGAATAACAAAAAAACAACTTAAATAACAAGATCTATGGCATAAACAAAAATCAAAGCCATAAAAAGTTAGATCTACAAAATATAATAACTTTAAACAAGAAAATAATTATAATACAAGGTAATAAAAGTGGAGAAGAGAAAGATTTCATTTTTGGCATCATCATCCTAAGCTTTTAAGCTTATGGAAGTTCATTTGATGCATGAAACCTTCATTATACTTTACCTATATCACCTATGGAGCTTTGGGATGAAGATTTGCTTAGAAAATCTTTAAAAATGAAGTGTGGAAGCCATGGAAGAAGAAGGGGGCAGCTTTGTTTATTGGAGAAACATGAACAAGAAGAAGAAGAAAAGAGAGGAAATAGAGAGAGAAAAGGTTAAAGAATGAAAGAGGAAAAGTGAATAAATGAAGGAGTGAGAGAAATGAGTGTTTTAATTGTAATAAATGAGAGAAAAAAAATAAAACATGGGCAGCCAATTTTGGACATGCTGCACGTGAATTAGGAGAAGGGAGGAGAGAGAAATTTGTTTGAATTTTGACTTAAAATTGATTTGTGTAATAAATGTATTATGTAGCTTTCTTAAGAAGGAGTAGAAAATAATTATTTTAGTCAAATTATGATTAAATAAAAGGACAATGGCAGCAAAGATGGGTCAAAAATCTGCCATGAATTGTGGGATTATGTGTAGAAAGATTGAAGTGAAAAGGAAGTGATATGTGTAAGGTGTACTTGAAGGTATGGGTTGTAAAAGTACTTTATTAATAAAATAAATTAAAATAAAATAAAATTGGAAAATTTATTCCAAATAATTGTAGCAGAATTTTCATAATAAAAATTAAATAATTATTTGAATTATTTTAGTATTTTAACAAATACGTTACCGGTACGGTCAAAATACGCGAATATGGGCTATAAATAATATTTTTATAACCCGAAAAATTCTAGAAAAATATTTTATGGGAAAAAAATATTTTTAAAATATTTTCCAATTATTAAATTAATTTATTTTATTTTTAGTACCGGGTCTTAAACAGAATCTGATCCCGTAAAGACCCGAAACGAACTAAATTTTAGAAAAACAAAATTTTCTATAACATATAAAATATTTATCTAAAATATAAGACTTTATAAGAATAATAAAATTTTGTAATAAAATAAAAATGAATAGTGCAAAAGTCTAATCAATTACCGGTAATAATGGAAATACGATAAAAAGGTTATAACCGTAACTTTTATAACCCGAAAAATTATATAACTGATATATTTAGAAATCTTATGAAATTACAGTCTAACGGTACTATTGGTATATTTTTGATATCTCGAGCCCCGACACGCTTTTCGAAGTCTGTATCCGAACGGGTTCGAAATAGGTCAAAATTTACCAATCTGATATTTTTAAACAAACTCATATTACTATGAGCTATTCTACATATTAGCTATGCCTCGGCCTCTAGGGTTAGGGGCACTAGGTTGCCGGACTTAGGCTATTGCATTCCGATTAAGGTTTCCGGGTGATTTTTCCGGTTTAGACCTTTGCCAATTTGGAAACTGATATTTATGTTTATACAACATTTTAATTTGAGAAATCTATTTTTAAATTTTATTTTTGTAAGTATTTAATATCTCTTAATATTTTCGGAATTCTTGAATCGAGTTTTATTTCCGAAGGTCAATCATTATTTACTTTTTAATAGTTTGTTTTTGGGCTTTATATTACCCGATTTTATAAGTTGGAGTTAATTATGGAATTTTTCGTACGTCGTAGTTTTGAATTTGAAGACCACTGTGTTCTTATTTTATTTTTAAAGATTTTCATTTTCTCAAGATTAAGAAGTTTATGTATTCGTTCGCGTTTTTGGGCTAGTTGAAATTTGGTTTTAATTTGGAGTGATTTCTAGGGTTTATTTTCGAAGTCCATCTTAAAATTATTATTGAAATTTTCCGGGGCTTACAATAGGTTTTATAAAAATATCAGTTTTACGAAATTCGGGTGTCTTTTGAACCCAATCGGATACAGTTCTTGAAAAACGTGTCCAGGAACTTGGACTAGGAAAAATATTCCGAATATACCATTAGACTCGTAAAAATATAAGATTTTCAAAAATATCAATTTCGTAATTTTTCGGTAGCTAAAAATATCAGATATCGCTTTTATACGTGTATTTTCTTACTACCGGCATTAAATTGTCATGTCTACTTTTACATTACACTATTTTCTACTATTCTACACTATTCATCTATCTCTACTTTTTCTTACAACCTACTCTTACAAGCCATACACCTATTTCTTACACATTTTCATTTCCAATACAACTTTATATCTTTCATTTCTTACTTTTAATTAACAAAATAACAAAAAAATAAATTTTTTTCCTCTCTCTTCCCTCCATATTTGCGCCGACCACCCCTCTATAATGCCCAAATTGTTTTATTTTTCATTTATTTAATTAACACAATTTATCTCCCACATTTTGCTATAAATACCCCCTCATACCTTCACTTCTTTCACACCACTTCTTCTCTAAAGTTACTATACCAAAATCTCTCAAAGATTCTCTCAAGAAGTTCTTCCTAGTTTAGCTTCTTTTAGGTAAAAATTTCTCCAAGCTTTCTTTATGTTCATCTACTTAGTATGAGCTTAATGTGTGTTTTCTAAAACCATGAAGGTTAAGAAAGCAACAATAGGTTCATACTTTGTTTTTGTTCATAATCATAAATTCCTTTATGTTCCTTTATGTTTTCTTTATGTTTATTACTATCTAATATATCTATATAGCTATATATATTATTTAGAGCATATAAGCTCATTGTCTTACAATTTATTTACTTTTCTTGCAATTTATTTACTTCATTGCAATTTATTTATTTCAAGTTGTTTTTAAGACTAGTTATTCTAGTCTTAGGCTTGTCCTCATCAAGTCAAAACAATTCCTTTTCTTTTCTTTTCTTTTCTTTTCGAGACTAGTCCTTTCTTAGTCCCGGGATACCTTGATGAAGCTAAGGTCCCAATACTTGATTTACTTTCTTATTTGCTTAATCTTTCAAGTTATTATGCCTTTATATTTTTATAGTTTATGATTCATATTCATGTATGAACATAATGTTTTTGTCTCAATAAAAATAAATGAGGAAGTGTTTTCTTAAACTAAATGTTCTTTTTAAATAAATATAGAAAATAAATTTCTTAAAGAACTCATGAACATGCTTAGAAATGATTTTTCTTAAATAAACAAAAGGCTTTATAAAAACTTATTTTTCATCAAGTATTAGAATTTCTTTTGGAAACATTACAAGAAACAAATATCATTTTATGAAATTACTTTTAAAAGATATTGGAATCTAAGTTTAGAAAATAAAACCACTCCTTAGAAATTTAAAAGTAATTACAAGAGACTAAATTTAGAAAAAGGAATATTCATCTCAAATAACTCAAGATCTTTCCAAAAGTAAAATGAATATTCCAACAAAATCTCAAGTTCAAAATCTTTTAAAACCTTACTTTTCATAAGTTGAGACAACTTCATTTACTTCATACATTTGTTATGAGTCATTACATATATGTATATACTTTTCAAAAAGTTTACAAAATACTTAAAATATTCATTTTTCAAATGAGCCTTATTTACAAAAAGGAAAACAAGTTTTTACAAATTCGTGGCAAATCTGGTCGCTGCTTTTTCGGGACCCAAACGACTTAGTTTGATGAAAATAAGACTAGAAATGTGTATATCTTTGCGAGTAGGTAGAAAACGGTATATTATACGCGAAATTCCGAGTTAAAATGAGCAAGTTATGGCCATTTCAAGTTGGAATTTCCTTTTATACGATTTTAACGCGATTTTAAGAAAAATTAGAATCTTCAAGAAGAGAAATTTCATGAAATACTCATTTTGGGTATTTTTCTTGATTAGATAATCTCGAGGAGGATTGTTCGTATCCCGAAGATTACTACGATTAAGTGGAAATCCCGAACGACTCATCCATCTTAAGAAAGGTGTCATCATGGCTGAGTGAGTTTATTCCCGTTATTTTTGGTACTCTTGATTGTGCTTGTAAAAATTAGTTGCACTAGAATTTAGGCAAAATCAAATGGAAGTTGTATGATAATATGTTGAAAGAATGTTAAGTATATCGAAACTTGATTTGTTTGTAATAAAGTTGTTGTACATTACTATCTTGAAGTGTTTGAAATTGGTTGCTCACTTGAAAGAAGATAAATATAACTACTAGACTCTAATTAAGAAATTATGCATGCACTTCATATGTTAAGTCACATTGCATTTACTACTATACAATTGGTGGGACAAGTGTATAATAGTGGTGGTAGACATAACCGGTATATCATGTAAGTGGCGAGTAGGAGCCAGTAAGAACTACTTAAATTGATGGCTAGTAGGAGCTTATAATAACTACAAGTTTTTGATGGCGTATAGGAGCCGGTAAGATCTATAAAAGTGTTTTAAAAAGTTGTGGCTGTAATTGGCCTAAATACCCAACCCCGAATGAAGGGCGTAATTCATTCAACATATGATTCCCGAAAAGTCATATGTCTTGTATGCTCACGTGGTTGTTGCATTCCATATGTTTGAATAATAAACATAGTTGATAATTTACTTTGAGTATGAATTTTGGGATTTACTCACTAAGCCCATAAGCTTACACCCCTATAGGAATTTGTATTCTTAGGAACACCTATTTTTGTACCCGAGGCCTCCCCGTATCCATGTAAGTTTTATATATTGAAGCTTTTGGAGGAAATCTGCTCGAAGACTTAGATTAGAATTCCTTTGAAATCTTTAATGTAGTATTTTGGATGTTGTTAAGATTATCACGATCCTTGGGATTAGCGGGGGTATGTCCCTAAGAAATCATGTAATAGACCTTTGGATATTAATGATATATTATGTTTTATTTATGGATTCTTGTATGTTCATTTTTACTTGCTTAAACTATGCTTCCCAAAAGCGCCTCCTTTACCGTGCTAGATGCCTTACATGTAATACTAAGGCTTTCGCATGACTAAGATAGTCATTCTTGAGCTTTGATATTATATGTGGCGGGCTGCCACGTTTAGGATACCTTCGGGGCGTGACATGTATAACATGTAAGAACACTTAGGAAGATTTTAAAAAGGATTTTAATGTGAAAAATGAAAGAAAATCGGATTGGACCAACGAGGAAGATGAATAGTATGCGAATCCCAGATGAGCATGGGATAAATACAGCCGTATTTCCCAGCCATGTTCCTCTCGACGTGCAATTTTCTCCTAATTTCTAGAAATACACAGGGAGTACACGACTGGGTTTCACCTCGTGTATCTCTCGAAAACCGAATAAAAAAATTTATAAAAATATTAAATCAATTACAATATTTGATTAGTTCCAACAACAACAACAACAACAACAACAACAACAACAACAACAACAATAATAATAATAATAATAATAATTGTTAGTATTATTATTAGTGATATTATTATTAATAATTATTATCATTACTAATATTAGTGGTAATAATATTGTTAATGATACTATAATTATAGTGATTGTTATTATTAAAATGTAAGGACTCGCTATCACCCCTATAATTAAAACAAGCGATAACAGCTCCCCAACCACATATAACCTATAGAATTATATGTAAGGTGTCTAAAAAGAAGTGTTTGAGGAATTGTTTATCTAATTCCACATGATTAACATAATTGAAATCATAGTTTTTTAAAACTTTTAGCAAAACATAACTACAGCATTAACATATTTCACATATAGAAATAAACCCAAGTCATACATAGTTAAGTACATATATATATATATATATTACAACCAAAGGCTTCTTATAAGTTTTAACAAAATTACACATAAAATCCAACTAGAACTTTAAGTACAACCACAAAAGCTATCATAACTAGTCTATTACAAAATATGGATTCCATCAAATCTAAGGTCATCTCTAGTCCTCCAAATCATCAAGAAAATCCTCGAAATCTGTTTCATACCCCATATTCGTATAAAACTCGTCGGATTTATCATCTGAAATGGTTAAAATATGAGCCAAAGGCCCAGTACACAAGTAACGAATATAAATGCAAAGTGATTCACAAATGCTTAAGCTAAATGCAAAATGCAAAATGCAACAACCAATTATTTATTATTCAATCTTTAGTTAGTCATACATCATAGGAGTATTCAAACTCCGAGCAACAGGGATTTTTGGGGGAACCTAAGTAATGATCACGACGCTCAGAGAGTTGATATAAGTAACTCGGATACTCATACCATCCTAGATAAATTTATCCATAATTAAGTAATCTCATCTAGGGTTTTTAGTTGTTTCTCGATTTTACTTAACACGATCCATAATATCACTTAATTCAAGTGTTCCCATAAACATTGAATTAAATCATATTATATCCTTTCAAGAATAAGCAAATGTTATACCGATACCAAATTCCCCGATTACCCACTGAACCACTTATGAAAGTCATATCAAAATGATAAGGGTGGTCTAAGTGCCTAAAACTACCATGCCCCCAATCTGAGCAGGGTTATTGCTCTCCGAACAAGATTTAACAGTATAAAAGACACTCAACAACAATTATTAAATTTTTTAATTTAGAGTAAATTTAAATAATGCTTGTCACACCTCATAGGGTACCCTAAACGTAACAGTCCGCCACATACCATATAAGATTCCCAAATTACCGCCTTAGTCTTTCGAGAGCCCTATATAGATGTAAGACGTACCTTTACAACAATAGAGTACAAGTCCAAATGGAGATAAAAGCTTAATTTGACATGCATTAGCAGTAGGATATAATTCATGAAATATAAATAAATATTACATAATCTAAGGGGCATTCGCCCGCAAAAGAATAATTAATGGTCATATACAGTTATCCAAGTCTTAGAAGTTTCCTATGGAAGTCTAATACAAAAAATCCAACTTGTAGGGGAAACTCCTAACTTCTGTACCTGTACAGCCGGGTCACGCCGCCTAAGCCACAAATGGGATAGCTGCAAAAGGAATGGACTGTAGGGACGTAAGCTAACTAGCTTAGTGAGTGTAATCTTCCACAATAACATTCATATCACAACAATTCAACCAAGTAATTAAGCAAGCAAGTGAATGCACCAAACACGTGAGTTAAACAAACATATGACCAGCCGGAAATCATATGTGGATGGACTTGCGCCCTCCATCCCGGGTTAGCAGATTAATGAATACTGCGGTACTAACTTTATGTCGTTTATGGTTCACGGTTAACCTACGATTATTCGATATCGTTTTTGGATCACGATTAACCTACGATTATTCGATATCGTTTATGGATCACGATTAACCTACAAATGCTAATGCTCCTTCCCCTTATGATATGCACATGTCAGATTTAGCATTAGTCCGAGTAGTTGATTAAGCCATTTTACTTAGGCGATCAAACAATTTCTCAAACAATCCATCATAGCTAAGTACACAACCAAAATTTATCACCCGGTTTCGATATTCTTAATTTGAGTTCTCACATCATCATCAACATATAATTTCCCATTATTCCCCATCATTCATATTTCGTTCATTTGGCCTACATTCTAGTGCACTAATTTACAAGCACATACAATAAATGAATCGGGAAGAAAAACTCACTCCGCCATTGGTTCGCCTTTCTTTTAGTAATAATAATCCGGAGGCAAGGAGTCAACGTCCACGGGTTCACCTATTCATATAAGAAATACCCTAATAAGTATTCTACCATCTTAGGATACTAAAACTCTAAGAAAACTTAGTGAAATCAAAATTCGCGTCATTTTCGAAGTCCCCATTTAAAATGGCTATAACTTGGTCGTTTTAAGTTGGAATTTCGCAAATTTTATATCGATTTCTATCTACTTCGGAAGAGCTTTCTAAATATGGAATTTAAATCAAGTTTTGAAAATATCTAAGCCTCAGAAATAAGGGATCAGATCTGTACAGCGGCTATGTTGATTCCGAAAATGTGGTTTTCATGAATGCACTTGAGATTCATAAGCACAAAATGAAACTAAATGCCATGGTAATGATTTTCTCTATCATGAATGTCATGGTATGAACTCTAATGAGCCTAAGTTCCTATAAATTTTTAGACTCAAAGAATTTAAGTGAACTTTTTCGTAGAAAACCATTTCATGCCATTGTTTAACAAGTAAGATTACTACACTTGTTCACACTTACTTATTACAAGGATTTTCTTTAGGAAAACTCCACTTTGTTTAAAGAAATTTTGACCCTTATATTAGTTATATCCTAAGGCCTTTATTTCTTTAATAAAATCTTTATTTGTAAACTTTTAAGTGGGTCTTATACTAGGGTGGTTCCAAAAATCCGAATTTAGAAAACTTCATTTTCAAGTTGATTCTTTTAGGAAAAATGCATTTTATACTTAGATCTTTAAGTATTTATTTTACCTATACCCTAAGGACTTCATTTATTTAAGAAAATACCATTTTTGAAGTTGGAAAACTAGTGTTTTCTAACCATCTATCCATTATTACGAATTTGGTTTCCAAGACTTTTAACTCAAAACTTCTATTGGACTTCAACTCTTGTTTCAAATATTTTCTTTAGTAACAACCCATCTAAACTCATGAAAATATTACCAAACATTATCTATCACCTATAGGCTTCATTTTTCTTGTAAAACACATGTTTAAAAGTTAGTAAAAAGGTTTTTAACCTAGGTTTCTCAAGTCATCCGAATTTACACAAGTTCATTTCTTGAAAAGTGTTTTCCTTTTTGACTTCATTAACTCATCTACCTATAGATCTATATACTAGGAAGGTTATTTACTAAGGACAAAAGCATTAAAGACTATTAATGTACATAAACTCAAAATAATGATGAGATCTTAAATGCCTACATGAATATGAGTAGTAAAATGATAGATCTACTATATCAAATGCTTAAATAGGTATTGAAAACATAAAAACTACATTTTTATAAAAGATCCTTTGTTCAAAACACTTTTTGATGAAAAATCATAAAGCTTTTGGCATGAAAGCTCCTTTAAATGTTAGATCTACTTGTGATGGTTTGGTATTCTTGTTTTGATATTTCATTGTCCCTACCAAGAGATCATGGGGACATCTAGTTAAAATATCCAAGAATATCCTTGCCATTACAAGGATCTATGAGTAGAAGGAGTGAAAGCTCTTTTACT
Source organism: Combretum micranthum (assembly GCA_024138025.1). Classification (NCBI taxonomy): domain Eukaryota; kingdom Viridiplantae; phylum Streptophyta; class Magnoliopsida; order Myrtales; family Combretaceae; genus Combretum; species Combretum micranthum. The sequence continues at coordinate 61,572 of JAMXBD010002547.1, forward strand.
TAGAGTAAAATAGAAGACAAAAGGAGAAGAAACAAGTTGTGTGTGGGGAGGCCATGGGGCTCACGGCATGGATGGTGTGGGGGAGAGAAAATGAGAGTGTTTTACCTTTTGTAAAACTTGGAAAGTGAAGAATGAAGTGAGAGAAGGAAAGTGTAATTTATATACCACTTGGAATTAGGTTAAGATGGAGTAAAACAAATAAAAAAATTTTCAAATTAGAGCTTGCGGGGTGGGGGGGGGGGGGGTGGGGGGGTGGGTGCATTCACGCCGGCCATATGCTTGTGTTGGGGTGGGGTGGGAAAGTTTAATTTTATTTTGTTTTGATTAATTTATCTTTGATGTGTAATTGTCATAACTTGTATGGAAAGTTAAGGGACAAAAATCCTTTGAAAAGGAGAGATGATTAAGTGATGGTAAGTGTTGTAATATAGAGTGTACAAATAGGTAGTAATAGGTGGTACTTGTGAATAGTAATGAATAGTAGTCAAGATAATTTAATTACCGGTAGTAAGGAAATACGAATAAAAAGGCTATAACTGTATTTTTCATAAGCCGAAAAATTATGAAATCTATATTTTTGAAATCCTTATTTTATTTCGGTTCAAATGAGTATTCATAAGGAAATTTTTGGAATTCTAGTTCCGGGCACGTTTTTCTATAATGGGTCTCGAGATGACCCGGAATTGAAATTTTCTTAAAATCTGATATTTTCTTGGTTTGAAATATAATCAAGGATTATATTCAAAATTAAATTTTCTTATAAAAGTTTCTTAATTGGAAACAGAGGAAAAGCCGGAATTAGGGTTCCTAATTCTCACTCCAGACTTAAGCTATTCCGGTTTAGGGTTTTGGTTTCCAGTTCTTGAGTTATCTTGGCTACTTGAAAAACCGGGGTTTACAATGCTTATCCTAGCAAAGAAACAAGAAAGTTACCGTGTACCTGAAATAGCTTGGGAACTAATAGGGTTAGCCGAGTGAGGATCTGTCACTGTATAAGATAATATTGAATTTCTCACTTAGTTCAAGCACTAATCAACTAGTTTCAAACATAACTAATCAAAGAAATTCAAATAAATTATTACAAAGTCATAACATAGCATTTAAACATCATATTATATCATACAATACTCAACAAATATTCAATTGATCATATATCAAGATTTGGGAAATATTAGAGAAAGTTTTTGAAAATGAAAATTATAGAGGACACGCTGGCCTTCAACGCCGGCGGCATTGAACCAATGTAGAATGTACTAAAATTCAACGCTTGCCATCACTGGCAACGTTCAAAAATACGCCAGTAGCCTTTAGTCTACGCCGACGGTCTTAAGCTGGTGTAGCTTGTCACACCCCGGAAGGTACCTTAAACGTAGCAGTCCGCCGTACACAATATTAAGGCCTAAGAATGACCACCTCAGTCACGCGAAGGCTTCCATACTATGTATAAGGCGTCTAACACATGGAGGAGATGCATCGGAGTGATACATTTTATGTCGATATAACTTGGGTAACAATGTAAAGGAATTTCAATTTACTATACTCCAAATACAAAGCATTATACTTCAATTACATTCATCAAAAGGTTTCACTACGTAAAACTATTACAAGGCAAATCATAAAACCTAGCTAATAGCTTCAAGCATTCTTATTCCTTGCCAGAATCCCGAAGGCATTCTCGGCTCCAACCATCTTGGTCCCCACTTAGCATTTTTGAGATAACCTGTTCATTTAAACATCTATTTGGGTATAAGCTACACTAGCTTAGTGAGTAAGAACTTCCAGGATGACATTTATAACACATCATACAATCAAGTGATTAATCGGACAAGTGATATGCATCAAACACGTGAATTCAACAAACATATGACCAACCGGAAATCATATGTGGATGGACTTGCGCCCTCCATCCCGGGTTAGCAGATTAACGAATCCTGTGGTACGAACCAAGACCGTTTCAGCTTACGGACAACTTTAAACTATAAATTCGTTTAAGGACAACGATTAACCAAAAAATGCTAATGCTCCATCCCCTTCGTGATATGAATGAGTTCAATTTCATTTTCAATTCCAAATAATCAATTATATCAATTCTTTTAAGTGATCAATCAATAATCCAGACAGTCAATTCTAATTCATCTATACAAGCAATAGTTAATCATCCGGCTTCAATATTCTTATATTCTATTTCTCACATCAATAATAAGCATACATAGTCCCCATTCGTCCCCATCATGCATATCCGTTTTATCTTTACCAAATATCTAGTGCGACTATTATTACAATCACATACAATAAATGAAATCGGAAGTAATACTCACTCGGCCATTGGATCACCAGTCTCTTAGTACAAGTAATCCGGTGGTAAGGAATCGTCGATATCGGGGTCACCTAAAAAGGAAGAAATACCTTAATAAGTATTTCATCACTTAACTAGTTTAAGCTATCTCATACAAACTATCAAATTCGTAATTCTCATCCTAAGTTTTAATTCCAACTTAAAATGGCCATAACTTGATCGTTTAAACTCGGAATTTAGTAAATTATATATCGATTTCTATCTACTTCGAAAGATCTATCTAATTCTAATATTATATTTAAGTTTTGAAAACTTTTAAGCTTTGAAATTTTCGGATCAGATTAGAACAATAGCAAATTCCAACTCTGAAAAATAATTTTGTAAATGTTTGTAATGTTCCTATTATATAGATCAACTATACATGCAATATTGATGATTTCCTATCATGAATGGCATGTTATGAGCTTGATGTATGCATGCCTTTGGCAATATTTACTAAAAGGAATTTTAGAAACTTTTTATTTGTAAGGCTCCATGGCTATTTACTTTCAAGAAGACTAGCTTCCTAACTTTGATCATTTCCATTTGTTTTGGATTTATTTCTTAAGAAAATATAATTATCCTTGTTAAAATTGAGTCTTCATTATATCTATTACTTATGACCTTCATTTCTACATAAAAATTTCCATTTTACACTTTCTAAACATGTCTTCAAGTAGGGTTGATTCCAAAATCTGAATTTTGTAAAATTGTTTTTGTGGTGATTCCTTTAAGTAAAAATCATTTGGTACTTTGAAAATTAAAGCCCAACCATGCCTAGCCACTAAGGACTTCATTTCTTTGATAAAACTTCTAATTTGAGTTTGAAAAATATGGGAAAAATATAGGCTTTCATGCCATTACTCTATTATTACGAATTTCTTAAAATGACAACAACTCAATTTTTCCTACTTTATTTCTATAATGTACCATGCATATATGTATTACCTACAAGCTATTGTTATGAAGGTTATAAGATGATCTACCTATATATATACATATGGTACCAAGAATTCTTTTTGAAAAACTTTACTTTGCAAAACTTTGAATTTTACAAGACTTAAGAAAAATAGTTTTTTCTTCTTGTAAAATCATATTTGCTTTTATTAAAATTTAACTTTGATGACCTATATAACCATCACCTTCATTATTTCAATGAAAACCTTCATTTTGGGGCTAGAAAATAGGTGTTTAAATAGGTGGTTTGCTTAAGTATGATTTTTACAAAATTTTAAAGAATGAAAACATTGTTTAACCTATTCTTGGAAACATTTGTTATTCTAAGGTTATATTTTGATAAACTTCTCTTATCCTTGTCAAAACTTGGTCTTTATTACATATATTCCCTAGGAATTCCATTTTTCTATAAAAATTATCATTTTGGCATTTGGAAATAGGTGTTTAAATAGTGGCTATTTTCAAATCCGAATTTTGAGAAATTCATTTGAGTTTGTTTTCTTTGTAAAACTCATTTAGTCTTTCGAAAACCATTTCCTAATCAAACCTACCCCTTAAGGCTTCCATTTCTAAAAGTCTTGTTTTGAAGTTGAAAAATAGGTTTTCAAAATTGACCTTGGTTGAGATCCGAATTTATAATATTTACTTTTGGATATATCTTTAGATAAAATCTATGTAAACTTATGAAAATTCATTCCTTACATATCCTATCTTAAGAGTCTTCCATATCTTAAATAAAAACTTCATTTTTGAGTTGGAAAACATGTTTTTAAAATATGCCTTGGCCTAAATCTGAAAATGAGATTTTTATTTTGAAAATCACCCTTGATTCTTGTAAAAAAGAAGTCTTGATGATATACATATATTAAGCCTTCATTATCTTAAGTAAAAATTTCATTTTGACACTTGGAAAGTGGTTTTTAAATAAGGGTCTAGCCTAAATACGAATTTCACCATTTTTGTTTGAGTTCAAAACCAAGATCTACACTTAATATGAACATAAATATAAAAGAAATCCATGGTAGTAAACTATAAACTCATAGATCTAAACTTTACTCATCAAAAGCATTCATTCATGTTATCTATTCCCTAATCCCTTCATTTTAAATGAAAAATACACATTTTGAAGTTGAAAAATAACTTTTCTAAATATGGTTCCTTTTTCATCCGAATTTTCAAAAATGATTTTTGTTGAAGATAAAATAGATCTTGAGCTTTCTAAAACTTTCTTACTATCATCATGCTACTACAAGTTGTTTATGAACATAAAACAAAAGTCTAATGCATGTATGGACTAAAAACACTAGATTTAGTTTGCTATACTAGTTATAAATGCATGAACACTAAGATAGTTATGTGAATGATGAATATATGCATAAATCATAAGCAATAACAAAAATAATAACTCAAATAACAAGATCTAAAGCATAAACAAAAATCAAAGTTACAAAAAGTTAGATCTACAAAATATAACTACTTTTAGCGAGAAAATAATAATGATACAAGATAATAATCATCGAGAAGAGGAGTGTTTCATTTTTGGCATCATCACCTTAGCTTTTAAGCTTATGGAAGGTTATTTGATGCATGAAACTTTCACTATACTTTACCTTCATCATCTATGGAAGCTTTGGACAAGAGTTTTATCCAAGAATCTTGAAGAAATATGTATGGGAGCTTATAGAAGAAATAGGGGCAGCTTGTGTTCTTACAAGAGCAAGAACAAGAGAAGAAAGAAAAAGAGGAAAAAGAGAGAAATGAGATAGGGTTTCAAAGGGAAATGAAAAGAAATAAATGGAGGCATTAAATGAGAGAGAGAGGAGTGTATTAAATGAAAGAAAAAAAAATAAAACAAGGGCAGCCAAAGGGGAGTGCTGCACGTGAATGTTGAGAAGAGAGAGTGTAAACCCCGAAAACTTCCATCATACGATACGACCCTAGATTAGAAATTATAGGTTGACTAGTAACCCTAGGAGTTAATTAGAAACCCTAGTTTAGATAGATACTTTAAATTTGATCGGTTTGGGACTCATAAACTTTATAAAAGGACTTCTTTGACCCCAATTGATTCCAAAAACAAGATTTCGTATTCCGAGTTAATAATTCAGGTTGTGATCAAAGGAAACTTCAAATCCTAAACCCGAATCCTTGTCAAACAGACAGATTATATAGGAAAACCTAAATATGGATATTAAGTGATTACCTTAGTATTCAATAGAGACCGAGAATTGAAACAAGGTATAGTAATGAACCTATATTTGGATTGGAACCCTAGAATTTGAGAGTTCTAGTCAGTAATAAACTACATTGATAAGATTTCATAGTGAGTATCCAAATCTAATATATATAAACTAGTATGCCTATTTATTAGTAGTAATATTACATAAATGACTCAATTAGGGTTTTATTAGAGAAATTGTAATCTTAAGTAAATTGTTGGTTTTATAAGTACCCAATAAAAACATAAACTGATGTATAACTTGGGATCTAGACCTCAAATATAGAATTGAATCATACTAATATTCGAATTAGGGTTTTCTAAAGCTCTTGGAGCCTGAAACGAAAATTGACCCGAAAAGCTTATAAAACCTAAATCGCGTAGGATAAATTTTTCTTAAACAAATAGATACGTACTATTAAAACTTAAATTTGTACTTTTTGTTAAACTAAACATCTTGTAGGATCCATTAAAGACCTTTGTATATATATATATTTACATATATAAGCTAAAATATACCCTAATACTGTAATAAACTACCCGAAAACTTAACTAAACAAAATCTAACTAATATATAATTAATATAATATATATATATATTATCAACTTGCAGGAGACGTCTCTAGCTCATTTGAATGGCTGTGATCTTCTAAAATTTGATGAACCAAAGTTTCTCCAATTATATGCACAAAGTCAATCCCAATCCTCTCCTAAGCCAATGTAAACATGACAAATCACCCTTGCATTAATGACAATAGATCAAACTACTTAAACCACGACAAACAAGAGCAATTCGTTTCAGATTTGAGGAAGAAATGCGGCTAAAAACTTGCACTTCGTTATATATACATATATAAGCAAACGAACTTGGATGGCTAAGCAAACGAACTCCAAACTCTTTCAAACTTTCCAGAATACAACTATAGCTTATTAGGAGTCGAACCAACCCAGAAAACAATTTTTAAACCCTCGCACCAACCCAGTTCGAGAATTCGAACAAAAAACTAGAAAAAACGCATGAAAAACGAGCTTGAGGTAAGTGATTTTATTCCGCGAGTTTTCTTCCAGTTTTAAGGATTGAGACTGACTCTGAGACATCTTAGGAAGCTAACCAAGGCCACTAGGAGCTTCGAATTTCATCGAGAGGTCACAACGAAGGTGATTTTCCCAAACCCTAACCGAGCTTGATGATCCAAATTCGTGGGTAACATGTTGTTTTTATGTTGTTTTTCTTACATATTTAAGTTAATTAGGCTCCTAGGAGTCTTTTGGATCCAAAATCCCGACGTTTTGAAGTTGGGATTCGTCGGAAATGGCCGCAGCTCATCGGGGAAGACGATGAACAGTGCTCCCCGATGAGCACGGGCGTGTTTAACCCGTGTACCCCTCGGCCAGAATTTAAAAAAAAAAAAGAAAAGAAAAGAAAAACGAAACTAAGTATATATAATTATATAATAAATAATAATTTAAATAATTTTAGAATGTTTATTATTTTTTCTGCATTTATTTATTTTTTGGAATAGTAATAGTAATATTATAGTGTAATAATATAAAATCAGAATTTTAGTTATTTATTTAAATTTAAAATAAATTATTTTCTGACCCTATTAAATATATGATGTTTAAATATTTAATCTATCATTATTAATCTAAAAAGATTTTTTTCGAAATATAAATTACTTTGTTAAGTAATTTCCGCATAATAGATTTCTAATTATTAATATCCTTAATATTATTAAAAGAATTTTTAGAATTTCAAAAAAATTATTTCTGAAATAATAATAAATATGAATATAAGACTAAAATTACTTTAGTAATAATATTAATTAAAGTATAAGACAATTAGTATAATTACTAATGTGATGGAATATAATTAATCTATCTAATCTATCTCGGAAATTATTATATTATTATTATTATTATTATTATTATATATTATTATTATTATTATTATGATCATCATCATCATCATCATTATTATTAGTATTATTGATGTTATAATTATTTTTAGTACTATTATTGATAAAAAAATTATTAATATTCTTATTATTTACGGTAAAAGGAGAAATTTTCGAAAATAATTATAATAAAACTTATAAATCCTTTTACTAGTAAGTATATTTTCATAAATATAATATTTAACTAATTTATAGGAAAATATATGTATATACATATCTATATAGAATATAGAGTTTAGTAAATACTAAGTACATATTAAAAAGGAATAGATAACAATGGAAATTTAAATAATCCAAATTTGTGAGTATAGAAACATCTATACTCTATAAAACAAATTTATTAAGTAAATTAAAAAGAAAACTAATAGTTTTGAACAATAAAAAATGAATTAACTAAATTGTTAAACTTTCCAAATACCCAATCAATAGATTCAAGTATCCAACCAGAATTAATAAAATAAAACTGTGAGTGTAATGAATTAGAACTTAGGGCTATTCAAAAGAATTAATTAAGAATAAAACAAAAACCCAACCAACCATTAGAACACTTAAATATTCATAGGAACTAAGTTATATAATTTGTAAATTTTAATAATTATATTATTTATCTCAATAGGTGACTCGGGTATTGGGGAGGACCTACCTGAAGATTACTACGATTAAATAGGATGGGCAGGTGAGTGACTCAGTCTTATTACATTGGTTGTGCTTGTACTAGTAGTGAACCTTAAATAAAAAGATAATGAAAATTGGTAAACTGTTTGAAATATGAAAGTTGTGTATTGTATTCTATTGATTGCCATGTCACTCTAAATTAAGTGATAACACAAATGCATGTATCTTGATAATGTATGTAGTATCTAATTGAGTGTCTGTATTGGTTGATCACCCCAAATTGATTAAAAACTACTGGTACCATAATGGAAAACAATCATGCATTACATACTATGCATAAAAAGCATTGGAGTAAGTGGTAGCCTACTACGTGTTAGTTTCTCGGATCTCTGGTAATGCTTGAATTATCTAGGCCAGAGAGCTAGTAGTTAATTGCAAGATTACTTTTGTTCTGTTAATACCATAGGAACTACATGGTAAACGAAGGACGCCGCTTATGGTATTACATGGGAATAACTAACACTTAGTGGAGTTTATAAAGCTAAAACAGGAAATAAATAATGAAACATGATAAGCTTAAAGAGATAATTAAATTTGAGATTGTTATTTCCTGAAAGCTTAAGTCTCTCCTGGGTAGGTGGACCATAGATTGTGATCCTTCAACCCCGATGGGAGGGCGTAAATCTCCATCCTGTTTGGATTCCGGGTTATCCAAGCTTGTAATGTTCATTTGTTTGATTGGTGCATTTCATATGACTGATAAATAACTTGTATGTTATATGTAATAAGTTCTGGTTATTCACTGAGCTTGTGTTTTAGCTCACACTCCCACAGTCCTTTCAGGTTCACTCTGTGACCCTGGCTCATTACTAGCAGGAGCATGGTCCCGGTAAGAGATTAGAAGCCAGAAATTGAAAGTTTAGAATAGGGTTAGAATATCTATATCTGTAATAGACTTGTGATGCATTTAAAGTGCATTAGAATCATTAGCTATAGTTGTAAGGACTTATAAAGCATATGATCTGTAATATTGTAGTTTGTAATAGTTGTTTACTAATTTACATCTTATATATGTTTGTTTATTCCATCCAAGCAACTAAAAGATCCTGTTTTTGGAAATCATGTCATTCCTAGAAGGTAAACTAATAATGGTAATTGAGTGGTTCTTGATTATCATTATTAGAATACCCTTGGGGCGTGACAGAGAGAGAGGGAATTTATTTGAATTTTGACTTGAAATTGAAATGTGTAATTAATGTGTATGTGTTGCTTCTTTAAGAAGGATTGGAATATATTTAGTTTAGTCAAATTGGGAGTAAATTAAAGGACAAGGGCAGCAAAAAGAAGAGAAAAATCTGCCATGAAGTGTGGGATAAAGTGTAGAAAGATTGAAGTGAAAAAGAAGTGATATGTAAAAGGTGTACTTGAAGTATGGGTTGGAAAAAGTACTTTTTATTAAGAAAAATACAAAATAAAGTTAGGAAAAATATTTTTAAATGAGTGGCAAAATTTTCATAAATAAAATTTAATAATTATTTGAATTATTTTAGTATTTCAACAAATATGTTACCGGTCTGATCAAAATATGCGAATGTGAGCTATAAATGATATTTTTATAACTCGAAAAATTCTAAAAAATTATTTCATGAAAATAAAAATATTTTTTAAATATTTTTCAATTATTAAATTAATTTATTTTATTTTCAGTATCGCGTCTTAAACAGAATCTGATCCTGTATAAGCCCGAAACGAACTAAATTTTAGAAAAACAAAATTTTCTATAATATAAAATATTTATCTAAAAAATATAAGGCTTCATAAGAATAATAAAATTGTGTAATGAAATAGATAGTGTAAAAGACTAATTAATTATCGATAGTAATGAAATACGAATAAAATCGCAAAATCAGATAATTCTAGTTACTGAAAACTGATATTTTATAAATCCTTATGAAAATATGAATCTAATAGTACTAATGGTATATTTTTTTATATCTCGAGTCCCAAGACACGCTTTTCGAAGTCTGTATCTGAACGGGTTCGAAATAGGTCAAAAATTTACCAATCTGATATTTTTAAGCAAACTTATACTACTACAAGCTATTCTACACACTTAAACTACACCTCGGCCTCTAGGGTTAAGGGCGCTAGATTGCCAGACTTAAACTACTATATTCCACTTAGGGTTTCCAGGTGATTTTCCGGTTTAGATCTTTGCCAATTTGGAAACTGATATTTTATGTTTATACAACATATTTGATTTGAGAAATTTATTTTAAATTTAATTTTTGTAAGTATTTAATATCTCTCAACATTTTCGGAATTCTTTAAATTGAGTTTTATTTCCGAAAGTTATTCATTATTTATTTTTAATAAATTTTTTTCTGGGTTCTGTATTACCCGATTTTACGAGTCGGAGTTAAGTGTGGAATTTGTCGTACATAGTGGTTTTCGATTTGAAGACTATTGGGTTTTTATTTTATTTTTAAGAAATCTCATTTTCTCAAGATTAAGAAATTTCTAGATTCGTTCGTGATATAGGACTAGTCAAAGTTCGGTTTTAATTTGGAGTGATTTTTAGGGTTTATTTTCAAAGTTCATCTTAGAATTATTTACTGAAATTTTCCAGGGCTTACATATCTCTCTACCAACACTCGATATGCACCATTTCACTTATGAAGCATTGTATTACCTTTTAGATATGTGATACATGTTACACCCAGTAGGTACCCTAGTAGTAGTAAACAAGCGACACTTAAATACTATCACTAGATTATCTTCAGAGAATGACATATTTTCAAACAACAGAATCTTTTAGTTGCTTTGATAAGAAATGATAAATACATGTAAACCATAGATCGGTAAATAACTATCATCTAAGTGCTTGAATATAATATTACAATATCTTTCTAAAATGTCTCTAAATACATAACTGATAATTTAAATACTAACTAACTTAGACTAAAAATAAAAGTAAGTAACTTATCTCATAATCTCCCATGAACTTCCACTCTTGAAGTTCTTACAGGAGCTAAATTCCTGGAAGTGACAAGCCATGGCTTACGTATAAGCCTGAAAGGATTGTTGAAGTGTGAGCAAAACCACGGCTTAGTGAATAACTAGAACTTACCACACATCAAGCACGTTTATTGACAATCATATGCAATACAACAATAAAGCATATGTACAAATACAAATCTGGATAACCCGAAATCCAAAGTATGATAGAGATTTACGGCCTCTCATCAGGGTTGAAGGATCACAATAATATGGCCCACCTATCTAGGAGAGACTAAACATACAGGAAAACAATAATACTCACTTTAATTATCTCTTTAAAGTAGTCATATCTTAACATTCATTTCCTTTTTTTTTTTTTTTAGCTTTAGAAACTCTACTGAGTGTTAGTCATTTCAGAGCAATACCATAAGCGGCGTCCTTCATTTACCAGTTAGTTCCTATGGTATCGATAGCTCAAAGGTAATCTTATATAGAACTAATAGCTTCTTTGCCTAGTAGTACTAAGCATTATCGGAGGGTCGAAATACCAACACGTAGTATGCTACCACTTACTTATATGTAGTATATGCAAGTCGTGTGATGCATGTCTATTTTCATTTGTAGCACCAATAGTTTTTAGTCAGGCTTAATGTGGCCAATCAATATATAGACAAGGATTTCATTATCACTTTTAATAATGTAGCTTGGTAACCACCAATTCATACAACATACTTCTCACACATTGAAATCTATCTATTATTTTTTCTTTAAAGATACAGCTAGGCTACAAGTATAAACAATGTAATAAGTCTGAGTTACTCACCTACTCATACTGATCAGTTGTAATAGTCCTCTGGAAAGTCCTCTAACTGATTCATATCACCTATTGAGTGAAAATATTTACTAATCAGATATATAATATCTATATATAAATATATCCTACTAGTCGTCTAAGCATCCTATATTGATATTTGATTTTATTTTTGTTAATTATATTGATCTCTTAGTGGCCTTACAGTAACAAATATTTATTAGTTAATATTTATTTTCATGTTGCTTGTCTTGTTTCATATGGTGTTTGACTTGTATATATGGTGTTTTTCCTATCTTTTAATTTGATTGTTCTATGATAACTGTTATTTTTTCTATCTTTTTATTTTTATCATATTTCTCTTTATCTATCTCATATATTTATCTTGTTATTTTTTAAATGATTCTACTTGTAAATTTAACTTATTTTAAATTTCCATTCTTGTTTATTTACCAATATAGGTTGAGTTTTAAACAATTATCATAATTTATTCTTATTTGTAAAGTATAATAATATTAGCAATAATGATAATAATATTGTAGACACCCAATTTTTGCCCAATTAATTAAGGCTTAAAATTTAATTAAATTCATTTTTCCAAAAGCCTTAAGTATTGATGAAATTGGCTAAGTGATCAAGGCACAGGCCAAATGGCCTGTTGGTTAAACACATTGACCCAAACACATATTCAAGCTCAAGGACACAGGTTCAAACCCTAGCAAAGGCAGATTTTTGCCTTTTTATCATTTTTGTCTTTTCATTTTCCTCAAATGTGACTTTTGCCTTGCTTTGCATCAGTTTTTAACTGACAAAACATCATTGATTGTCAAAATTGATGATGGAATTGCAAAGTGGTTATGGAATATGAAAGATTAGTGCAAAAACAACCCAAAAGTTACAAAATTCAATGTATAAAGCATTCAATTGTACATGAATGGGGAGTTACAAAAATTGATTGGATGAATCTGGCATGGAATATGAAAACAATCATCAATTCATCAGTTTCAAACAATTTAATCATGGATTTTCGAATTAAATTCGTAAAAAATCAAGGGGCAAAAATCAATTCATTTTTGAAACTGTTCGAAACTGAAAATTGAGCTTGCAACCTATAAATAGGAGGTCCTAGGAGCAAAAGGCACAAGTCAATTTCAAGAAAAACATACATAGCAAAGCCAATTCGAAATTCTTGAATTTAGGGTATAGAATTCGAATTTTTCAAATTCGAATTGATTGGATCAGATTTAATCCAAATTGAGTGTTGTAACAATGTTAGAAACTTGATTGGATGATTTAGTGTGCTTAGATTTGTTCGAATTGATCGGATTTCTCTCTGAAAATTTTTTAAAATTTTGTTCATTAACGCCGCCGTACAACCACCGCCGGAGCTGCCCCTTGCCGCCGTTCTGAGTGAATGCCACCACCACCAAAGGACGCGTCGTCGCAGCAGGAGTCGGGCCGACAAGCTTCCAGCCGCCGAGGACCACCGGAGCCGCTGGAATCCGCCTCGAAAAGTCGCGTCATCGTCTTCTTCACCCGCCGGAGCTCCGAGATCCGACCCGAAGATCCGAATCCAACCCGGTCGGTCATCGGTCAACGGGTCGGTCATCGGTCAACGGTCAACTCTGATCAGACGGTCCAGATTTCATCAGGTAGATCAGACGGTCCAGATTTGATCAAGCAGATCAACGACCCAGATTTCATCAAGCAGATCAGACGGCCCAGATTCAATCAAGAGATCAGATGGCCCAGATTTAATCAAGCAATCAGACGGTCCAGAATTAATCAAGCGATCAGACGGCCCAGATTTCATCAAGCGATCAGACGGCTCAGATCGAGTCAACAAGATCAGACGATCCAGATCGGTCAGCGAGATCGACGCTCCAGATCTCGTCCGCTTCATCCGACGGTCCAGGTTAATCCGTATTATTTTATTAATAGTTTATTATATAATTAATTTCATAAAATAATAAAAAATAGCAAAAAATAGTAAAAAATTCATTAAAAAATCAGAAAAATCCAGAAAAATCCAGAAAAATCAAAATATTTATTTTTTATATAAATTTAATTTTTTGATATTTTTAATATTTTTAAATATTTTTAATGTGTATTTATACATAAATTGCTTTAGAAAATGCATATTTAATGCATGAAAAATGATTTTAATATTTTTTAATATATCTGAATATATTGTGAATTTATGTTATGATTTTTTTTTAAAAAAATAAAAATAAAAAATGTAAAAAATAAATAAAAATAATAAAATTGGATTTTCCAAAGAACAAAATTTCTAAAAAAAAAAATATGATTTTTGGGCTTAGAAGAATTGTATTTTCATAAAATAAAAAATCAATTGATTAGATCATAGGATCATCAAAAATGATTTTGCATGAAAATTCAAAATTTAATGAACTTAAAATGAAAAGAGTTCAAAAAATTAAAATTGATCAACAAATTAAGTTTTTTTTTAAAAGAATTACGTTTTGTCTGATCTCGATTAGCGAGTACGTAGGCACCTGCGGGGCGACATTAAAAAATAAAAAAAATGTTTTGTTCTTTTTAGTAAATAAATATTTTGTAAATATAAGATATTTTGTTGATGTTTTTGTTCTAAAAAAATAATAAAAAATAAAAATGAAGAAAAGCACATAAAAAATAAAAATAAATGATTTGACTTGTAAATATTTGTGTTATAATGTTTTTGAGCATGAAAAGGATAGATTAAAAATTTAAAATTCCAAAAGTGGTAACCGATTTGGTTTTAATAGGTTAGCCCGAATCCATGATATCTGGTTTTAAAAGTTTTTTTTTTTAAAAAATCAAATTTTCGCAGACTAGTAGCTAAGTTAGGATCAACCGACCCATTGATCCTAGCTTTTATTTTTTCCCGATTTATATCGGGTGGCGACTCTAAATTTTTTTAAAAATTTCTTTTAACCCCTAGTCGAGGATTCATGTTAAATGGGTTCGGGTTTAATGTGAATCGGGTTAGGAGAAATGAACCAGATGAGATAGTGGAAAAAATCCAGGCTCGACAGCTTGGCGACTCCACTGGGGACGCCTAAATTTTTTTTAAAAAAAGAGAGGGCTAGCCACTTAGGAATTTTAAATTTTAAATTTATCCTTGCTCAATTTTTGTGAATATGTGATTTTTTGTATATTATCTTGAATATTGTTTTGTAAATATATACTAACCTTGGTATGAAAAAGAAAGCAATAGCTTGTTTGTTTATTTATTTATGAATTTGCATTAGCATAAATGTGTGCTAGATACGGTCGGACCAGGCCGTCTTAAGAGCCTAAGCGAGGAGGACGAAGTAAGGTCCGGGGGCTGTGGCTTTCCACCCTCTAGATCAAGAAATGTCCTCTCACTCCGGTTTAGTACCACTAAATCGGGGAACCTATAGAACCTACAAATCATGCATTCATTAACATGGGATTTTGACCAAACTTTTCAAAAAAATGGAGTTGTATTTTCTTCCAAAAAATGTTTTTTTAAAAAATTAAAAATTTTTTTAAATGTGGAGTTGTTTCTTTCCTAAAAAAGGAAGTTTTCAAAAATCAAACATTTTTTTTAGTAAATAAAATTTTAGATTGAAATGGTTTTTAAACCTTTATTTTTTAAAAAAAAATAATACCACTTCAAGTAAAGTTTTTTTGTCATTATCCCCATTGGCATGGATAGTGACTAATTTCTTTTTCTCAAATGGAGTCTTAATTAATTTTGTTATTTTTCAAAAAAAAGAAGATTTTCAAAAAAATGATTTTTCATCAATTCCAACAAAACTTTTTCACCAAAACTTTCAGGGTCCTTATCTCCATTTATATGGATAGTGACCAAAATTTTTTTTAAAAAATGGAGTTATTTTTTTTTTTTTTAAAAAAAAGGTTTTCAAAAAAAAAAATAATTTTTCATCAACTCCAGCAAAATTTTTTCATCAAATTTTCAAGGTCATTATCCCCAATTGCATCTGTATGCTTGCATCTTTGCATCTTTGCATTTTTTAAGAAAATAAAATAAAATAAAAAATGTGTACAGTAGACTTGTAAATACTCATAGAGTAAATTTTGTCCACCTATAGTTATAGGTCCTCTCCAATCAAAATTACCTTTGTCATATGTATTCTCTCCCTTGTCTTCAGGATAATCATCCCTGTAAAAATCAACCCCCATTTGAATTTCCTTCTAAAAGAAAAAGGGGGGTCTTTTTTGTTCCACTATTCTTGTAAAATAATTTTTGCCTTAAAGAAAAAAAAAAAAATGAATTATTTTTGTAAATATCCTTTTTCCACTTTAGGATAAATAATCATTTTCAAACATTCTTTTTTGTAAATATCCATCAACAACTTTCTTTTTTTTGAAGATTTTTTAAAATAAAAAGTGAGAACAAAAAGTTGTTGTCTAAAAAAAAAGAGAATAAAAGTTTTTCAAACTTGTTCTCCAACAATTTTTTTAAGAAAAAAAATGAAAATTGTTTTCCAACAAATGAGAAAGAGAATAAAGGTTATTTTCAAAAAATAAAAAAAAAAAAAATTAGAAAAGAAGGAAAATTGCCAACAGAAAAAGAATGTTTCAAAATTGTTACCCAATGATCATTCATTTTAAGCTAAAGGCAAATGAAATCAAAACTAGGGGGCAACCAAAAGGACTTTACCGATTAGGGGCATTTGATAAATCCAAATGGGGCATTTAGTTATATATCCTGAGGCAATAAAAAAATGGATGATTGAAAACCCAAAAATTCATTAAATAGTGGCCTAAAATGAAAAGAGGCAAACTTAATCCCAAACACTACCCTACACACTAAGAGTGGAGTGAATTGTGAGAGATAAAATGGACTCATTCCTTAAAGGAGGTCTAGTTTGAATTTGATACATAGGTCAAAGTGACATTAGGCATTCATTTCAAAGTCCTAAACACATTATCCTTTGTTAACCCATTTGAGCCTATTAAGGAAGAATTTTTTAAAATTAAGCCCTGTCAAGAACCACCCTACATTAGGGTACCCCACAACGGGGCAATTTGGAGGTCAGGGTCATTATCAAGGAGAAAAAGGATTAACTTATATGCACTTGCCCTAGTTGCATCAATTCAAGAGTAGTCAATTGACATAAATAAATCATTTCCTTTGAAAGGAAGAAGAGTTTCTATCCCAAACCATACACAATCCATATACTTTGAGCTATAAGCATCCAATGGAAAAAATACAAATCACCTTGCAAAAGAAGAAGAAAAAAGGGATACATGAATAAAGTGCCAAAAAAAAAAAAAAAAAAAATGAAGAATAGCCAAGCAAGGTGATTAAACCAAGAATTAGAAGCATATGCTTAAAGTTCAAGCCCATCAAAACACAAGGTCCAAAATTTATATCATGGACCCACCCACAATTCCACCCTGATGGAAGACAATCACACAAGCACATGCTCAAAGTTCAAAGCCCATCAAAACACAAGGTCCAAAATCTATATTATGGACCCACAATTCCACCCTGATGGAAGACAATCACACAAGGTGATCATACCCAAACACTGGGGGCACATGCTCAAAGTTCAAAGCCCATAAAACACAAGGTCCAAAATCTATATTATGGGCCCATCCACAATTCCACCCTTTAGAGACTCTTTGGATCAAAGGAGTTGATTTATTAATGCTCTTGAAACTAGGAATAAGTGCATATTCAAGTTTTCCTTAAGGGTTCTTGACTTGTAAACCCGGGATGTGTTGAAAAATTTTCAAAAAAAAAAAAAAAAAAAAGCCTTTATGAAATATCTCTTTTTGATTAAAGCCAACAACCAAAAGCCCACATTACAGTCCAAAAAAGACCTAATAGATTGACCAAAGTGTGTCACTTGCAAGCCGGACCATAATTTTTGGAATCCGAGTCAAATGTGTGAAAATAAGCCTAAGAGAGTGTAAGGAAGTCCTCTTTGATTAGGTAACTTAAAATAAGATAACCAACCTTGGTGTAAAGAATCATCCCAGGGGCATGAAATCATTTGCCCCAATTTGAAAGAAGTCTGCCTCAGGGTTAGGAATTAATTGCCCCAAAGTTGGAAACAATGCCCCAATTTTCAAATTAATGTCCTAAAAGAAAAACTTTGCCCCCAATGATTAAAATTTTTCAATAAAAGACCTTAGGTGGTTAATAGTGAAGCCTTAGGCTGAAAAAAAAAATGAGTGATCAATGGGGCAAACCCTATTTATGATTATTTTTACCTGTTGGTAACTTTCAAAAAAAAAGTTGGAATTCAAAAAAAAAAAAAGGAAACTTTTTACCTTTAAAAGGTCCAAGAAAAGAAGGAATTTCTTCAAAAAAAAATAAAAATGTTTTTTCCAAATATCTGAAAAGTAATAAAAAAAGAAAAATAAGTTTTCTTCATTAAAAGTAAAAAAAAATTGCCTTTGGTTTAAAATTTTTAATAAAAAAAAAAAAAAAAAACTTTGCAAAAAAAAAAGGGAACATAAGGTTTTGGTTTTTAAAAGAAAAAATTCTCAAAGGTTTTCTTAAAAATTTTCAATGAAAAAGAGGAAGAATTTCCCACATTAAAAAATTAGCCAAAGAAAAAAAAAAATTTCAGGCTACGGTTTTCAAAACTGGATTTTCAAGTTTGTGTTTAAGTTTTAGGATCACCTGCTCAAAGGAGCGTCATCCTATTTGTTTAAGTTTTAGGATCATTGCTCAAAAAAAAAAAAAAAGTGTCATCCTAAGTATTAGGGTCACCCGCTCAAAGGAGCGTCATCCTACCTTTCAATCTTTAGGATTATATGCCCAAAGGAGCATCATCCTATTTCTTCAGCATCAGGATAGTCTGCTCAAGGGAGCGTTGTCTTTTTTTCAATCTTTAGGATCGTATGAGCTTCATCCTATTCCTCAAATTGAGAATCGCCAACTCAAGGAAGTGTTGTGCTGCCTTGTCAAGTTGTAAGTTTTAGGCCAGCTCAAGGAACGCCTTAATAAGTCGAGTGTCAGCTCGAGAAGCACTAATGTTAAAACCAAACGCCAGTTCATAGGATACGTTTGAACCAAGTTTCCAAAGTTTTCAAGAAAAGCTTGAAGTCCATCTGAGTCTTCCAAGAAGAAAGAAAAACTTGAAGCCATCCAAGTTTTCAAACCAAGTCTTCCAAAAAAAAGAAAAACTTGAAGCCCATCCAAGTTTTCAAAGCAAGTTTTCAAAAAAAAAAAATGCTTGAAGCCCATCCAAGTCTCTAAAAAAAAAAAAGAAAAAAGTCTGAAGCCTATTCGAATTTTCCAAAAAGAAAAACCAAGTCCCTAAGTGGATCAGAAAAAACCAGTTCCCCAAGTGGATCAGAAAAAAAACCAAGTCCCCAAGTGGATCAGAAAAAAAACCAAGTCCCCAAGTGGATTGAAAAATCACAAGTATCCCTCAGTCTAGACTCGACAGATAGTCTAGTACTGACCGAAATACAAAATTCATCCTTTAGAGATGGTGACCAAATTCAAAATCCATCCTTTAGAGATGGTGACCCAAATTCAAAATCCATCATTTAGAGATGGTGATCAAATTCAGAAATCTATCCAAGATGATGATCAAGACAAAATGCAGAAACCCACCAATTGAAGATGGTGATCAAGATAGAGTTCAGAAATTCATTCACTCAAGATAGTGATCAAGACAAAATTCAGAAATCCATCCACTAAAGATGGTGATCAAGACAAAATTCAGAAATCCATCCACTAAAGATGGTGATCAAGACAGAAGTTAGAAATCCATCCATTCCAGATGATAACCAAAGCCCATTGGTCCGGCAAATGACCAAACCAAAGCCCATTGGTCCGGCAAATGACCAAAGCCCATTGGTCCGGCAAATTACCAAACCAAAGCCCATTGGTCCGGCAAATGACTAAAGCCCATTGGTCCGGCAAATGACCAAACCCAAAGCCCATTGGTCCGGCAAATGACCAAACCAAAGCCCATTGGTCCGGCAAATGACCAAACCAAAGCCCATTGGTCCGGCAAATGACCAAACCCAAAGCCCATTGGTCGGCAAATGACCAAAGCCCATTGGTCCGGCAAATGACCAAACCAAAGCCCATTGGTCCGACAAATGACCAAACCAAAGCCCATTGGTCCGGCAAATGACCAAAGCCCATTGGTCCGGCAAATGACCAAACCAAAGCCCATTGGTCCGACAAATGACCAAAGCCCATTGGTCCGGTAAATGACCAAACCAAAGCCCATTGGTCCGGCAAATGACCAAAGCCCATTAGTCCGGCAAATGACCAAACCAAAGCCCATTGGTTCGGCAAATGACCAAAGCCCATTGGTCCGGCAAATGACCAAACCCAAAGCCCATTGGTCCGGCAAATGACCAAACCAAAGCCCATTGGTCCGGCAAATGACCAAACCAAAGCCTATTGGTCCGGCAAATGACCAAATTAAAGTCTAGGTCCGGCAAATGACCAAATTAAAGTCTAGGTCCGACAGTTGACCTAGCAAATCTCTAAGTCTAAACTCGACAGATAGTTTAGCACAAGATTTTGGAAGGAGAAGCTAAGCAAAAATTTGTTGTCTTTTTGTCTTTGTGGCAAAAGTTTTGTTCAAACTTTACCACAAAGAGGGGCAGCTGTAGACACCCAATTTTTGCCCAATTAATTAAGGCTTAAAATTTAATTAAATTCATTTTTCCAAAAGCCTTAAGTATTGATGAAATTGGCTAAGTGATCAAGGCACAGGCCAAATGGCCTGTTGGTTAAACACATTGACCCAAACACATATTCAAGCTCAAGGACACAGGTTCAAACCCTAGCAAAGGCAGATTTTTGCCTTTTTATCATTTTTGTCTTTTCATTTTCCTCAAATGTGACTTTTGCCTTGCTTTGCATCAGTTTTTAACTGACAAAACATCATTGATTGTCAAAATTGATGATTGCAAAGTGGTTATGGAATATGAAAGATTAGTGCAAAAACAACCCAAAAGTTACAAAATTCAATGTATAAAGCATTCAATTGTACATGAATGGGGAGTTACAAAAATTGATTGGATGAATCTGGCATGGAATATGAAAACAATCATCAATTCATCAGTTTCAAACAATTTAATCATGGATTTTCGAATTAAATTCGTAAAAAAATCAAGGGGCAAAAATCAATTCATTTTTGAAACTGTTCGAAACTGAAAATTGAGCTTGCAACCTATAAATAGGAGGTCCTAGGAGCAAAAGGCACAAGTCAATTTCAAGAAAACACATACATAGCAAAGCCAATTCGAAATTCTTGAATTTAGGGTATAGAATTCGAATTTTTCAAATTCGAATTGATTGGATCAGATTTAATCCAAATTGAGTGTTGTAACAATGTTAGAAACTTGATTGGATGATTTAGTGTGCTTAGATTTGTTCGAATTGATCGGATTTCTCTCTGAAAATTTTTTAAAATTTTGTTCATTAACGCCGCCGTACAACCACCGCCGGAGCTGCCCCTTGCCGCCGTTCTGAGTGAATGCCACCACCACCAAAGGACGCGTCGTCGCAGCAGGAGTCGGGCCGACAAGCTTCCAGCCGCCGAGGACCACCGGAGCCGCGGAATCCGCCTCGAAAAGTCGCGTCATCGTCTTCTTCACCCGCCGGAGCTCCGAGATCCGACCCGAAGATCCGAATCCAACCCGATCGGTCATCGGTCAACGGTCGTCGGTCATCGGTCAACGGTCAACTCTGATCAGACGGTCCAAATTTCATCAGGCAGAT
This sequence comes from Combretum micranthum, assembly GCA_024138025.1. NCBI lineage: Eukaryota > Viridiplantae > Streptophyta > Magnoliopsida > Myrtales > Combretaceae > Combretum > Combretum micranthum. The sequence continues at coordinate 83,172 of JAMXBD010002547.1, forward strand.
CAGACGGTCCAGATTTGATCAAGCAGATCAACGGCCAGATTTCATCAAGCAGATCAGAAGGCCCAGATTCAATCAAGAGATCAGACGGCCCAGATTTAATCAAGCAATCAGACGGTCCAGAATTAATCAAGCGATCAGACGGCCCATTTCATCAAGCGATCAGACGGCTCAGATCGAGTCAACAAGATCAGACGATCCAGATCGGTCAGCGAGATCGACGCTCCAGATCTCGTCCGCTTCATCCGACGGTCCAGGTTAATCCGTATTATTTTATTAATAGTTTATTATATAATTAATTTCATAAAATAATAAAAAATAGCAAAAAATAGTAAAAAATTCATTAAAAAATCAGAAAAATCCAGAAAAATCAAAATATTTATTTTTTATATAAATTTATTTTTTGATATTTTTAATATTTTTAAATATTTTTAATGTGTATTTATACATAAATTGCTTTAGAAAATGCATATTTAATGCATGAAAAATGATTTTAATATTTTTTAATATATTCTGAATATATTGTGAATTTATGTGATGATTTTTTTTAAAAAATAAAAAATAAAAAATTGTAAAAATAAATAAAAATAATAAAATTGGATTTTCCAAAGAACAAAATTTCTAAAAAAAAAATATGATTTTTGGCTTAGAAGAATTGTATTTTCATAAAATAAAAAATCAATTGATTAGATCATAGGATCATCAAAAATGATTTTGCATGAAAATTCAAAATTTAATGAACTTGAAATGAAAAGAGTTCAAAAAATTAAAATTGATCAACAAATTAAGTTTTTTTTAAAAGAATTACGTTTTGTCTGATCTCGATTAGCGAGTACGTAGGCACCTGCGGGGCGACATTAAAAAATAAAAAAATGTTTTGTTCTTTTTAGTAAATAAATATTTTGTAAATATAAGATATTTTGTTGATGTTTTTGTTCTAAAAAAATAATAAAAAATAAAAATGAAGAAAAGCACATAAAAAATAAAAATAAATGATTTGACTTGTAAATATTTGTGTTATAATGTTTTTTGAGCATGAAAAGGATAGATTAAAAATTTAAAATTCCAAAAGTGGTAACCGATTTGATTTTAATAGGTTAGCCCCCGAATCCATGATATCTGGTTTTAAAAGTTTTTTTTTTAAAAAATCAAATTTTCACAGACTAGTAACTAAGTTAGGATCAACCGACCCATTGATCCTAGCTTTTTATTTTTTCCCGATTTATATCGGGTGGCGACTCTAAATTTTTTAAAAATTTCTTTTAACCCCTAGTCGAGGATTCATGTTGAATGGGTTCGGGTTTAATGTGAATCGGGTTAGGAGAAATGAACCATATGAGATTAGTGAAAAAATCCAAGCTCGACAAATATTAATATTAATAAATAATATAATAATAATAATCTTAATGGCAATAAAATAATAATATAATAATAATAATAATAATAATCGAAATAAATAAAATAGATATTATTATTATTTATTTTTTTAATATAATCCGAGAGGAACACGGCTTGGTACACAGCCATATACCAGTCATGTATTTCTATAAACATGGCCTCTTAAAAAAAAAATAAAGCCGAGAGAAACATGGGGAGTTCACTACACCATGTATTACCCATGCTCATCTGCGAATTACACTATCCATCATCTTCAACTCGATTTTGATCCATTTTTTCATAATTTTCCACGTTCAACTTGTTTTTAAATTATTCCTAAGTGTTTTTACATGATATACACACACACACACATTATCATCTTACAACATATAAACATGCATATAATTCTTGTTTTATGAATATAAAGAGTGTAACTAGGGTTTATCAAAGTTTACCTTATTGGGACTATTATAGATGTTTTAAACTCCGTTCCTAAGTTGGTTTCAAACCTAGGATTAACAAAACATTGTTTAAGACAATGTTCAAGTTATATCTAATCCCAAAACGAATTTTACTCTTACCTTTTTTGTTCCTTTCCCAAGCTTGTTTTGTGTTATAATAAAGCTAGATTGTTTGAGCTTGGTTTGTTAACTATAAAGGTGATTTGCAAAGTTGAACGAGGATGGATTTGATGGCTATTTGAGTAGTTTAAAGACTGATGTTTTGGTGTACATTAAAGTTTTGTTCTTATGTTCATTAAGATATATATATATATATATATATATAAAAGAAAGAAGTTGCAGCTTGCATATATTTGGCCAAGAAACGAAGGTTTGTTTCATCAAAATACTCCTTGAATTGTAAGGCTTGGGCTACATTTAATGAAGATTCTACTTGGCTTCATTTGGTTGGTTGAGTTGTCAAATTTGTTGACTTTTTCTTGTACAAATTGTAAGCCCCAAAAATTTCAATAAATAATTTCAAGATGAACTTCGAAAATAAACCCTAAAAATCACTCCAAATTAAAACCGAATTTCAACTAGTCCAAAAACACGAGCGAATCCAAAAATTTCCAAAGCTTAAGAAAAATAAGAATCTTTAAAAATAAAATAAGAACTCAATATACTTCAATTCCAAAACCACTATGTACGACAAACTCTATACGTAACCCCGACTTATAAAAATGGGTAATATAGAACTCCAAAATCAAATTATTAAAAAGTAAATAACGATTAACTTTCGGAAATGAAACCCAATTCAAGAATTCCGAAAACGTTAAAAAATATTAAATACTTACAAAAATAAAATGTAAAATAAATTTCTCAAATTAAATATGTTGTGTAAACATAAAATATCAGTTTTCAAAGTGGCAAAGACCTAAATAGAAAAAATCACCTGGAAACCCTAACCGGAATGCAATAGCCTAAGTCCGGCAACCTAGTGACCCTAACCCTAGAGGCCGAGGCATAGCTAAATATGTAGAATAGCTCATAGTAATATGAGTTTGTTTAAAAATATCAGATTGGTAAATTTTTTATCTATTTCGAACCCATTCGGATACAGACTTCGAAAAGCATGTCCCGGGGCTCGAGATATCAAAAATATACCAATGGTACCATTAGACTCGTAATTTCATAAGATTTTCAAATATATCAGTTATATAATTTTTCGGGTTATAAAAGTTATAGTTATAATCTTTTTATCGTATTTCCATTATTTCCGGTAATTGATTAATCTTTTGCACTATTCATTTTTATTTCATTACAAAATTTTATTATTCTTATAAAGTCTTATATTTTTAGATAAATATTTTATATGTTATAGAAAATTTTGTTTTTCTAAAATTTAGTTCGTTTCGGGTCTTTACGGGATCAGATTCTGTTTAAGATCCGAAACTAAAAATAAAATAAATTAATTTAATAATTGAAAAATATTTTAAAAATATTTTTATTTTTCGGGTTATAAAAATATCATTTATAGCCCATATTCACGTATTTTGATCATATTGGTAACATATTTGTTAAATTACTAAAACAATTCAAATAATTATTTAATTTTAAATATGAAAAATCTGCTACAAATATTTGGAATAAATTTTCTAATTATATTTTATTTTAATTTATTTTATTAAGAAAGTACTTTTACAACTCATACCTTCAAGTACACCTTACACATATCACTTCTTTTTCACTTAAATCTTTCTACACATTAACCCATACTTCATGGCAGATTTTGACCCTTCTTTTATGGCTGCCATTGTCCTTTATTTACTCCATTTTGACCAAATTAATTATTTTTCCACTCCTTCTTAAAAAAGTTACATTACACATTAATTATACAATTCAATTTTGAGTCAAAATTCAACAAATTCACTCTCTCTCCTCTCCAATATTCACGTGCAGCATGGTCTTCTTGGCTGCCTTGTTTTATTTTTTTCTCTTCTTTTATTCAATTAAAAGACTTATTTTCGCTCACTCCTTCATTTACTCACTTTCCCTCTTTCATTCTTTAACTTTTCTCTCTCATTTTTTCCTCTCTTTCTTCTTCATTTCCTCTTGTTCCTCCATGAAAAACAAGTTGCCCCCTTCTTCTTCCATGGCTTCCTGTAAACCCCCAAAAATTTTCATAATCCTTAAAAATAATTCTAGAAGTATAAATATCAAAAACCCGAAAAATCAACTTGAGATTAAAACTCAATTCTAGACCGAGTCAAATACCGGAAACGAAACCCTAAAACTCGAACCAAGTTAAAACCTAATTCCAAATGAGAACAAAAACGAGTTTTCTCAATCTTGAGAAAACAGGAACCCTTGAAACGAAATATAAAGTCTAACAACTGGTTTAATCAACGTCCGTACATCAATTAAATCACCTAACCGTTTTCTAACACGCAAATCAAGACAATATATCCAAATAACGATCAACAGCAAATCTTAAAACCTTCGATAAATTTTAGAAATCATAAATTTCAAATTCTCACCAAAAGTCAAACTGAGTCATCTCATAACCCTAGACTCGGTTAAACGATTCCGAGAAATAAAAACTAATAAATAATCACAAATAAAATAAATATAAATTTCGAGCTAAAATTCTAAAACGATCAAGACTCGAAAATTATACGATCTTACGAATATCTCGACGAAAACGAAAATCAAAACGGAACCCTAGTGTTTAAGATCCGGCAATCCCGCGTTTTCAAACCCTAGAAAACGAAATTAAGTTAATGGCCTAGAATAGTTCATAATAACGTAGGGTAACATAAAAATATCATATTCGCGAATTTCGAGTGACCTTCGGACCTAAACGGGATCGGTTCTGGAAAAGCGTGTCCTGGAGCTCGGAATATTAAAAATATTCCGTTTATACCAATAGACTCGTAAAAATACAAGGATTCCAAAAATATCAGTTTTAGAATTTTTCGGTAGCTAAAAATTACAGATATCGCATTATTACGCGTATTTTTATTACTACCAGTACTTTAATTGTCTAGTCTACTATTCATAGTACTCTTCTACTATTCATCTATCTCTACTTTTCTTACACCTATATATCTATTTTCTTACTTTTTTCATTTCCAACACAACTTTAATCACATCAACTTTACACATTACTTCTTTATTACACAAAACAAATTAAAATAAATCAATTTCCCCCCTTTACAAGCACAAACCAGCGCCTCCCCTCTCTCTCATCCATCTATTTATTTTTCTTTTTCAATATTTTTATTATATCCAAAAATCACTCCAAAAACTCTATAAATACCACCTCTCCTCTTCTCATTTCTTCACACCTTTCTCAAGTAAAGAATTTATGCAAAAATTCTCTCTAAACACTCTCTCCATATTCTTACAAGAACTCTCTTTTTGTAAGAAGAAAATCTCTCCTACCAAAACTCTCTTTATGTAATACAACTACCATCTCTCCATAACCCCATAACCATACATTCACTACCATCCTCATACCTCTTACATACCTTAGGTAAATATTTCTTCCATCTATTATTCATCCATGTCATGTAACTTAACATGACTATGGTGTTGTTTTGAAACTCGTATGGGTAGTAAAAGCAACAACATGTTCATGTTTTGTTCTTGTACATAAGCTTCCTATTTTATTATGTTGTTATTATTATTGTTATTATATAATATTATGTATACTATGTATATACATTTATTTAGAGCATATAAGCTCATTTGGTTATTTATTTACCTTCAAGTTATGCAATTTATTTATTTTATTAAGATAGTCTTTCTAAGTCTTAGATTTGTCATATTAAGTCAAAACAATTTTTATTTATTCTTTAATCTTTCGGGACTAGTCCATTCTTAGTCCCGGGATGCCTTGATAAAGCTAAGGCTCCAATACTTGATCGGGATTCCTTGATGAAGCTAAGGTTCCCAATGCTTGATATTTTATTTTCTTGCTCATTAATTATTTTTAGTATTTTATTATGTTATTATTATTTTATATGCTCATGATACTTGTATTTACATAATGCTAATGTCTCAACTAATCTAAAAATAGAATTTTACTTTACTCAAAGCTACGTTTTCAATTATACGATTTATCACAAAATCATGAAGTTAGTATCAACAACATAGAAATGGAGTTTTCTCAACGTTTTCATAAATAACAAAGATAGATTTCCAAAGAATCATAAGAAATACATATTTTCTTTGTATATTAAATCCGTTCTATATATGGTTTCCGGATGACTATACATATTCGCGTAATCATGTGATTGTTGCATTGTATGCATAGCATATGTGTGATTAAATAAATAAACTTGTTTGAAAATATGGTGCGAATGGAAAGGAATATCTCACTAAGCTAGATGTAGCTTATACCCCTATAGATTTTGTTGAAACAGGTATATTCGTGGATTAAACTTGAGGATCATGACATTAAGGAAGTCATGGACGGATAATTAAGGATATGGAATCATACGATGAAGAAATTTTGTAAGGTTCTTTATATGTGCTAACCTATATGATTAGGGACGTATATTTATTTGAAGATAATAGAACATGCCCTTAAGAATTGAAATGTGATATACTTATGTTTTATATTAAGTATTCTCTTTGCCTTGTTACTTATTTATTATCAATGTGAATTGCGCTACTCCGATGCGTCCCCTTGGTTGTGATGTACGCCTTGTACATAATATAGAAGCCTTTGCATGACTAAGGTAGTCATTCCTAGGCTTTAGTATTGTGTACGGCGGACTGCCACGTTTAGGATACCCCTTAGAGCGTGACACTTCCACACTTCATTCCTAAAGATTTCTAAGCAAATCTTCTTCCCAAAGCTCCATAGGTGATATAGGTAAAGTGTAATGAAGGTTTCATGCATCAAATGACCTTCCATAAGCTTAAAAGCTTAGGATGATGATGCTAAAAATGAAACACTCCTTTTCTCTACTTTTATTACCTTGTATTACAATTATTTTCTTGTTTAAAGTTGATATATATTGTAGATCTAACTTTTTATAGCTTTGATTTTCGTTTATGCCATAGATCTTGTTATTTAGGTTGTTATATTTGTTATTTCTTATGATTTATGCATAGATCTATCACATGTCCATCTTAGTGATTCATGCATTTAAAACTAGTTTAGAAAACTAGATCTAGAGTTTTGAGTTCATAAAATGCATTAGACTTTGTTTTATGTTTATGGATGACTTGTGATAGCATGATGATGGTAGGAAGTTGTAGGAAACTCAAGATCTATTTTATTTTCAACAAAAACAATATTTGAAAATTCGGATGAAAATGGAACCATGTTTAGAAAAGTGGTTTTTCAACTTCAAAATGTATATTTTTCATTTAAAATGAAGGGCTTAGGGTATAGATACCATAAATGAAAGATTTTGATAAGTGAAGTTTAGATCTATGATGTTTATAGCTTATTACCATGCATTTGTTTTATGTTTATGTTCATATTAAGTATAGATCTTAGTTATGAACTCAAACAAAATTGTGAAATTCGTATCTTGGCAAGACCCCCATTTAAAAACCACTTTCCAAGTGTCAAAATGTAATTTTTACTTAAGATAATGAAGGCTTAATATATGTATATCATCAAAACTTCTTTTTACAAGAATCAAAAGTGATTTCCAAAAGTTATTTTCAAAATAAAAATTCTATTTTCGGATTTTGGCCAAGGCCTATTTTAAAAACATGTTTTCCAACTCAAAAATAAAGTTTTTATTAAGAAATGAAAGGCTCTTAGGATAGGATATGTGAGGAATGGATTTTCATAAGCTTAGATAGATTTTATCAAAAGATATGACCAAAAATAAATTTTCTAAATTCGGATCCCAACCAAGACCAATTTTTAAAACCCATTTATCAACTCCAAAACTCATGTTTTATGTGAAAAATGAAGTATATAGGTAATAGGTATCATTAAGCAATGATTTTTACAAGTTGAAATGAGTTTTGATGAGATTAATGTGTAAGACAAGAAAAGAATCAAGATGAGAAAATTTTGAGTTAGTAACCAATTTGTGAAATTCGTAATTTTGAGTGAAGGCCATAAGAACACCTATTATCCAAGTTCAAAATGAAAGTTTTATGTATTAAATGAAGTCCTTAAGTAATAGGTATCATAAGGTCTTAAATTTTAATGCATTAAACAAGTTTTTCCCAAAGGAATCATTTAAAAAGGTGGATTTTCTAAAATTCGGATTTTTGAGTAAATCATATTGGAAAACATATTTGCAAAGTGTAAAATGCAAATTTTTGTGTAAGAATGAAGTCCTTAGTGGTTATGTATGATTGAGCCCTAATTTCCTAAATATCAAATGATTTTTACTTAAAGAAATCACTCAAAAACCAATTTTTACCAAATTCGGATTTTGGAATCAACCCCACTTGAAAACATATTTACCAAGTGTAAAATGGAAATTTTTATGAAGAAATGAAGGTCATAAGTAGTATATATAATGAAGACTCAATTTTGACAAAAATAATAATTTTCTTAAGTAACAAATCCAAAACAAATGGAAATGATAAAAGTTAGAAAACTAGATTTTTCATAAGTAAGTTGTCATTATGGTCTTGCAAAATAAAAAGTTATAAAATTTCCTTTTAGCAAAATCATCAAGATCATGCATGCAATAGGCTCATCTCATGTCATTCATGTTAGGAAATCACTCATGTTGCATGTATAGTTAAGTTATACAGTACGAACATTTCAAACATTTACAAAACTATTTTTCGGAAATTGAAATTGTTGCTGCCCTAATCTGATCCGAACTTTTCGAAACTTCAAAGTTTTCAAAACTTGAAAATAATATTAGAATTAGATAGATCTTTCAAAGTACATAGAAATCGATATATAATTTGTGAGTTCCGAGTTAAAATGACCAAGTTATGGCCGTTTTAAGTTGGAATTCCCGCTTAGGACAAGAATTACGAATTTGATAGTTCGTATAAAATCGTTGAGATTAGTTTGAGTTGAAATACTTATTAGAGTATTTCTTCCTTTTTAGGTGATCCCGAATTCGACGATTCCCTACCACCAGATTACTATTACTAGAAGACCGGTGATCCAATGGCCGAGTGAGTTTTCTCCTTGTTTTGTTACCTTGATTGTGCTTGTAGTTAGTTGCATTAGATTATAGGAACAAGATAAAAATCGATACGAATGGGGATGGGATATATGATGAGGCCAAGATGAATGTATGCCAAAGAATACTAAAGCATATCGAAACCACGATTTGATTGGATAACTGCACCGTTCATATTATTTCTGTTATGTGTATGATATTGGCCGGTCACTCTAAAGAATGTATAAATATTTTGACCTAAGCAAAAAGTAAATTGATCATGCATCGCATCGAACATATTGCATTTGGTAGCGTGCTACTCCTACGCAGGTCGATCGGTATGGTCCGAAGACTCGTTTGGATAATGAGACCCGGGATCAGAGCTCAATAATAGGAAAGTAAGACGCATCGAGGATGCATTCCATGTGTGAGCCTAGCCGAGGCGAGTGCTATGAGCCGAGGGCTTGGGGACTAGCAGCAGTCGTGTAGACTTCAATACCATCCTTAACCCAAGATACGGAGAGCGTAAATCCATTCTGTGTGTGGGTTCCGAATACCCATACATAATTGCTTGCTCACGTGTTTGTTCATGCATAGCATATGATTGATTAATGGTTGCTTGTTTTGGTGCGAAACTAAGGGAATTCTCACTAAGATAGTGTAGCTTATACCCCAATAGTTGTTTAAATGAATAGGTTATCTCAAGAATGCAAAGTGGGGATCGAGATAGCTAAAGCCGAGAATGGGTTCGGGATTACGGCAAGAAATGAGAATGTTGAAGTTATCAGCTAGTTTTATGATTTGTCTTGTAATAGTTTTATGTAGGGAAGTCTGTGGATGAATGTAATTGAAGTTGAATGATTTGTATTTTGAAGTATAGGTGTTTGTATCGAAAGTATAGTGGATTTTATTTCCTTTACATTGTTACTCAATTGTATCAACATAAAATGTATCATTCCGATGTGTCTCCTTTATGTGTTAGACGCCTTGTACATAGTATGGAAGCCTTCGCGTGACGAGGTGGTCATTCTTAGGCTTTAATATTATGTACGGTGGACTGCCACGTTTAGGTACCTTTCGGGCGTGACACAAATTGTTAATGATTTTCGGCTGGAGAATTTCTATGCAAATCTAGCCATATATTTGGTGCAATTCACACCATCTTTGTAGGAAATTTAATTAATATTATTTATTTAGTTAATTATCTAAGTTTTAGGGTAGTTTACTAAGTTAAACGAGTACAAATATGACAATCATTCAAGAGTTTTATCTCCAAAAATTTATATAGAGTTCTACAAATTTTCTAGATTGTTATTGAGTTCAACTTTGGGTTTAAAATTTACACAATTAATTACTTTTAGAGTTTCAGCTCCCGCGATTAGGGTTTTCTAAGCTTAATATGAAATACCCCAAATCTTCACCTAGATTAGAAATTGAGTTTAGATAGATTAAATGAATCAAGTGAATTATAGGATTTAATTAGACAAGTTGGCTTAATTTAATTAGCTAATAATTAAAGTTGGTTTTGAGATTTGAAATTCCTAAAATCCCTAAATGTGTTCTAAAAATGTTTAGAGGATTCCTAAACTCTTGATTTTTAGCCTAAACACTAATTCCTAAATCTAAGTAAAATTTGAGTTCATTTGCTTGAATAAAAATATCAGTTCTTAAACCTAAACTCAAATTAAATATCTTTGTATCCAAATTAAATTCCTAAATTAAGTTCTTATTTTAAGATCTTAATTTATAATCTATTGGTTCAGAAATCATCTTTTAAATACTTCTGGAACTATAAAAATTGATCTGATAGTTCTAAACCAATACCCTATTTCTATTTTATATAAATTTAGCTTTGTTTTTTTCTTTTTTTTATTATTTCCTTTTTGCTGCCTTTTCTTTCTTTCTTTTTCATTTTTCGTTTTTTCTCTTTTCTTTCTTTCTTTCTTTCTTTCTTCTTCTTCTTCTTCTTTCCCTCTCCAAAATTCAAGACTTGAATCTCAAGATCAAAGCCAACTAGAGGATGAATCAAGATTAGGAGATGAACTAGATAGAGAAAACCGAGCTAGAGGATGAAGCTTTAACTTCTTTTCTTCTCTAAAGCTAAGTTTTCTATTTCAATTTCTCCTTTTTTTTTGTTATTTACATTTGTAATTGATGAGTTAATGTTGAATTGGTTGAGAGTGCTGTTTATTTATGTAATTATTGATATATGCTTGTTAGAGGTCGGATTGTGAAAGAAGAAGAAGATGATGAATAGTAGTTGTGATGGTTTGATTGTTGTTTGAAGTTGTTGGAGGAAGATTGAAGTGTTAGGAGTTGTTATTAGAGTTTATTTGATGTTAGAATTGATATAGAAAGCTTAGTAAATGATTTGAAGAAATTTTGATAAAAGGAAAGTGTAAAAAAACCTCTTTTCACAAACCTGTTCTGTCGTCAACGCTGGCTCCTGGAGCTTCTGCACGGACGACTTTGAGGTGGTGTTGATGGGAACAGAATGCATTTTCTTAAAGTCGCCTTTACACTGCCGGCTTTGAAATTTACGCCACCGGCTTTGAAATGCCGGTGTTCCTTTTACTCAGTGCCCTGTTTTGCAGCCTCTTCATATTTTGGCCATAACTTTTTCATAAAACCTACGATTGAGGTGATTCAAGTTGCTATAAAAAGCTTAAAAAGAGATCTACAACTTTCATGTTTTAAGTTTTTACAAATTCGAAATGTATAGATGCTTAAATTTTGATTCTTTCCAAATGTTGTGTTTTCTTAAACAAAATTAAAACTTGTTTTTTATTTCTAAATGTTTATTGTTAAGTGTAAATGGATCTTTTTGAGTTAAAATGAGATAGATAAGTGATGTTTGATGTGTTATGTTGATATATTGATTTAATTAAGCATGATTTAGATAGATTTATAAATTCAACAAATAATTAAATTTCCAGGAGTATTAAACTAAAAGTAGTTATGTTGTATATATGATTTCCATTGCTTGATTTATGATGTTGTGATGACTTAGTGAAACTAAATGATCTTGGTAAGTATATAAATGATGAGTTAAGTATTTATATGAATTTTATTTGAATTTCCTCCATGCTAAGTTTAAGATTTGTTTATTATTTGTTCTTATGATTAGCTATTGAACTTAAATGAACTTAGTTAATAAACTTAAGTTCAACTTGATTAAATAGACTTGAATGAGTTAAAATGAATTAGATTGAGTTAGTTTAACCATCTTTGACTTAATTTTTGAACGAAATGATTAAGGTTAATTAATTTAGCTAAGTTTAAGTTAAGGTGAGTTCAAGTTGACAGAGATCCTACATGTATAATGAATTAGTAATGAATCTAAGTTCAACTTGACTAAATGAGCTTGAATTAGCTAAAAGGAATTAGATTACTTAAGTTAATCAGCTTGAACTAGTTTTAGATTAAATGACTAACTTTAAACAATTTGGCTAAGGTTAAGTTGAAATGGGTTAATAGCTAATAATTAGCTTAGATGAATGAATTAGGATGATCTTTGAATAATATGGGAATATGTTGTTTCAAATGTTTATTTGCTTTGAATATGAATGCTTTTATGTATGAATGCTTTATATATGCTATGTTTTGTGATAAGAAACCATAATTAAAGTGAAAAGAATTACTTTGACAGACAAAGGAGAACTGTCCATATATTGGCGGGGCGATATTCGCAGCCATAGTGGGGTTCCACATTAGTATTTGATCAAATAGGATTTAATAAAATGAGTTTGAGATGAATGGATAAATAGCTTAAGTTCTTATATGATTCTGATGAAGTGGATGATTAGTTTAGTTTAGTTTCTTATACGAACTCTTTCCTTAACAGAAGTGGATATCTGATTTATCTTATGGATTATCTTCTGGAATTCCTTTTGAGACTCTGTTTGGATTTTGTATATAAGGTACACAGTAACTTCTATGTTGGATGTTAGGATAGGTATCTAAAATAAATTAAGAAATTAAACTTGACTTAATAATTGATGAGTGTTGATTGTCTTTTATGCCGTTGAATTTGGTTCGGAGAGCGGCACCTTGCTCAGATTGGGGGCATGGTACTGTTTCGTTATTGGATAGATTTATCTAGGAGATATAAGTATCCAAGCTACTTATATCAACCCACTGATCGTCGTGATACGTTACTCAGGATCCCCTAGTATTACGGACTATGCCGAAAGGTGGGGCTACTTAGTCTGTATGAATAGTAGGGACCACTCAGGGAGGCGGACGTGATACTAGATCCTTGATGCCCAGAGTTTGAATACTCCCATGTTGATTTGTTTACTTTAAAGAAAGATAATAACTTGCGATTGTCGCATTTGCATTTAGTTAAGCTCGTGTGTCACTCCGTGTGTGATTGTGTTGCTGTGTACTGGGCTTCGGCTCATTCTTGCTGTTGTTATTCTTTTTACAGGTTTTGTTGTTGATAAAGATGATGTTGATGAAGTTGATGATGATGAGTTCTTGTTGATGTTGGTGATGATGGATGATGAAACGATGATATGATGATGTTGTTGCTATTGGTGATGCTTGACTCGGATTTTCGGCATTTGTGATGATTCTGAGAGAATTTATGGATGAGTGAAGTGAGTAGGAGCGTGGATGTTGTTAGTTATTTTATTTCCTTTTGTTTTGTATTAGTGAGAGCTGGATTTATGATTTAAACTTGTTATATTCTTTAAAGGGCATAGTAGAGCCCATGTTTTGTAATTTAAAACTTTTGCAAAGCTTTGTTTAATCTAATAATTCTCCACTTGAGAAGAGTGGAAGTTTTGAAATGTCTTTATTTCTAAATTGTTCCATAAAATTTATTTCCATTGCTAAATCCAATTATCTGAAAATCTAACTAAACAATTTCATAACCTAAAATCTGATAGCAATGTTCAACATAAACACCTTCTTTTAAGACAACCTTACGTATAATTCATAAGAGTTATACGTGGTTGGGGACTTAGTGTGCTTAATTTAAGAATTGAGCATGTCGGGTCTTTACATAATAGGCCTATTTTTTATTTAGTCTCTAATAGCTTAAAAATACTCTAATTAAAAAAATAGTGTGATCCAAATATTTATTTGGAGTCTAGATTATTAGTTATAGATATGTTTATATTTTTATTGTATATGTATAACCCTAAGGGTTTATCTTTAATTTATCATTTTCTAACTATAAGTGTAATTGGTTATTTACTCTTTATCGCATTTAAAATCTTGACCATGTTATTCTTATATCTTGAGTTTTTGATACCCACTATGAAATCTTATTAGTAGTATTTAATACTATGTAGAAAACTTTGTTTTAAGGTTTGAAGCTATATACAGGCTCACTAATACTCATGGTTTTATTTTAAAGTCTTTATTGGGTTCAATATTAACCATCTATTTTCTATATTTATATTTCTGTCTATTTTTTATTGGTATGAAAAATTCTCGGGGTTTAGAATATAAGCATTAATACAATGCGTTTCATTAAACACTTGTATCGGCCTTGAAATATGCAATACGCATATCGCTTATCATAGATGTGATGCATGGACTTATCAAAGTTTATACGGGTAGGTCGTTGTATCGCTGGCGGTAGATGCATTAGTGGTAAAATTAATGATGTTTCCACTTTAACATGCAACATAACGATGCTAATTTGGTATTTATTTGTGTACAATTTGTATTTGTGTATTCTTTTTGAAACAACGCTAGACACATGTTTCACCCGATTTTATCTATTTGAGTTAAATGAGCTAAAATATACATGTTATAGGTGATAATTTGCCAATAAAGATTTATTAGGCCTGCAACCAAAGAGAAAGTCAAGATGAATTAGCTTAGAGTAGATTGGATCCCTTTACCTTAAGCCCTTGCGTGCTATTTATAGGTAATGCTATACCAGATTAGGGCCTCACAAGATATTCACTGCTTACATAGCTTATACCCTTGTTAGTAGCCGACTTGAATCTAAAGTGTTGGTTGTGATCATCTATGGACGTTGGTCGAACAAACATGAAGACTAATCCCTTTAATGTACCCCCGAAGAGGATTTGACTACCTTTGTGGGGATGTGGTGTACCCTTATTGTGGTATAGAGAGTTTATGAGACATTGTTTAATGGGGAGCTTAACAAGAAAGGGAAAGCTTAGTGGAAGAAGACCCCATCTTGGGTCTCTAAATGCACTAAGTGTAAACCCCTCAAATTCTAGGGTAAAGTTGGAATAAACCCTAACCCTAGTCAAATTGAAATTTCAAAAGTCAACTATGATCAAGATAATCTAGCATTTTCAACTCCGACAATCTCATGCTCGAAACCTAAGAACAATAGAAATAAGTTAATGGTGGATTATGGTTCGAAATAATATAAGGTAGCTTAAAAAGATCATATTTATCAAAATTTGATTCGTTTTGAACCCAAATAGAATCAGTTCACGAATAACGTGCCCTCATGTCCGAAATAGTAAAAATATTTCGATAACACCAAAAGACTCGTAATTATACAAGGATTTCAAAAATATTAGTTTCGTAGTTTTTCGTTAACTAAAAATATCATATATAGCTGGTTTAGCGTATTTTTACTATTTCTACTATTAATTACTATTTCACTATCTCTATTTTTTCTTACAACCTACATCTTACAATCTACACACCTATTCTTACACTTTTACATTTCCAATACAACTTTATTCACATCACACCTTACACATTGTTACTTTTTATTACAAAAATACAAATTCAATCAACTCCCTTCTTTCCTCATGCATTGTACTGATTTACTTTCAATTTATTTTATTACATCTAATTTTCACTCCAAAATTATATAAATACCACCTCTCCCTTCACTTCTTTCACACTTCTCATTTTTTCTACCAAAACTCTACCAAACTCTCTTCTCAAGTCCTCTCCCTAAATTTTTCTTCCATACTTTTTTCTCTTCACAAAACTACTACCCACATATTCTTACAACCATCACTTTCTTTCTTCATCCAATATACACCTTTAGGTAAAAACTTTCCTACATTTATTTTTTCCCATGTCATTTAACTTAGCATGACCATGATGTTGTTTCTTAAAGCTCATGTGAGTTATGGAAGCAACAACATGTTTATGTTTTGTTCTTGCACATACTAAGAAATCCCATTGTGTTATTATGTTGCTATAATGATATTATGTAATTATGTTGATATTATTGTTATTATGCTCTTAATCTAACCTTATATATATATATATATATTAATATTATAAGTACATCTATATATTTCTTAGAGCCTAAATTGCTCACTAACTTCTCATTAACATGCTCTTATTTTATGATTTTTCTTTCTTTCTTTTCTTTTCTTTTCAGGACTAGTCTATTATTAGTCTCGGGACGCCTTAATGAAGCTAAGGCTCTTAATACTTGATCGGGATACCTTAATGAAGTTAACGTTCCCAATACTTGACCATATTATATTATTATGCTTATTTGCTTATCATATTTTTTCTATCTTATTATTTATTATTCTTATCCTTTTTCATTGCTACATAATCATATCCATGCATGATTAGAATATTGTTGTCTTAATAAAAAATAAAAACGGGTTTTTCTTTAACAAATAAAAGTAAGCTAAATTTTTATCACTTAACAAAGGATTTTTCAACCAAAGATCTAAGTATTGCTTTTAATGAATTCTTTTCAAAGGCTTAGACAAGTTAATCATAAAATTTTAAAGTATTAGTAATGAAAATTTCTTCAGATAATAAAAAGGAGCTCATTTCTTTTATAAATAAGAACTAAATACTCCATAATATTGTTAACATTAAACTTAAGATTTTAACCTAACCACATCTTTTATAAACTTAAATAGGTTTATCATAAACTTTGAAAATCACTTACTAAGTAAGCTTCTACAAGACTTAATTTTTAATATTGTTATTCTCTTTTCACAGTTAAAATGAAATTTTTGCTAAGTTGTAATATTGATAATTCTTTATTATGAAAGCTTTTCTTAAAACTTATCTAAAAGGATTATGTTACCACTTGATAAATATTAAGAATAAAGCAAGTTTTTCAAATCAAGGTAAAATCAACTTATTATTTTAGAAACCAACTTAGAGAAATAAAATTTACCAAGAAAGTGAAGTTTTAAAAAGGTAAACTTATTTTCTAAAGAAGTAGAAGAATATAAAAATGAGGGGAAAACATACATTTAACACAACTCTAAATATTAGACAACACCAACGACTTAAGAAAAATTTTGAAAACCTTATTTTTCAATCATTAGAAATAAAATCGGTAGATAATTTAAAGGACCAAATTTTTGGAAATTAATTTATCTTTGAAAGAGTTAGAAAATAAAAATATAAAAGGAAAACATTTACTTATAATAACCCGTAATTTGTAATTTCATTCAAACCACTTAAAGAGAATGAAATAACCTAAATTTACTACTAATTAAATTCTCATACATATATCTTATTTGTTTTACATAGCAAATTTTATGAGCATGTGTGATTAATAGAATGAGCATGTGAAAGCCAATACATAGAATATGCTAGTGTTAGTGTCACGCCTCATAAGGTACCCTAAACGTAACAGTCCGCCACATGCCATATAAGACCCACAAATTACTACCTTAGTCATTCGGGAGTCTTGTATAGATGCAAGGCGTATCTTTACGACAATAGAATACTTGAACCGATGGAGATAAAGAGTTTGAATCGACATTCAATAGCATTAGAATATAAATCAAAATACATATACAAATGTTTACAAAGATTAAGGGGCATTCTCCCCTAAAAAAATATTGTTAAGAGGTCTATTACAGTCATCCAAAGTCTTTTGGCTTCCTATGGAAGTCTAAACAGAATTGAATATAACTTTTAAAGGAAACGCCTAACTCCTGTACCTGAGTTGTCGGGTGCCTCTGTCTAAGCTAGACAAACGAGTGCTGCAACAAATAAAACTGTAGGGACGTAAGCTACACTAGCTTAGTGAGTGAGAACTTCTTAGATCACATTCATAACACATCATACAAGCAAGTTATTAATCAGACAAATGATATGCATCAAACATATGAAATCAATAGATATATGACTAGCTGGAAATTATATGTGAATGGAATTTCGCCCTCCATCCCGGGTTAGCAGATTAACGAATACTGTGGTACTACTAAAATGTGTCATTTTGGATCACAATCAACTAACTTATAAATTCGTTTGTGGATCATGATTAACCAACTTTTACTCCATTTTTGGATCACGGGCAACCAACCAATGCTAATGCTCCATCCCTATTTATGACATGAATGAATCCATATTTCTTATCAATTCTGAATAGTCAATTATGCCAATTCCTTAGGTGATCAATCAATAATTGCAGACAATCAGTCCTAATTCATCTATGAAACCATTAGTTAATTACCCGATTTCGATATTCTTATTTTCAACTTCTCATATCAACAGCAAACATACATGATTCCCATTTATCCCCATCATACATATCCATTTTATCTTTACCTGAAGTCTAATGCAACTATCATTACAATCACATACAATAAATAGAATCGGGAAGAAATACTCACTCGGCCATTGGAACACCGGTCCTCTAGTAATAGTAGTCTGGTGGAAGGGAATCGTCGATCTTGAGATCACCTAAAAATGAAGAAATACCCTAATGAGTATTTCATCACTTAACTAAACCAAACTATTAAACAAAATGAGTAATTTCATAATTCTTGTCATTTGCAGAAGTCCCAACTTAAAACGATCATAACTTGATCATTTTAACTCGGAATTTTGCAAATTATATCGATTTCTATCTACTTCAAAAGATCTATCTATTTATAATATTATTTCCAAGTATTGAAAATGTTTGGGTCCCAAAACATTCTGACTAGTTCTGATCAGTAGTGAAATCCAATTTCAAAAAATAGTTTTGTGAATGTTTGAAATGTTTCTACTATTTAGATCAATTATACATGAAATATTGATGATTTTCTATCATGAATGGCATGTTATGAGCTTGATGTATGTAAAGACTCGATCCTCTAAATCCCGAGACTTAGAGTACCAAATCCCCAACCACATATAACGTTTTCACATTATATGTAAGGTTGTCCTAAAACTAACAGTTTATGAAAATTGTTTGATCAAAATCACTAAACTTTGTAAAGAACTTTTAAATAAAACAAGATTGCTAACAAAAGCAATCTATACATACATTTACATCACATAAACATCGTTTAGTGCCAATACATGACACTACAAAAATTACATGTTTTCTCAAAACATGAGAATCCTAAAGGATCTTAAGGTCATTACAAAAAGAACTTGGCTTAACTAACAAGCCTTCTATACATAGCTTGTCCTTAGCAAAAAGTCTTCTAAAAGTCCCGGGTAATTGGATCCTATTCATCCCACTCGTCCAGAAATCTTTCGAAATCGGACCCATAGCCCAAGTCATCGTAATACTCGTCTCCAATACCTGCAAAGTAGCAAAAGTGAGCCAGAGGCCCAGTACATAATAACCAATGCATAACAAGTCATCCGATTCATGTAATGCACCATAGAACAAGTGGTTATCTTTATTACAATTTGATTCACAAATCAACAAGAGGGTATTCAAACCCCAGTCACACTTCGGGAATCCAGGGATCCTGAGTAACAGCAGCTGCTCAGGGGGTTGATATAAGCAGTCCGAATACTTATATCTCCTATATCTATTTCATGAAGATAATAGCTTCATCTAGGGTTTAAAAGCCGTTGCCCACTCTACTTAAACTCAGTCCATAACATGAGCCTAGTTCACAAGTTCCCATAAACCTTGAACTAAATCATGGTATTTCCCCCTAAGTTTAAGCAAACGTTACACAGATACAATTCCCCCTATCGGCTACCCACTTAACCAAAAGAATCGCTATTGCATCATAGCACCATTGCATCATGGTAAAGTCATTGCATCATGACTTGGTTAAGCGCCTAGCTAACATGTCATTGCATCATGACAGGTTTGCTGCTCCTCGGACCAGATTAAACAGCGTAATAGACATCCAATTCATCCAAATGTTAAATCGAATCAATTTAGGTCAAATTAGAAATGTCTGGTCCTAGCAAACATCAGACAAGTTATTGCGTACCTGAACCCGTTAGTATAGAACTAGGATCTCTCGGTGATGAACTAACCGAAGAATCCTTAACTGTAATAGAAATGTCACAATAATTAATAAATCAACAATTATACATTTCATTCTCACAAATATATACATATTATATCCGTATATCACAATTAATCAAAGACATCCAATTCATTAATTACAAAGTCACCAATAAGCATTTAAACGTCCTATTACATTCTAAATCACTTAATAAACACTTAATTGCTCAAATAACAACTTTGGAAAATTTTTAGAAAAAGCTCTTAAAATTGAAAAACACAGGGGATACGCCGGCACTCAACGCCGGCGGCGTTGAGCCGGTGTTCAATGTTCTGAAAATGTACACTACCAACGCGGGCAGCGTTCAATGGTGTACGCCGTCAGCCTTTGCATCCTACGCCGGCGGCCTTGATTCCCAGAAGCCAGCGTACAAGTTGGAAGGAAGAACGCCGGATGACTTCTTAGCGAAAGCCGGCGGCGTTCAGTCGGCTTTAAGAAATTTGGTTCTGTGAACTTTCAACACCGCCTCTACGCCGGCGGCGTAGAGACTCAAATTGCCGGCGTACGTTCTGAAGAACAGACGCTGGAAAATTCTTAGCATTAAAGCCGGCGGCGTTGCAAACGGCGTTAAGAAAAACGATTCTGTGGGCTTTCTACACCGCCTCTACGCCGGCGGCGTAGAATCCCCAGATGCCGGCGTACGTTTTAAAAACAAGCTTAAACGTGAGAATGCAAATCCCCTGTTTTTTTTTCAACTTTGCAAAATTATATCTTAATACACTTTAAACCTTCCTCCACTACATTTCTAACATCATACCCTCACCCATATCTATACTACTCAATTCTAGCAACTCAAAGCATGAATTCAACATCACTAAACACTTCAAAAACCTACTTCCATCAATTCTACATTCTCCTACACAAATCCTCTTAACAACTTCCCAACCTTTCATAAACATACAACAATGCATGCACAACCTCACACACTCATATAACACTTTCTCAACTCATCCCATGCATGAACAACAATTTGATCAATCTTAAACTCAATCCATCCAATAATCCATACATCTATTTCAAGAAAGGAAAATAAAACAACACAACAACCTAAACTAAATCAATTCAAATACATATATATATACCTTGTCTTGAGAAAACTTTGGTTTTCAAACTTGATATAAACCCTAACTTGAGCTTGGAAATGGAGATGGAAATGGAAGAAGAAAACAAAAGAAAGAAAAAGAAAATTCGGGTAAAAATGGGCTGCCCTCAAAAAGTAAGTTAATTAAACAAATTTTGACTTTAAACACATTCCAAATTTACCCCTTAATGCCTATATAACTTTAGGTTGCATTTAGCTTTAATTTGAGTCTCATTTGGGCTTGTATTTGGGCATAAATGCTACCTTAATTACAAGAAGCTCTATTAATTATCCTTTAACAAATATTGAAGTTGATTTATAAATCTAACTTAACTTAACCTTTTAATGTACAAAAGACAACATTAATAATTTCATTACTCACACATTAATGCATGTAAAACAAAATATTAATGTCAACATATACACATACAAAATCATATATATTAGACTACTAAGAACATAACCATGCTCATTCAATTCAACACTTTAAAATAAATACTTAAACACATGGAATTTGAATAAAATGTAAATCTAGGTCATTTCATTCTTCCCTTCTTCAAGAAGTTTCGTCCCCGAAACTTAACTCACCTTCTTATTCAAAAAGTTCCGGATATTTCTGTCTCATTACATTTGTTACTTCCCAAACTGCTTCTCTCTCGGATTGGTTACTCCATTGGACCTTTACCATTGGTATGACTTTATTCCTCAATTCTTTGTTCATTTTTCCCAAAATTCTAATTGGCTTTTCTTCAGTAGTCAAGTCTGGTAGTATCTCTGGTTGATTGGTATCCAATATTGCATTGGAATCATATACACTTTCTAAGCTGAGATACATGAAAAACGTTATGAACGCCTGATAAACTTGGTGGTAACACCAATCTATAAGCCAATGGCCCGATCCTTTCCAATATTTCATATGGCCCAATGTATCTTGGATTCAATTTACTCCTCACACCAAATCTGAAAACTCCTTTAATCGGGGATATTTTGAGAAATACATGATCTCCAAGTTCAAATTCCAAAGGTCTTCTTCTCAAATTGGCATAACTTTTATATCGGTTTTGAGCAGCTTTCAATCTCCGCTTGATCATTTGTATCTTATCAACCGCTTGTTGTACCAAATCGGGTCCAATCAATACTCTTTCCCCCACTTCATCCCAATGCAAAGGAGATCTACATTTCCTTCCATATAACGCTTCATACGGAGCCATCTGAATTGATGCTTGATAACTATTATTATAAGCGAATTCAACTAAAGGTAAGTGTTCATCCCAATTCTTTCCAAAATCCAATGCACACGCTCTAAGCATATCTTCAAGAATTTGAATTGTCCTTTCTGATTGCCCGTCAGTTTGTGGATGAAAAGCTGTACTAAATTGTAATTTGTTCCAAGAGCTTCATGAAGACTTTTCCAGAATCGACTGACAAATCTCGTATCTCTATCCGAAGTAATGGTCATTGGTATACCATGTAATCTCACTATCTCTCGGATGTAAATCTGAGCCAATTTCAAGTGAATACCCGACTCTCAGTGGAATGAAATGTGACGATTTCGTGAGTCGATCCACAATCCAAATCATCTCATTCTTGGCTACTGTCTTTGGTAAAGCCGTCACAAAATCCATAGTTATTCATCCCATTTCCATTCCGGAATCTTTAATGGTTGCAATTCTCCTCCAGGCCGTTGATGTTCGATCTTCACTTGTTGACATACCAAACACTTAGAAACAAATCTTGCAATGTCCTTCTTCATTCCTTCCCACCAAAAATGTCGCTTCAAGTCTCGATACATCTTCGTGTTTCCCGGATGAATTGAATATGAGGAGGAATGCGCTTCCTTCATAATTTGTGTCTCAAATCATAGATCTCAGGTACATAAATTCTATCTTTGAATCTGATAATTCCTTTATCATCAATTCTCATCTCTTTTCTCCTCTTCTCAATTATTATTTTCAACTTCTGGCTTACCGGGTTCTTCAAGTTGTCCTTGCTTGATTTGATCCAGAATCGTTGGTTGCAATGATAAACTTGCTAGCATAATCAACATTTTCCATAGCTATCTCAATATTCATCCTTTGAAGATCTTCTTGTAACTCCCATTGATTAGTAACCAAGATTCCACATTCATCGATTTCTTTCTACTGAGCGCATCGGCTACCACATTAGCTTTTCCCGGGTGATACAAAATTTCAACATCGTAATCTTTAATTAATTCCAACCACCTTCGTTGTCGCATGTTCAATTCCTTTTGAGTGAAAATGTATTTCAAACTCTTATGATCCGTGAATATCTTACACTTTTCACCAAACAGATAATGTCTCCAAAGCTTCAATGCTAATACCACTGCGGCTAGCTCGAGATCATGAATTGGGTAATTCCTCTCATGGGACTTCAATTGTCTTGAGGCATAAGCTATGACTCGATTATCTTGCATCAAACACATCCGAGTCCTTGAAGTGAAGCATCACTATAAATTACAAACTCTTCTCCACTAATTGGTAATGCCAAAATCGGTGCAGAAATCAATCGTTCCTTCAGCTCAAGAAAACTCCGATCACAATCTTCATCCCAATCAAACTTCACATATTTCTCGTCAACTTAGTTAATGGTGAAGCGATTTTGGAAAAACCTTGTACAAATCTTCTATAATAACTTGCCAACCCCAGAAAACTTCGCACTTCCGTACACTTGTCGGTGGTGGCCAGTCCAATACCGCTCTAATCTTCTCCGGATCAACAGATATTCCTTCCTTTGTAATGATATGTCCCAAGAATGCAACTTCTCTCAACCAAAACTTGCACTTGCTAAATTTAGCATAAAGCTTCCTCTCTCTCAATCTTTGCAATACAAGTCTCAAATGTTTCTCATGATCTTCCATTCTTTGAATATACCAATATATCATCAATGAAGACTATCACAAATTGATCCAAATAATCCTTAAATACCCTATTCATCAAATCCATAAAAGCAGCAGGGGCATTTGTTAAACCGAAAGGCATAACCATAAACTCAAAATGTCCATATCTTGTTCTGAAAGCCGTCTTGGATATATCTTGTTGCTTAATCTTGAGTTGATGATATCCGGATCTCAAATCTATCTTGGAAAACAATGCCGCATCTCTCAGTTGATCAAATAAATCATCAATTCGAGGAAGTGGATACTTGTTCTTGATTGTCACTTGATTCAATTCTCTATAGTCTATACACATCCTTAGACTTCCATCTTTCTTCTTAACAAACAATACCGGAGCACCCCAAGGAGAAATACTTGGACGGATAAACCCGAGGTGTTGCAATTCTTCTAACTGACTTTTCAATTCTTTCAACTCAGCCGGAGCCATACGATACGGAGCTTTAGAAATAGGTGTAGTTCCAGGTATCAAATCAATCCCAAAATCAATCTCCCTATCCGGTGGCAAACCGGGTAATTCATCAGGAAAAACATCAACAAATTCCCTTACTACTGGCACCATATCAACTCGGAGTTCTTCACTACCCATTGTAGTTCCCATATCCTTCTCCCACAATTCCATAGAATACATACTTCCGGGTCTCCTTCTTTCCAACACATGAAATAGTCTTCTACCTTCCTCAAAACTCACTTCCGCTTTACTACAATCTATTGTCCTTTGTAAAGATTCAACCAATTCATTCCAAGAATAACATCAAAATCAATTAAAGGTAGAACTAACATATCTATTGGCATGCTTTCATCAGAAATCACAACATCAACATTCTTACATACACATGGCTCTTTGGATTGCACACCAAAAGGAGTATTCACACTCATCACTCTATCATACAACACTTCAGAAGACAAACCACACTCATTCACAAAGCTTTCAGCAATACATGCATGAGTAGCACCAGTATCAATTAAAGTATATGCAGGATGTCTTGCAATCTGTATTATACCTGCCAGTGTATCAACCGAAGGAGCTTTCTCACATTGTTGCAAAGCAAACACCCTAGCAGCTGTCATTCCCTTTCCAAAGTTCGGTCCTTCATTCCTCGGCTTTTCTTTACAATTTGCCACATGATGACCCCTTTGTTGACAATGAGCACAAAAGATGGGCTTCAATTTAGGATCAGGACAATCAGAAGCTTTATGACCAACTTTCCCACATGCAAAACAAGCTCCAGGAGTCCATTTACATTGAAACGATTCATGAGGTCCAAAACATATAGGGCATCGCCTATCAAATGGAATGGATGGCATAGGAGCTTTCACCACTTGTCCCGAGCTTGGTTTCTTACCCAAATATGGTCGCTTGCCTTTGTTAACATTACCAAACCTTGAATAAGGAGTGTAGGATGTCACCGATCTCTTGCCCATAAATGTCGCACGTCTATCCCTCTGAGCTTTATTTTCATTATTAATTTGTTCCACTAACTTTGCCTTGATTACTGTTTCGACAGTGTTGATAATTGAAACTTCTTAACCTCACTCTTAATCTCCATGTTCAAGCCATCTTGGAACTTTTGAACCTTCATGCTCTCATCATTGTAACTTGTACCCGCAAATCGAAGCAATCTACAATATTCTGCATGATATTCTTCAACAGTTTTATTTCCCTGCCTTAGACTCAACCAACTCGATATCATTTGTTCCCGCACTGTGGATGGAATGTATTGCAAGAAAAAGGCTTCCTTAATCTGTTCCATGGTATCGGTCTCACATATCCTTCACTATTCAATCTCCACCAATTATATGCATCTCCCTTCAACATATATATAGCCAAATCAACTTTCTATGCTCAGGCACTTCACAAGCTGCAAACGCTTTCTCTAGCTCCACTATCCAACCTTCCGTTCGAGTCGGATCCAAAACAGTTCCATCAAAATCAGGTACCAGTCTAACAAAATCATGCAACTTGACTTGTTCGTTCCGGTCTCCCATTGGTACTTGTGGCTCTTCTCTCACAGTTGGAGGATGATATTGCTGCATAAATTGTTGTTGTTGTTGATACATCATTTGTTGGTACTGCTGAACTATTGCAAACATATCCCGAAACATAGTGAGCACATTATTCGGATCTCCCGTAGGCATCTGGCATAGCTGGATATGCTGGCATTTGAGGAGGCTGTGGATTCGGTGCAGTAGAAGCCGAAGCCGGTGATGGAGTCGAAGTAGAAGCTGGAATACTAGCTGATGCAGAAGCTGAAATAGTAGACTGAGAAGGAGGTGGCATACTTTCTCTTTCCGAAGATTGTCGGGTTACTCTTCGTGACCTATCCATCTTTTAAACAAACATGCAACATGTATGACATATAATAATTTTACAAGGTCAAATCAATATCAAAACAATTAATAAACTAATTAGACAATTAAACATAAAACTTAATATAAACAAGTCCTATATATGTCTAACTAACTCACCGTATCTAAGGTCAAGTCACCACTATTTAATCAAACAATTTCATAAACAAGGCTCTGATACCATCTGTAAAGACCCGATCCTCTAAATCCCGAGACTTAGAGTACCGAATCCCCAACCACATATAACGTTTTCACATTATATGTAAGGTTGTCCTAAAACTAACAGTTTATGAAAATTGTTTGATCAAATCACTAACTTTGTAAAGAACTTTTAAATAAAACAAGATTGCTAACAAAAGCAATCTATACATATTTACATCAATAAACATCTTTGTGCAATACATGACACAAACAAAAATTACATGTTTTCTCAAAACATGAGAATCCTAAAGGATCTTAAGGTCATTACAAAAAGAATTGGCTTAACTAACAAGCCTTCTATACATAGCTGTCCTTAGCAAAAAGTCTTCTAAAAGTCCCGGGTATCGGATCCTATTCATCCCCTCGTCCAGAAATCTTTCGAAATCGGACCCATAGCCCAAGTCATCGTAATACTCGTCTCCAATACCTGCAAAGCAGCAAAAGTGAGCCAGAGGCCCAGTACACAATAACCAATGCATAACAAGTCATCCAATTCATGTAATGCACATAGAACAAGTGGTTATCTTTATTACATTTTGATTCACAAATCAACAAGAGGGTATTCAAACCCCGGTCACACTTCGGGAATCCAGGGATCCTGAGTAACAGCAGCTGCTCAGGGGGTTGATATAAGCAGTCCGAATACTTATATCTCCTATATCTATTTCATGAAGATAATAGCTTCATCTAGGGTTTAAAAGCCGTTGCCCGACTCTACTTAAACTCAGTCCATAACATGAGCCTAGTTCACAAGTTCCCATAAACCTTGAACTAAATCATGGTATTTCCCCCTAAGTTTAAGCAAACGTTACACAGATACAATTCCCCCTATCGGCTACCCACTTAACCAAAAGAATCGCTATTGCATCATAGCGTACCATTGCATCATGGTAAAGTCATTGCATCATGACTTGGTTAAGCGCCTAGCTAACATGTCATTGCATCATGACAGGTTTGCTGCTCCTCGGACCAGATTAAACAGCGTAATAGACATCCAATTCATCCAAATGTTAAATCGAATCAATTTTCAAATTAGAAATGTCTGGTCCTAGCAAACATCAGACAAGTTATTGCGTACCTGAACCCGTTAGTATAGAACTAGGATCTCTCGGTGATGAACTAACCGAAGAATCCTTAACTGTAATAGAAATGTCACAATAATTAATAAATCAACATTATAATTTCATTCTCACAAATATACATATTATATCCATATCACAATTAATCAAAGACATCCAATTCATTAATTACAAAGTCACCAATAAGCATTTAAACGTCCTATTAATCTAAATCTTAATAAACACTTAATTGCTCAAATAACAACTTTGGAAAATTTTTAGAAAAAGCTCTTAAAATTGAAAAACACAGGGGATACGCCGGCACTCAACGCCGGCGGCGTTGAGCCGGTGTTCAATGTTCTGAAAATGTACACTGCCAACGCGGGGCAGCGTTCAAGGTGTACGCCGTCAGCCTTTGCACCCTACGCCGGCGGCCTTGATTCCCAGAAGCCAGCGTACAAGTTGGAAGAAAACGCCGGCTGACTTCCTAGCGAAAGCCGGCGGCGTTCAGTCGGCTTTAAGAAATTTGGTTCTGTGAACTTTCAACACCGCCTCTACGCCGGCCGTAGAGACTCAAATTGCCGGCGTACGTTCTGAAGAACAGACGCTGGCAAATTCTTAGCATAAAGCCGGCGGCGTTGCAAACGGCGTTAGAAAAAATTCTGTGGGCTTTCTACACCGCCTCTACGCCGGCGGCGTAGAATCCCCAGATGCCGGCGTACGTTTTAAAAACAAGCTTAAACGTGAGAATTCAAATCCCCTGTTTTTTCAACTTTGCAAAATTATATCTTAATACACTTTAAACCTTCCTCCACTACATTTCTAACATCATACCCTCCCATATCTATACTACTCAATTCTAGCAACTCAAAGCATGAATTCAACATCACTAAACACTTCAAAAACCTACTTCCATCAATTCTACATTCTCCTACACAAATCCTCTTAACAACTTCCCACCTTCATAAACATACAACAATGCATGCACAACCTCACACACTCATATAACACTTTCAACTCATCCCATATGCATGAACAACCATTTGATCAATCTTAAACTCAATCATCCAATAATCCATACATCTATTTCAAGAAAGGAAAATAAAACAACACAACAACCTAAACTAAATCAATTCAAATACATATATATATACCTTGTCTTGAGAAAACTTTGGTTTTCAAACTTGATATAAACCCTAATTGAGCTTGGAAATGGAGATGGAAATGGAGAAGAAAACAAAAGAAAGAAAAGAAAATTCGGATAAAATGGCTGCCTCAAAAAGTAAGTTAATTAATTTTGACTTTAAACTATTCCAAATTTACCCCTTAATGCATATATAACTTTAGGTTGCATTTAGCTTTAATTTGACTCATTTGGCTTGTATTTGGGCATAAATGCTACTTAATTACAAGAACTCATCAATAACTTAAAAATATTGAAGTTGATTTATAAATCTAACTTAACTTAACCTTTTAATGACAAAAGACAACATTAATAATTTCATTACTCACACATTAATGCATATAAAACAAAATATTAATGTCAACATATACACATACAAAATCATTATATTAGACTACTAACAACATAACCATGCTCATTCAATTCAACATTTAAAATAAATACTTAAACACATGGAATTTGAATAAAATGTAAATCTAGGTCATTTCATTCTTCCCTTCTTCAAGAAGTTTCGTCCCCGAAACTTAACTCACCTTCTTACTCAAAAAGTTCCGGATATTTCTGTCTCATTACTCGCTACTTCCCAAACCGCTTCTCTCTCGATTGGTTACTCCATTGGACCTTTACCATTGGTATGACTTTATTCCTCAATTCTTTGTCCATTTTTCCCAAAATTCTAATTGGCTTTTCTTCAGTAGTCAAGTCTGGTAGTATCTCTGGTTGATTGGTATCCAATATTGCATCGGAATCGGATATACACTTTCTAAGCTGAGATACATGAAAAACGTTATGAACGCCTGACAAACTTGGTGGTAACGCCAATCTATAAGCCAATGGCCCGATCCTTTCCAATATTTCATATGGCCCAATGTATCTTGGATTCAATTTACTCCTCACACCAAATCTGAAAACTCCTTTAGTCGGGGATATCTTGAGAAAACATGATCTCCAAGTTCAAATCCAAAGGTCTTCTTCTCAAATCGGCATAACTTTTATATCGGTCTTGAGCAGCTTTCAATCTCTGTTTGATCATTTGAATCTTATCAACCGCTTGTTGTACCAAATCGGGTCCAATCAATACTCTCTCGCCCACTTCATCCCAATGCAAAGGAGATCTACATTTCTTCCATATAACGCTTCATACGGAGCCATCTGAATCGATGCTTGATAACTATTATTGTAAGCGAATTCAACTAAAGGTAAGTGTTCATCCCAATTCTTTCCAAAATCCAATGCACAAGCTCTAAGCATATCTTCAAGAATTTGAATTGTCCTTTCTGATTGCCCGTCAGTTTGTGGATGAAAAGCTGTACTAAATTGTAACTTTGTTCCAAGAGCTTCATGAAGACTTTTCCAGAATCGACTGACAAATCTCGTATCTCTATCCGAAGTAATGGTCATTGGTATACCATGTAATCTCACTATCTCTCGATGTAAATCTGAGCCAATTTTTCAAGTGAATACCCGACTCTCAGTGGAATGAAATGTGACGATTTCGTGAGTCGATCCACAATGATCCAAATCATCTCATTCTTGGCTACTGTCTTTGGTAAAGCCGTCACAAAATCCATAGTTATTCATCCCATTTCCATTCCGGAATCTTTAATGGTTGCAATTCTCCTCCAGGCCGTTGATGCTCGATCTTCACTTGTTGACATACCAAACACTTAGAAACAAATCTTGCAATGTCCTTCTTCATTCCTTCCCACCAAAAATGTCGCTTCAAGTCTCGATACATCTTCGTGTTTCCCGGATGAATTGAATATGAGGAGGAATGCGCTTCCTTCATAATTTGGTGTCTCAAATCATAGATCTCGGTACATAAATTCTATCTTTGAATGATAATTCCTTATCATCAATCTCATCTCTTTTCTCCTCTTTCATCTCTATTTTTCAACTTGGGCTTCCGGTTCTTCAAGTTGTCCTTGCTTGATTTGATCCAGAATCGTCGGTTGCAATGATAAACTTGCTAGCATAATGTCAACATTTTCCATAGCTATCTCAATATTCATCCTTTGAAGATCTTCTTGTAACTCCCATTGATTAGTAACCAAGATTCCACATTCATCGATTTCTTTCTACTGAGCGCATCGGCTACCACATTAGCTTTTCCCGGGTGATACAAAATTTCAACATCGTAATCTTTAATTAATTCCAACCACCTTCGTTGTCGCATGTTCAATTCCTTTTGAGTGAAAATGTATTTCAAACTCTTATGATCCGTGAATATCTTACACTTTTCACCAAACAGATAATGTCTCCAAAGCTTCAATGCTAATACCACTGCGGCTAGCTCGAGATCATGAATTGGGTAATTCCTCTCATGGGACTTCAATTGTCTTGAGGCATAAGCTATGACTCGATTATCTTGCATCAAACACATCCGAGTCCTTGAAGTGAAGCATCACTATAAATTACAAACTCTTCTCCACTAATGGTAATGCCAAAATCGGTGCAGAAATCAATCGTTCCTTCAGCTCAAGAAAACTCCGATCACAATCTTCATCCCAATCAAACTTCACATATTTCTCGTCAACTTAGTTAATGGTGAAGCGATTTTGGAAAAACCTTGTACAAATCTTCTATAATAGCTTGCTAACCCCAGAAAACTTCGCACTTCCGTGACACTTGTCGGTGGTGGCCAGTCCAATACCGCTCTAATCTTCTCCGGATCAACAGATATTCCTTCCTTTGTAATGATATGTCCCAAGAATGCAACTTCTCTCAACCAAAACTTGCACTTGCTAAATTTAGCATAAAGCTTCCTCTCTCTCAATCTTTGCAATACAAGTCTCAAATGTTTCTCATGATCTTCCACATTCTTTGAATATACCAATATATCATCAATGAAGACTATCACAAATTGATCCAAATAATCCTTAAATACCCTATTCATCAAATCCATAAAAGCAGCAGGGGCATTTGTTAAACCGAAAGGCATAACCATAAACTCAAAATGTCCATATCTTGTTCTGAAAGCCGTCTTGGATATATCTTGTTGCTTAATCTTGAGTTGATGATATCCGGATCTCAAATCTATCTTGGAAAACAATGCCGCATCTCTCAGTTGATCAAATAAATCATCAATTCGAGGAAGTGGATACTTGTTCTTGATTGTCACTTGATTCAATTCTCTATAGTCTATACACATCCTTAGACTTCCATCTTTCTTCTTAACAAACAATACCGGAGCACCCCAAGGAGAAATACTTGGACGGATAAACCCGAGGTGTTGCAATTCTTCTAACTGACTTTTCAATTCTTTCAACTCAGCCGGAGCCATACGATACGGAGCTTTAGAAATAGGTGTAGTTCCAGGTATCAAATCAATCCCAAAATCAATCTCCCTATCCGGTGGCAAACCGGGTAATTCATCAGGAAAAACATCAACAAATTCCCTTACTACTGGCACCATATCAACTCGGAGTTCTTCACTACCCATTGTAGTTCCCATATCCTTCTCCCACAATTCCATAGAATACATACTTCCGGGTCTCCTTCTTTCCAACACATGAAATAGTCTTCTACCTTCCAATTCAAAACTCACTTCCGCTTTACTACAATCTATTGTCCTTTGTAAAGATTCAACCAATTCATTCCAAGAATAACATCAAAATCAATTAAAGGTAGAACTAACATATCTATTGGCATGCTTTCATCAGAAATCACAACATCAACATTCTACATACACATGGCTCTTTGGATTGCACACCAAAAGGAGTATTCACACTCATCACTCTATCATACAACACTTCAGAAGACAAACCACACTCATTCACAAAGCTTTCAGCAATACATGCATGAGTAGCACCAGTATCAATTAAAGTATATGCAGGATGTCTTGCAATCTGTATTATACCTGCCAGTGTATCAACCGAAGGAGCTTTCTCACATTGTTGCAAAGCAAACACCCTAGCAGCTGTCATTCCCTTTCCAAAGTTCGGTCCTTCATTCCTCGGCTTTTCTTTACAATTTGCCACATGATGACCCTTTGTTGACAATGAGCACAAAAGATGGGCTTCAATTTAGGATCAGGACAATCAGAAGCTTTATGACCAACTTTCCCACATGCAAAACAAGCTCCAGGAGTCCATTTACATTGAAACGATTCATGAGGCCCAAAACATATAGGGCATCGCCTATCAAATGGAATGGATGGCATAGGAGTCTTCACCACTTGTCCCGAGCTTGGTTTCTTACCCAAATATGGTCGCTTGCCTTTGTTAACATTACCAAACCTTGAATAAGGTGTAGGATGTCACCGATCTCTTGCCCATAAATGTTGCACGTCTATCCCTCTGAGCTTTATTTTCATTATTAATTTGTTCCACTAACTTTGCCTTGATTACTGTTTCGACAGTGTTGATAATTGAAACTTCTTAACCTCACTCTTAATCTCCATGTTCAAGCCATCTTGGAACTTTTGAACCTTCATGCTCTCATCATTGTAACTTGTACCCGCAAATCGAAGCAATCTACAATATTCTGCATGATATTCTTCAACAGTTTTATTTCCCTGCCTTAGACTCAACCAACTCGATATCATTTGTTCCCGCACTGTGGATGGAATGTATTGCAAGAAAAAGGCTTCCTTAATCTGTTCCATGGTATCGGTCTCCATATCCTTCACTATTCAATCTCCACCAATTATATGCATCTCCCTTCAACATATATATAGCCAAATCAACTTTCTATGCTCAGGCACTTCACAAGCTGCAAACGCTTTCTCTAGCTCCACTATCCAACCTTCCGTTCGAGTCGGATCCAAAACAGTTCCATCAAAATCAGGTACCAGTCTAACAAAATCATGCAACTTGACTTGTTCGTTCCGGTCTCCCATTGGTACTTGTGGCTCTTCTCTCACAGTTGGAGGATGATATTGCTGCATAAATTGTTGTTGTTGTTGATACATCATTTGTTGGTACTGCTGAACTATTGCAAACATATCCCGAAACATAGTGAGCACATTATTCGGATCTCCGTAGGCATCTGAGGCATAGCTGGATATGCTGGCATTTGAGGAGGCTGTGGATTCGGTGCAGTAGAAGCCGAAGCCGGTGATGGAGTCGAAGTAGAAGCTGGAATACTAGCTGATGCAGAAGCTGAAATAGTAGACTGAGAAGGAGGTGGCATACTTTCTCTTTCCGAAGATTGTCGGGTTACTCTTCGTGACCTATCCATCTTTTAAACAAACATGCAACATGTATGACATATAATAATTTTACAAGGTCAAATCAATATCAAAACAATTAATAAACTAATTAGACAATTAAACATAAAACTTAATATAAACAAGTCCTATATATGTCTAACTAACTCACCGTATCTAAGGTCAAGTCACCACTATTTAATCAAACAATTTCATAAACAAGGCTCTGATACCATCTGTAAAGACCCGATCCTCTAAATCCCGAGACTTAGAGTACCGAATCCCCAACCACATATAACGTTTTCACATTATATGTAAGGTTGTCCTAAAACTAACAGTTTATGAAAATTGTTTGATCAAATCACTAACTTTGTAAAGAACTTTTAAATAAAACAAGATTGCTAACAAAAGCAATCTATACATATATTTACATCAATAAACATCGTTTAGTGCAATACATGACACTACAAAAATTACATGTTTTCAAAACATGAAATCCTAAAGGATCTTAAGGTCATTACAAAAGAATTGGCTTAACTAACAAGCCTTCTATACATAGCTTGTCCTTAGCAAAAAGTCTTCTAAAAGTCCCGGGTATCGGATCCTATTCATCCCACTCGTCCAGAAATCTTTCGAAATCGGACCCATAGCCCAAGTCATCGTAATACTCGTCTCCAATACCTGCAAAGCAGCAAAAGTGAGCCAGAGGCCCAGTACACAATAACCAATGCATAACAAGTCATCCAATTCATGTAATGCATCATAGAACAAGTGGTTATCTTTATTACATTTGATTCACAAATCAACAAGAGGGTATTCAAACCCCGGTCACACTTCGGGAATCCAGGGATCCTGAGTAACAGCAGCTGCTCAGGGGGTTGATATAAGCAGTCCGAATACTTATATCTCCTATATCTATTTCATGAAGATAATAGCTTCATCTAGGGTTTAAAAGCCGTTGCCCGACTCTACTTAAACTCAGTCCATAACATGAGCCTAGTTCACAAGTTCCCATAAACCTTGAACTAAATCATGGTATTTCCCCCTAAGTTTAAGCAAACGTTACACAGATACAATTCCCCCTATCGGCTACCCACTTAACCAAAAGAATCGCTATTGCATCATAGCGTACCATTGCATCATGGTAAAGTCATTGCATCATGACTTGGTTAAGCGCCTAGCTAACATGTCATTGCATCATGACAGGTTTGCTGCTCCTCGGACCAGATTAAACAGCGTAATAGACATCCAATTCATCCAAATGTTAAATCGAATCAATTTAGGTCAAATTAGAAATGTCTGGTCCTAGCAAACATCAGACAAGTTATTGCGTACCTGAACCCGTTAGTATAGAACTAGGATCTCTCGGTGATGAACTAACCGAAGAATCCTTAACTGTAATAGAAATGTCACAATAATTAATAAATCAACATTATAATTTCATTCTCACAAATATATACATATTATATCCTATATCACAATTAATCAAAGACATCCAATTCATTAATTACAAAGTCACAATAAGCATTTAAACGTCCTATTACATTCTAAATCACTTAATAAACACTTAATTGCTCAAATAACAACTTTGGAAAATTTTTAGAAAAAGCTCTTAAAATTGAAAAACACAGGGGATACGCCGGCACTCAACGCCGGCGGCGTTGAGCCGGTGTTCAATGTTCTGAAAATGTACACTGCCAACGCTGGCAGCGTTCAAGGTACGCCGTCAGCCTTTGCACCTACGCCGGCGGCCTTGATTCCCAGAAGCCAGCGTACAAGTTGGAAGAAGAACGCCGGATGACTTCCTAGCGAAAGCCGGCGGCGTTCAGTCGGCTTTAAGAAATTTGGTTCTGTGAACTTTCAACACCGCCTCTACGCCGGCGGCGTAGAGACTCAAATTGCCGGCGTACGTTCTGAAGAACAGACGCTGGCAAATTCTTAGCATTAAAGCCGGCGGCGTTGCAAACGGCGTTAGGAAAAAACGATTCTGTGGGCTTTCTACACCGCCTCTACGCCGGCGGCGTAGAATCCCCAGATGCCGGCGTACGTTTTAAAAACAAGCTTAAACGTGAGAATTCAAATCCCCTGTTTTCCACTTTGCAAAATTATATCTTAATACACTTTAAACCTTCCTCCACTACATTTCTAACATCATACCTCACCATATCTATACTACTCAATTCTAGCAACTCAAAGCATGAATTCAACATCACTAAACACTTCAAAAACCTACTTCCATCAATTCTACATTCTCCTACACAAATCCTCTTAACAACTTCCCCTTTCATAAACATACAACAATGCATGCACAACCTCAACACTCATATAACACTTTCTCAACTCATCCCATGCATGAACAACAATTTGATCAATCTTAAACTCAATCATCCAATAATCCATACATCTATTTCAAGAAAGGAAAATAAAACAACACAACAACCTAAACTAAATCAATTCAAATACATATATATATACCTTGTCTTGAGAAAACTTTGATTTTCAACTTGATATAACCCTAACTTGAGCTTGGAAATGGAGATGGAAATGGAAGAAGAAAACAAAAGAAAGAAAAAGAAAATTCGGGTAAAAATGGCTGCCCTCAAAAAGTAAGTTAATTAAGCAAATTTTGACTTTAAACACATTCCAAATTTACCCCTTAATGCTATATAACTTTAGGTTGCATTTAGCTTTAATTTGAGTCTCATTTGGGCTTGTATTTGGGCATAAATGCTACCTTAATTACAAGAAGCTCTATTAATTATCCTTTAACAAATATTGAAGTTGATTTATAAATCTAACTTAACTTAACCTTTTAATGTACAAAAGACAACATTAATAATTTCATTACTCACACATTAATGCATATAAACAAAATATTAATGTCAACATATACACATACAAAATCATATATATTAGACTACTAAGAACATAACCATGCTCATTCAATTCAACACTTTAAAATAAATACTTAAACACATGGAATTTGAATAAAATGTAATCTAGGTCATTCATATATATATTTGTATATATGAAGCTTCTAATAAAACCATCTTCAATTTCTTGTATTGATGATTTGTGATATTTATTAAAAAATGGTAATTTTAAATAAATAAAAGCATGTGTGTAATATAGTGAGTTACAATCACTCTTAGAAATTTTGGCTTTAGAGATAGAAAATTCCATCTCTAAAAATAAAACCTTTATTGTAAAAATACATTTAGAAATATAAAACTTGGTTTTAGATATAGAAATTCCATCTCTAAAAGTAAGTCGTAAAATACATTTGAAAGTGTAATATCCATTGCAAATTTTTATCTTAGAAAATATTCTTACTAATTCTTTTAGAGATAGACAAGCTGCAATAGAATTTCTTCTCTAGTAATAGCGAATTATATTTGTTAACTCCTTGTAAATTTAAAAAAAATTATATATATTAAAAAATTTCCTTGCAAATATATCTTTAATTTCTTTTTATCTAAAAACTAATTTATTTAAATAAAATTAAAATCCATTGCAAATCAAACTTTAATTCCTTGTAAATTACAAATAAATTTATATATATATATATATATATATTCAATACAATTCTATCTTTAACTCATTGTTTTTACTAAAATGTTTATATATATATATATATATATAAATTCTACGTTATATCATAATATATATATAAATTCTACATTATATCATAAAAGACATTTAGAGATAATAATTTGCTGCAATTTTTTCATCTTAGAAGTCATCATCACTAGTTCTTCTAAAGTTAGCTTTATTATTTATTGCAAATTGTGATAGAATTTCCATCTTTGATATTGGCGAAATATGTGTCTAATTCTTTGTAAATTAAAATAGTTATATAAATTAAAAAATTTTGTTGTTAATCCATCTCTATTTCCTTGAAAATTAAAAAAACAATTATATAAATAAATAAATTCCATCTCTAATTTTGTCCTTAATTCCTTGTAAATTATAAATAAATTTATATAAATAAAAAATTTCCAATGCAATTCAATTTTGATTTCCTTCTATATTACTAAAAGAATACATAAATTTAAAAATTTCATTGCTAATTTGTCTTTGTTTTGAGACTAATTGTAAGTAAAATTTTCATTTCACCATACTACATTTAACTAGTGTATTGCTCTCATTTCGCTCCTAATTTTTCTGAGGTATTATCCATTTCAATGAGCTACAACAAATCGTTTTGTCCTTTTTTAGAGGTCACTCATCTTAGAGTATAAGATAAGAAATATAACTTTCAAACACACATATATACATTTTTTCAGTGACAAAAAAAAAAAAAAAAGCCACACACACACACACATTAGCACTTCAGCTTCAACATTCAAACCTACAAAAAATGTTTCTTGCCTTAGATTACTCATTTTGGACTTGGTTACAAAATAACTTTTACTTTTTTTTTCTATGTATTTAAAACTATTATAGTAATATATTAGAAAAATGTAACAAATATATTTTTACTTTAGTTTGCCTTGGGTGTTGTCTAAAGTCTTATGTATAAAAATATGAAAATATACAAGACAAACCTTTAGAGATGAAAAGATTTACAGTTCTTTAGTGGTAATAAGAATTGCATAATAGCTATTTTGCCAATAAATTGTCATATTAACTCTATAAGAAAAGAATAATTATTTTGTTCTATTTTTTTGAATAATTTCTTTTAAATACTTTTAAGATGGCCAGTTTATGAGCATTAGCCCTTTTTTTTTTCCCTCCTTTGTCCTAGTGAACTTAAATTTTAGTATTTATTTCTTTTTGAAGATATAAAAAATTTAGAAGTAAGTTTTCTTATGTGTAGTGTTATGACTTGACCAACCATAAAAGGGATTAAAAAAAAAAAAAAAAACTTGCATTCTATGAGATTAATAATATTTTGGTAAAAGAAAGAAATAAGCTTATATATATATATATATATATACATACTCTAATAGTAGACCTTTTACAAATTAAATAAAGAAAATGACCTTCAAAAAGATCCTTCTAGAAACTTAACTAGTCACACATTCAAATGCAATGTAGGTTTCGCTAACTAGAAGAAGAAATAAAATAAATAAATAAATAAACGCATACTCACCTGGAAATGATTGTTTAATTTCTAGCTCAATTCATGTGAAGTTATATTATGGTGTTTTTTTTAAATACCAAAAATCATATTAAAGAAAAAGATTGAATAGCAATTCATATTCCAACTTTCATGGATTGCTATGACTTAGTCATGGTTTCTCTTCAATACTCTACCTTAGAGATACAACTACAGCAGGGTGATAGCCACGTATAAGGCCTAATCCCAACAAAGAAAACCCTATTCTAAAAATTCCCAACCATGCAAAAATCAACTTTTTCACTCGTCACTTACAAAATAAACCCAGGTTTTTTTTTTTTTTGGTCATATATCCAACCCATATGGTCTATAATCAAGGAAATCCTAAATATACTACATATAATTAGAAGAGGACTTTTAAAATAAGAAGATTTTGTGAAAACAAAGGAGACAAATGTATATATTAGCCATAATAGAATATACACCACTAGCCTTCAACATTATATTTGCTGGCATTGAAATAAGATTTTTTTCCGTATGCTCGGATCAATCAAGGTCAGTGTCAAAGCTACCGGTGTACTCCCTGACATTGAAACACCGAAGTTCCAAATGTTGCCAGCCTTCATTTTAATTTGACACCTAATGTACAGTGCGCGTTTTCTCTTTATGTTACATATAAATACTTCTTATTTGGTATTAGGGTTAGTGGAGGCTATTCCTAAATCCTATAGAGAGAGTCTAGAGAAAGAGAGGCCTGTTGTTGTTGAAATCCACCATTTGTGATGAAGTTTTGTGTGATATACTAGTGTTATCTAGTGAGAAAAACTATGTATCCCATTATTGTTAGTAGAAGTATATTTGTGTGACGACCCCATGGTTTTTACCCAAAATGGGGTTTTCCACGTAAATCCTGGTGTTGTTGTTTTTAATTAAGTATTTGTTGTTTGATTATTGTTATCGCATGGGCAAGAGGAAAAATCTATTTTGATTACATGTTATTGAAGAATTTTTCCTAAGAAGTGGTATCGAAGGCAATGGTACAAGAAGTTTGAATCCTTTGATTGATCAAGGTTACACCAGGACTGCATTAGATAACTGTGTTTTCTTGAAGAAGTTTGCCATTAGTGGGTTTTTTATGCTCTTACTATATGTTGATGTTATAATGATTATTGCCATGATGCCAAGAAGATACAGGGTCTGAAAATTGAATCGAGTAAGTATCTCAGCATGAAAGACTTAGGACCCGCACGCTAAATTCTCGGTATGAGAATTATTCATGAGAGGAAGAGCCAGAATTTGTGGTTATCATAAGAGAGATACCTTGAAAAAGTGTTGGAGAGATTCAGCATGATCAAGGTGAAACTTGTTTGTTCTCCACTTACAGGTCACTTTAAACTTTCTTCTCAACAGTGTTATAAAAGTAAGGTAGACAAAGAACAAAGAAGATATGAAGAAGATACCATATGCTTCAGCTGTCGGTAGTTTAATGTATGCCATGGTGTGCACTAGATCGGATATTGCTGATGCTGTAAACCCCGGAAATTTTTCACATTAGTACACGACTCTAAAATAGAATATATGAACTAGTTAGTAAACTTAGAAATCAATAAAAACCTAAGAATAAATCAATGACTTGAATTTGGCTGGGATTAAGATCTAAAAGCTGAATAAAGAACTTCTTTAACCCTGATTGATACCTAAAATGAGATTTCATATCTTGAACTGATAATTCAAGCTATGATTAAAGGAAACCCAAATTTTCAAATCCCGAAACTTGTCTTACAAATAAAATAGATAGAAAAATATAGATATAGAGATTAAATGACTACTATTGAACCCAACAATGATTTGAGATTAGAACAATGAATAGTAATGAGCCTATATTTGAATTTAAACCCTAAATTTCAGATTCCTAGATTGTATTAAACAATACTAATAAGATTTCATAGTAGGTATCAAAAATCAAAGATATATAGATAATTTAGCTTATATATCAAAAGCGATATCGAGTAGTTAACTAACCACGCTTATAGATAGGAAGCGATAACCTAAAGATAAACTATTAGGATTATAAGTACACAATAATAACATAAACAGATGTATAACTAAAGATCTAAACTTCAAATAAATAATTGAATCACACTATTGTTCTAATTAGGGTTTTCTTAAGCTATTGGAGCCTAAAACAAAAATTGACCTAATAAACTTAGAAACTCTAATCGCGGGAGATAAAATTCTAAAAACAATTAATCGCGTTAATTTAAAACAAAAAGTTGTATCGTTTAATAAACTAAACATTTTGTAGAATCCTATAAAAATATTTTTGTACAAAAACTCTCAAATATTAGCTAATTTGTACAAGTTTAACTTATTAAACTATCCTAAAACTAAGATAATTAACTAATTGACTAATATTATATATTATTTTCTCAAATTTTCGGTGCAAATGGGGCAAATATGTGGCTGAAATTCTATCAATTATCCTCAACCGAAATCAATCCAATTTGAGTCAACAAATGCAACTAAGAGTCAAGATAAAATATGTACAAACCAATTAGGAGCTCCCAAGTCAACTAAGGTTATTAAATGCACTAGGATTTGTAATGCAATTTGCATTTTTGGTGGAGACATTGCTCTTGGAAGACCTTTTGTAGCTGCCTTCTCCTTCATCATCTATATATATGTCTCCATAATGAACATAAAAACAAAACTTTAACTTCAATCAAATAACTTCTAGAGCTCTCAAATTCGTGCTTCCTAATAGCCCACCAAACACACACTAACCACACACAAACAATACCAAAAACAAAACAACAAAACTCCACTAAAACCTTAGCTTGAAACTCGGATTAAGGAGAAATAAGGTAAGACAAATTCCTTTTAAGTTGTTTTAAGTATTGAACTTTAATCTAAATACATTTCTATTAATTTAGGATAAGAACTAACTCTAGATCTAAGCTCAAAACGTTCATATCCACTGTAACAAGGTAAAATTCGAAAACCCTAGTTGTACTTTTCTAAATTCGAAAATTTAAGATCAAATACATCTAGATGCATTATGAGTTGATTTATATATACATATACATAGAAACACTTAGGAGAAGCTTTAAATACAAGTTTGATATGTTTATGTTACAGGAAAGTAAGTTTCGAATATAAGAAAATCGAGAAAATGACGAGCAGTTTCAACACTGTCTCTACGCCGGCAGTGTAAACGTTGAACGCCGGCAGCTTATAAGGTAGGCCAGCGGTGTTGAGATGGGTTATACTGTAACAGAAGCTACGTAAAATTTATTTTCACGTAACATGAACGAACACGGCTAGCTGGGGTTATACGGCAGCGTATGGTCTGGCGTACATGGGTAAGCTAGCAGCTTACAAGCCAGTGGAAATGATACAAAATAAAATGTAAAACTTAAGAACGTTAGCATCTGGGTTTCAACGCCGGCAGCGTTGGAGCTGGCGTACACCCATGTTTTTCCTATGAGAAGTCTGTATTACATGAATAGAAAAAAAAATATAATAAATACTAATAAACATATTATATATATATATATATATATGTCAAAATAGAATTTACTAAGTAGAAAAATAAATACAAATATTTAGAATAATAGTATTTAATACTTGATAGCTTCTAAAAACCCTAGAATTATAGGGAAATATTAAGTGTTAATAACAACTATAATTATCAAATATTTGTTCTATATAGATAAATAGGTAAGAATGGAAATTGAAATAAGCTAAATTTACGAATAATGTGACTTCTAAAAATGACAAAATAATTATGTGAAATAGATTAGGAGAAACACGATGACATTAAGC
The DNA here is from genome assembly GCA_024138025.1 of Combretum micranthum. Lineage (NCBI taxonomy): Eukaryota > Viridiplantae > Streptophyta > Magnoliopsida > Myrtales > Combretaceae > Combretum > Combretum micranthum. The sequence goes on from JAMXBD010002547.1 coordinate 126,109, forward strand.
AATAATAAACGAATATGATTTACTACAATGAGTCAGGTATAGAATAACATAAAATTAGTATTAATAACTGCAAAAACTTAATAAATATCAATTTTTCGAATACGAGATATATGTACATAAATATCAAGTAAGACTAGGGCAAGTGAAATGACCTAGATTTACATTTTATTCAAATTCCATGTGTTTAAGTATTTATTTTAAAGTGTTGAATTGAATGAGCATGGTTATGTTCTTAGTAGTCTAATATATATGATTTTGTATGTGTATATGTTGACATTAATATTTTGTTTTATATGCATTAATGTGTGAGTAATGAAATTATTAATGCTGTCTTTTGTACATTAAAAGGTTAAGTTAAGTTAAATTTATAAATCAACTTCAATATTTGTCAAAGGATAATTAATAGAGCTTCTTGTAATTAAGGTAGCATTTATGCCCAAATACAAGCCCAAATGAGACTCAAATTAAAGCTAAATGCAACCTAAAGTTATATAGGCATTAAGGGGTAAATTTGGAATGTGTTTAAAGTCAAAATTTGCTTAATTAACTTACTTTTTGAGGGCAGCCCATTTTTACCCGAATTTTCTTTTTCTTTCTTTTGTTTTCTTCTTCCATTTCCATCTCCATTTCCAAGTTCAAGTTAGGGTTTATATCAAGTTTGAAAACCAAAGTTTTCTCAAGACAAGGTATATATATATATGTATTTGAATTTATTTAGTTTAGGTTGTTGTGTTGTATTATTTTCCTTTCTTGAAATAGATGTATGGATTATTGGATGGATTGAGTTTAAGATTGATCAAATTGTTTTTCATGCATGGGATGAGTTGAGAAAGTGTTATATGAGTGTGTGAGGTTGTGCATGCATTGTTGTATGTTTATGAAAGGTTGGGAAGTTGTTAAGAGGATTTGTGTAGGAGAATGTAGAATTGATGGAAGTAGGTTTTTGAAGTGTTTAGTGATGTTGAATTCATGCTTTCAGTTGCTAGAATTGAGTAGTATAGATATGGGTGAGGGTATGATGTTAGAAATGTAGTGGAGGAAGGTTTAAAGTGTATTAAGATATAATTTTGCAAAGTTGAAAAACAGGGGATTTGAATTCTCACGTTTAAGCTTGTTTTTAAAACGTACGCCGGCATCTGGGGATTCTACGCCGCCGGCGTAGAGGCAGTGTAGAAAGCCCACAGAATTGTTTTTCCTAACGCCGTTTGCAACGCCGCCGGCTTTAATGCTAAGAATTTGCCAGCGTCTGTTCTTCAGAACATACGCCGGCAATTTGAGTCTCTACGCCGCCGGCGTAGAGGCGGTGTTGAAAGTTCACAGAACCAAATTTCTTAAAGCCGACTGAACGCCGCCGGCTTTCGCTAGGAAGTCATCCGACGTTCTTCCTTCCAACTTGTACGCTGGCTTCTGGGAATCAAGGCCGCTGGCGTAGGGTGCAAAGGCTGACGGCGTACACCCTTGAACGCTGCCCGCGTTGGCAATGTACATTTTCAGAACATTGAACACCGGCTCAACGCCTCCGGCGTTGAGTGCCGGGATTGAGTGCCGGTGCATCCCCTGTGTTTTTCAATTTTAAGAGCTTTTTCTAAAAATTTTCCAAAGTTGTTATTTGAGCAATTAAGTGTTTATTAAGTGATTTAGAATGTAATAGGACGTTTAAATGCTTATTGGTGACTTTGTAATTAATGAATTGGATGTCTTTGATTAATTGTGACATACGGATATAATATGTATATATTTGTGAGAATGAAATCTATAATTGTTGATTTATTAATTATTGTGACATTTCTATTACAGTTAAGGATTCTTCGGTTAGTTCATCACCGAGAGATCCTAGTTCTATACTAACGGGTTCAGGTACGCAATAACTTGTCTGATGTTTGCTAGGACCAGACATTTCTAATTTGACCTAAATTGATTCGATTTAACATTTGGATGAATTGGATGTCTATTACGCTGTTTAATATGGTCCGAGGAGCAGCAAACCTGTCATGATGCAATGACATGTTAGCTAGGCGCTTAACCAAGTCATGATGCAATGACTTTACCATGATGCAATGGTACGCTATGATGCAATAGCGATTCTTTTGGTTAAGTGGGTAGCCGATAGGGGGGAATTGTATTTGTGTAACGTTTGCTTAAATTTAGGGGGAAATACCATGATTTAGTTCAAGGTTTATGGAACTTGTGAACTAGGCTCATGTTATGGACTGAGTTTAAGTAGAGTCGGGCAACGGCTTTTAAACCCTAGATGAAGCTATTATCTTCATGAAATAGATATAGGAGATATAAGTATTCGGACTGCTTATATCAACCCCCTGAGCAGCTGCTGTTACTCAGGATCCCTGGGTTCCCGAAGTGTGACCGGGGTTTGAATACCCTCTTGTTGATTTGTGAATCAAATTGTAATAAAGATAACCACTTGTTCTATGGTGCATTAGATGAATTGGATGACTTGTTATGCATTGGTTATTGTGTACTGGGCCTCTGGCTCACTTTTGCTGCTTTGCAGGTATTGGAGACGAGTATTACGATGACTTGGGCTATGGGTCCGATTTCGAAAGATTTCTGGACGAGTGGGATGAATAGGATCCGATTACCCGGGACTTTTAGAAGACTTTTTGCTAAGGACAAGCTATGTTAGAAGGCTTGTTAGTTAAGCCAAGTTCTTTTTGTAATGACCTTAAGATCCTTTAGGATTCTCATGTTTTGAGAAAACATGTAATTTTTATAGTGTCATGTATTGGCACTAAACGATGTTTATATGATGTAAATGTATGTATAGATTACTTTTGTTAGCAATCTTGTTTTATTTAAAAGTTCTTTACAAAGTTTAGTGATTTTGATCAAACAATTTTTATAAACTGTTAGTTTTAGGACAACCTTACATATAATGCGAAAACGTTATATGTGGTTGGGGATTCGGTACTCTAAGTCTCGGGATTTAGAGGATCGGGTCTTTACAGCAAGCAACATGAAAATAAAGATTAATTGATAATTGTTTTCATAAGACCCTTAAAGAACCAAAATAAGTAATAGAAATCGAGCCAAATATCAATTTAGGACACTATACACATATAGGAGTCTAGTTATAAATCTATATTATATTGATGAATATTTTATTCGTCTCAAGGTGATTTTGATACCATAAAGGACCTTCCGACATATTACTATGATTAAGTCACCATGAGCAGGTGAGTAATTCAGTCATATTACACTGTTTGTGCTTGTAATTGGCTAAATATGTAATACAAAGATAATAATAATAATATGAATATTTTAATGGAAATGTGTTGTGATCTAATTTTATGATTGCTAATCTACCATTACAAAAGTGAAAATATAATGGTATGATGATGTGAAGTGGTATGATGATGATTATGTGTAATGTATGATCACCATGAAATTGAATAAGAATTATTGACTTATTAAAATAACTTGGTCATACATTGCACATACTGCATTATTGCATATACGAACGGTGATAGCCTGCTACGTATTAATATTACTTGGTTTTTCTAAAGTGTTAGTTCTTCCAAGGTTTTCTTTGTTCCATTGGTTCTACGGAACTAAGTGGCAATGAAGAACGCCGCCTGTAGTATTACTTTGAAATGATTAATACTTAGGTAGTTTCTAAGGATGGATACAGGAAATGGTCAGTTAAAACTGTTATTAAATTTAAAGTGATAATCCTAAGATAAGAAATTATTGATTTTCCTGTAAACTTAGTCTCTCCTGGGCAGATAGGTCATAAAGTAAATGTTCTTCAACCCTAAAAAAGAGGGCATAAATCTTTTTCCTATTTGGATTCTAGATCATAAAGCTTGTATATGAGCATATGTTTGAGTGATTATATTACATACGATTTGTTAATAACTTATTTGATGTGTAATATGTCTAGTTATTCACTGACCCTGGTTTCGCTCATACTCCAACAATCTTTTCAGGTTTACGCTTCGACCTTGGTTAGTTACTTCCAGAAACATGGCTCCGGTAAGGACTTAAGAGCTGGAAGCCTATGGTTTTACTTAGGATTAATGGTTTATATTTTCCTAGAATGGATTAGCTAGTGTTATCTTATCAGTTTTGTATGTAGAGAATTACAAGAAGACTACATGGTTTATAATAATCTTTGATACTTTATGATTAAGATAGCAGTTATTTACTAATTTTCTTCTTACGTGTATTTATCATTCCTTATCGAAGCAACTAAAAGGTCCTATTATTTTGGAAAACATGTCACTCTTCGAAGGTAATCTAGTGATAGTATTTAGGTGTGACTTGTCTACTTCTACTAGGGTACCCTTGGGGCATAACACATGCCGTTGGTGTTGTCAGTCACTATCCCTCGAATCCATGTAAAGAGCATTATACCACTGTTAAATAAATTCTTAAGTGTCTCAGGGGCACTTCCATGTTAAGTTTACAATTTAATGGTAATAAGCCTATATTAAAAAGGTTTTCAAATGCTGATATGGCTAAAGATCTTGATTCTAGGAAGTCCACTTTAGGTTAGCTGATTACTGATGCAGGGGAAGCAGTGTTTTGGCAATCAAAATTGTAGATGTGTGTTGCACTATCTACCACTGAAGCAAGATATATTGCTGCGACCAAAGCTTGCAAGGAGGTTTTGTGGATGAAGAAATTTTTAGAGGAGCTTGGTTAAGAGCAAGAAGACTAGAGTTGTTTTGTAATAGCTAGAGTGCTATACATCTCAGTAAAAATCTATGTTTCATTCCAGATCTAAATCCAATGGTAACATCATTGGATTTGAGATGTATTGTAATCAAAGCTTTTAAAGATTGAGAAGATCCATACTGATGATAATACTTCAGATATGATGACTAAAGCTTTACCTAAGGACAAGCTTGCTTGTTGTAGACAGACAACAAGTGTGATGAAACCTGTCATATGAATTGAAAGGGGAGTTTGTTGAATTATAGATCCAACCCATATGCGTCTATAATCAAGGAAATCATAAGTATACTACATATACTTAGAAGAAGTCTTGGAAATAAGGAGATTTTATGAAAACAAAGGAGATAAATGCCATACACTAGTCGTAATAGAAGATATACCACTAGCCTTTAACATCATATTTGCCAGTGTTGACATAAAAAATTTTTTCCGAGAGCTTAGATCAAACAAGGCCGGCATTAAAGCCACCGATGTACTCCTTGGCATTGAAAACGCCAAAGTTCCAAACACAGCCAACCTTCATTTTAATTTGAAAATTTATGAATAGTATGTGTTTTCCCTTTGTGTTGCATATAAATACTTCTTATTTGGTAGTAAGGATAAGAGGAAGATATTTCTAAATCATAGAGAGAGTGTGTAGAGAGAAAGCCTACTAGTGTTGAAATCCACCATTTGTGGTGAAGTTTTATGTGATCCACTAGTGCTATCTAGTGAGAGAAACTATAATCCCATTATTGTTGATAGTGGAAGATTATTTGTGTGACGACCTAATGGTTTTTCCCTAAAATGGGGTTTTCCATGTAAATCCTGGTGTTGTGTTTTTAATTAAGTATTTGTTGTTTGATTGTTGTTATCGCATTAGAAAGAGGAAAAATATGATTTTGATTACACATTATTGAAGGATTTTTGCTAACACTTTTCACGATATTCTCTTTGTTTATTCTAGGGTTCCTATCTTTTGTCAAATTATTGATTTTTAACAAAAGAAACAAGTAGATCTAGAAGGGTAACTGATATCTATGATATCTATTCTATCGATTACTAAAGCTTGTCTCACTAATAATTTGTTTTATTGTGTTTGCGAGGTAAAGAAGGGAAAATGTTTTGGACTTCGAGTCTCTAAAGAACTCCCAACACTTACTATTTTGAGGGTAAAGCTTGTTTGTTTTCTTGTTTCCTTTTATGTATTTATATGCCTATCCGTGCATAGGTAGTTACAATTTTTTTGCCTTGTTTGAAATAAGACTATATTTCGAAACATGTACAGCTATGACTTGTAAAGTATTTGTTTTATAGTTTTGCTACTCTATATGCTAGTCTATATTAAGTAACATAGTTAGTTATGTATTAAGGCTTTCTTCTTTATCGTCTGTTGGAATTCATAACACAAGGATACTGTCAGGTGAGTCACTATATTGTACCTCATCCGCCAAACTTGTTAAAAACCTTATAAGGTTTAGGATAGAGGTTGGGGAATTTATTATGACCCTAGAGTTTAGGGTCAAGTGGGTCATAATTATGATCCATTTGGAAATCTGATTAACTAAAATATAGTAAAACAAACTCATCTTTTATTTATAATAAATATTTTGTTATTCTAACATAGGTATAATAAATATTTGTTTTTACTTTAATAAATCTTTTATTTATTTCAATAACAACTAAATAATATAATAGGCATGTAATAGATATTACACTTTATTGCTCTATTGAACTGCAATTACAATTCAATTACTCTCTTAATCTAGTGTCCAGCTATTTCGAAATCACTACTCTTAGACAAATAAAAAATAAATTTCAAATTTTGGAAAAGTAAGATTAATTTTTTAATAAGTTATGACAAATTCCCTCTGTCTAACGGTTAGTAACAATGTTAAAACTTTAATTAATATTGTTCAAAAATCGTAAATTTCTTTGGATGCCATCGTAAATGGCCTTTAAGTAATACCTTTAGTGGCATTATCTATTATCGATTGAATTTTAGGAATATTTTCCCATGCTTGACTTTGGCCGAACATTTACGATGTTTGTCAGTTTATGGATTTACAAATCTTTTATTTATTTCAATAACAACTAAATAATATAACAGGCATATATGATAGATATTACACTTCTACTACCCATTAAATTGCAATTACAATTAAATTTACTCCCTATTCTAGCGTCCAGCTTCTTCAAATTTGCTACTCTTAGATTAATAAAATATATATTTCAAATTTTGGAAAGTTTAAGATTTTATAATACGTTACAAAATATTGTTTAAAAATGCTAAATTTCTTTGGATGCCAAATTCGTAAATGACATTTAAGTAATAGCTTTAGTGACATTATCTATTATCAAATTGAATTTAGGGATAATTTCCCATACTTGACTTTCGCTCAACATTCAGACGATATTGTCAGTTTACCGATGTAACATGTATAGCATGTATAACATGTAATTTTACATTATCTATAAATATTGCATGATTTATATGTGATTTTTTTGAAAGATGGTAAATAAATTTTTTATTTATAATAAATAATATGTTAAAGATGCGATTTTATTTTTTATTTATTGTAAATCACATATTTAACATGCAATTTTAACAATGTATTCAAATTTCAAAATTGTATATATAACATGCAATTATTCATTAATTTAAAAATCACATATCTAATATGAAATTTTGTGTTGATATTTTTAGTAAATAAAATTGTAAATTTGTATAAATGTCATTTTTATTCATTGGATTGGTAGAGAGTTGTATAATATAATATAGGTTTTGGTTACTTGATATTTCGCATCAATTAATTGTAATGATTCTTAACACAACGTAACAGTACTCAAATTGCATGATACTAAATTTTCCATAACATTTTTTATAACAATTTTATGAAAAAAAAAAAGTATAAAAATAACATTTTGGGTTGACAGAACTTGATACATTTAATAGTTCTTGTATTTTGACCGGTTAGTAATTGTCCATGAGTTTAACCATATCCAGAGATGGGTAGGTGGGCTATGGTCCACGGTCTGATCTGTTTAACCTACTTTGAAAATGTATTAGGACAAACCATTTTTAACCCGTTTAAAATGTGGACCAATTTTACCTAGCTTGTTTAACCCCAAGCTAAAGCGGGTTAGTCTGCGGAAAAAAAATAAAAATAGTAGGGGAAATGACTATAAAGCTAGTATTGTTCTTAGATCTTTCACATTTGAGTTTAAATTTCTATATTAATTGTAATATATAATGACAAATTGATGTATATGCTTCATAATATTTTCTTCAAGTATATCTTTATTATTTTAAATGAAATATGATATCTAATAAAATTATTATCAAAATATTTATTTTAATATATAGGTAACTATGATAATAATGAAACTAATCATTTATATATTTAAAACCCTACAAAATTTTATTTTATTTTTATTATATATTTTATTCAATTAACATAAATTAGTTAAATGGGTCAATTTAGCTCGTTTAACCCATATAAATATACAAGTGGGTTAAATGGGTCAAAAAATGAGCCAACCCATTTAAAGTACGGGCCAAAGTGGGTTGGGTTAGGTCAAAAAATTTTAGCCCATTTTTTAAACTGGGGTAAATTTTTTTTCTGTTTAATCCACAAGCAGAAGTGGGCCGGACCGGATCGGGTTGGCCTATTTAATCCACTTGTCTACCTCTAACCAGATCTCATAAATAAACATAAAAATCTCAACCTGAAGTCTTTATATGATTAGGATGACCTAGCAGGCTTTTTGAGCAGACAAAACAAACTATTACACACAAAACAAACTATTACACATAAAACAAACTATTACACATGAGACTAAGATTATCTACATATGAGATCTTTAATATGGATTCTTAGGTGAAGAGCCTCAAGGATATGAAGGGTTCTTTTAACCTTTTGAGATCGTCTGCGAATGACACACAAAGTAAGTTTCTTCGATATATTTTATTATTATTTTGTAAAACTTAGTTATTGTGTAAAAGTAAATATAACCCATAAAAATTTAAAAAGAAGTAAATTATGGATAAAATAATGAGATCCTTTGGTAGGAGAGTTTCTTTAGATATTAATGTGACACCTTAAAGATCTTGTGAATGATCTGATGAATATGAATACTCTAATAATAGTAGGATAAGACTACAGTGCTTTTTTTAACATCACATCTTTTTTTTTTTTTTTGGCCAATTGTAACATCATATCTTTGCATGAAAAATTAATTAATCATTGTTTTTTATCTTTATATAGCCTTTTGAATATTTTGAAATATAGATAATTACAAGAGAAGGAGAAATTTTATTATTCACATATATTCTCGAGAGCAGATAACTAGTTTACGATTTTTCTATGGTCCCATCACTGTTTTGACGGGACCGATCCTGTTAGATAATAACCGGCTGTAGCCGTCATAAAATATGGAATGAGTTATAGATTTTTATCGTTGCGGAAAAGTCTATGGGGAAAAGCAAATTGCCATATGAGGAAAGTTGATCCTGCGTGCAAAACACAAAAGGAAAAAAATAATGTGGCTTTAATTTGCTTTTGTAGAATGAAAGGAGAAAAATTAATTAACTAATACATATTCCACTTGTGCTATAAATTTCAATTAAAAAGTTGGAAATTATTATATAAAATATTTGAAGAAAAAAATATCATATATTTTGTATTTATGAAGGCTTTAGGGAAAAATAAATTGTTAAAATATCTAATTAAAATATTCAATTTTAAATTATATTATATAATTATTTAAAACTTATGAAAAAAATAAAATCAGTTAGAATATGTCCCTCAACTACATGATTATCATCATGTTAGATTCTCTTAAAATTGGTTTTGATGATAACAAAAGAGTAAAAATGATAACTAATGAGTTTATTAAGTGTGTAGTATCAAGTTAAAGAGAAAGAAGAAAAATGATGAAGAGTATTCAGAATCCAGAATGTTTTCCATAAGGCTGCTTTAATGATAAAGAATTTTTCCAGAAATCCAAAACCTTTTACAGAACCTTTCACTGCACTTTTGACAGTAGCTCTATATCATGTGATTTCACTATTCATATTCTCCAACTTGATGCAAATCACTCCTGTTCGGTACAAAAATGAATCTTGAAGACCTAGCTCCTAGTAAATGAGTTTATTTGGGTAATATACTCATTTATTCCACTTAAGTTGATTTAATCCAAGGGGATTTAATGTTTCATGAAAGTTTCTCTCTCAATAGCGTCTTCAATGATGGAAATCTTCATGAACAGTACCAGACCTTGTTTGGACAGATTCTACACGTTTTTCTCCTTCAAGACGAGTGATTTATCAGTATCTACAATGTCCAAGACATCTATTTTCATGGGATTTTGTCTAGAAGATTAAAAAGAAGATAAATGTTATCTTGGATTGGATGAGGAAGAAGATTACGATGAACAACAATAACAAATAATAACCAGATTTTTGACGAAAATCAACCAAGGCTTATCATCATCCTTCTATTACAGAATTTGAATTTGAAAAAGGATAAAACTCACAAGATTTCATCCGAGAAATACAAGGAAAAGCCTATTCATAACTTGCAACCAATTTTGAAGATCACAACAAAATTTGAATTTGAAAAACGGATAAGGAAGAATAGATTTTAGCCGAGATCTTTGGGAATGTTTATCCATCTAGTTTGAAAGTTGGAGCGTGAACAAGAAAATATATTATACAGAAGACAGAGAGAAAAAGAAGAAGATCGAAGTAAAAAAAAAAAAAAGAAGCTGATACTATTCACACACAAAAAAGAAGCTCTTTTTTTCTTACCAAGTATATACAGAACAAAACCCAGAAGTTTTATTTTGCCTAGAATATTCATAATTTCTTCTTACATTGATCTCGAAAATTTCTTTTCTTTTTGTAATTGAAGGAACGTGTTGTTGCCTTCTTAGTTGATAGTTCAATTACAAGTTTAGACTCTGTAAATCGGTTGTAGCTGGAGGATAGCTATGAGAATCGAGCAGAGAGGATTGTACAAGCTTGTAATTTGATTTTATTGGATATAATGGAACAAACCCATGGGATAACGGGGTCCCCGACTCAGAGCTGGAAGAGTGGACTGACGCATAAGGAGGAACTATTATAAATTGCTGCCTGATTTTCTTTTCCCTATTCTTTTATTTTCAGCAATTTATTTTCATACTTCTTTAATTGTTATATTGTTCTCATATACAAAATTGAAGGGAATATTTTTTTAAAGGCGAAAATTTTTATTAATAATCAATTCAACCCCCCTTCGTGATTATTATTTGGGACCAACACATCATATATCAATAAAATAAAGGTGAATGTGACATAATGTTGTAGAATTTTTTTTCTAGCTAATCAAGTGTACTAATATCATTAAATATCAATAATATTAAATAATGAATCTAGAGCGAAAATTTTAATGGCCAAATATAATATGCTTTATGTTAAAATAATAAGAGCTAATAATATATTTAAGTATAAACTATGTAACTTTTGAAGACATATGGAAAAATAAAATAATTAACATTTCTAACTTAAATGTACAATTGCAAATAATTATTATATAATTTTTTAAGACTTGTGGGAAATAAAAATAATTAGCTTATATGTCATTGAAGTTTATAATCATCATCAAGGGATAATAAAACAAAGTTGTAGAAAAACCATGATATATTATATATTTATGAAGAGTTTTGAAAATGATAAATCATTAACATGTCTAAGCAAAATATTCAATTTCAAATTAAATTATATAATTATTTAAATCTTGTGCAAAAATCAAATTAATTGTCATGGGTCTTTCAAATACACTATTGCCATTAAATATCAATAAAACAAAAAAAAGGCAAAAAATTTTAATGCATTTATTTTAAGTTATTAACTGTACAAATAGAATCAAAGTTTAAAAAAAATGATTAATTGGACACTTTAACGACCTACATTGAATAATATTTTTTCTAACATACATTTAATTAAATGTTTATTAGTTTACCCCAAAAAAATATTAAACTATATAAATAATCAACATTGAGTTAAATTGCACAATTTTGTATCACTCGTAAAGGAATAAATTAATTAGCATAGTCAACTAGAGTGTAGAATTATTATCACATGTTAACAAGGCAAATATGAATAGGCACTTTAGCTTAATTGACTATCTCATTAAAGTGCATAATTTTGTCAAGACGTGTAAATGTTTATAAAACTTTCATTTACTTATATATTTAAGTGAACGAATTATGTATTTAAGTGTCTAAACAACCAATTAATTTAGGTTATAGTGAAAATCGTGTGTTATCGTAAAACAAGCTTTATAGCAAGGAGTATTGCCCTATTTTGTGAAATAATCCTTGCAATAAGGAATTTTGCACAATTATGGTCACAATGATGCAAATTTAATTAGAGGAGCTTGTAACAATCAATTTAACCATGTTGTGGTGAAATGAGCCTTACAATAAAGAATCAAGTCCATTTATGGTGATAGCAGTGCTTGTGTGGTCAAATGAGTCTTGGAACGAGTCATTGAGATATGTTATAGTGAATATGATACATGTATGGTGAATGAGAAATATGGTAAGGACTCAATCCTATTATAGTAAAAATAATAACTATGTGGTAGAATGAGCTTTCAAGGAAGATTTGAGCCATGTAAAGATAAAATGAGCATTACGATAAGAAACTGAGACCTATACTGGCAAAAATATAGGTTGCGTTGTAGATGTGCCTTAATATGAGTAATTGATTCATGTTATGAATAAGCATAACAATATGGAGTTTCATGCTATTGTGGTAAAAGTTGTTTGGTGATATTAGCATTAGGTAAAGGAATTGAGCCTTATAATGATGAAAATGACTTATGTGGTCAAATAAGCATCACAAAATAGAATCAAGGCACATCAGGATGAAAACAGATCTTATGTGGTGAAGTAAGCTCTATGCATAGAAATAAAACCCTATAAAAATAAACAAAAATAATATGGCAAAGAGACGAGATATTATGGTGAATATAGTTTGCATAGAAAATGTGTCGTGTAACATAAGATCGAGCCCTTGACGTGGAAAAAATAGAGTTTTGTGGCAAAATAGCCCTTGCACCAATGAATTGAGGCTTATGATGTGCATTGAGCTCTATAATAAAGCATATATCATAAAATGATGAAAATGTAGTATGATTAGCGATATATGCCTTACATTTGAAGAATTGTGCCCTATTATGATAATTATATGAGACTTACTACGATAAATCAAACCCTCATGTGTTGAAATTACCCATAGAATGACGAGGAATTTCCTCATAATCTAGTTAGATGGACCCTGAAACGAAGAACTTACCCTTAGTGTGTCAAAACGGCCATTGGAAGGAGAAATTCCTTTCCACTATGGTAAAATGCTCATCTAATGAGGAATTCCCTCCTACTATGATAAAATGGCATATAGAATAAGGAATTCCTCCCTAATGTGGTAAAATGATCCATCGAACAAGATTTTCCAGCCAATTATGGTAAAATAGCCTCTATAATGAGAAATTTTCTCTTAGTGTGGTAAAATGATCCTTAGAGCGATGAATTCTCCCTTAATGTGATAAATGGATCCAATAATGAGGAATTTCTCTCTAGTGTGGTAAAATGGCCCCGTGTAGTAAAATGGCCCTTAAAATGAAGAATTTCCCTCTAATGTTGTAAATAGCCCCTGCGGCGAGGAATTCCTTTCTAGTGTGGTAAAATGTCCTTGGGAATGAGTTCTCTATTAAAATGGCTAATGGAATGAGGAATTTCCCATTAGTGTAGTACAATGACACCTAAAACGAGAAATTTCCCCCTAGTGTGGTAAAATGGTGGCCCTCAAAATGAGGAATTTCCCCTTAATGTAGTAGAATGGCCCTTAGAACGAGGAATTTCCCATAGTGTGCCCTAGTAAAATTTCCCTTGAAATGAGGAATTTCCCCTTGGTATGAAAAAATTGCTCTAGAATGAGGAATTCCCTCTAAGCGTGGTAAAATGACCCCTAGAACAAGGAATTTCCCCTTAGTGTGGTAAAATAGCTCTCGGAATGATGAATTCTCCCCTAATGTGATAAAATGGCCTCGAGAATGAGGAATTTCCCCCTAATATAGTAAAATGGCCTTCAAAATGAGGAATTCTCTCATAGTGTGGGAAAATGGCTCTTAGAACGAGGGATTCCCCCCTAGTGTGGTAAAATCACCCTTCGAGCGAGGAATTCCCTCCTAATATGGTAAAAATGACCCTTAGATTAAGGAATTTCCCCCAAGTGTGGTAAAATGACTCATAGAATGAGGAATTTCCTCCTAATGTGGTAAAATGGCCTCCATAATAAGGAATTCTCTTCTAGTGTGGTAAATAGCCTTCGGAATGAGGAATTACTTCCTAGTGTGGCAGAATGGCCCTTAGAATGAGAAATTCCTCTTTAGTGTGATAAAATGGCTCTTAGAACGAAGAATTCCCCTCTAGTGTGGTAGAATGACGAATTTTTTCTATGGTCCTATCATTGTTTTTGACAGAACTAGTCCCATCATTATGTTACCTGCTATAACTGGTCATTTGATGCGAGGATGATCGAATAAACTACATTGTCTTCTGGAAAAAAGAATGGAAAGAATAAAAAAGGAATAAGGAAATGGAAAACATCGTGAAAGAATAAATTCTGACACTTACCAACTGGGAGCGGATGAAACTGAATCGAAAACGGAGGAAAGGTGAAAAGAGGAATCAAAAGTGGGAAACAATTAAATATAATAAATTTGAAGAAAACCTATTATATATCTTCTATTTATGAAGATTTTTGGAACAAATAAACTATTAACAATGCAATTGGATTATTCAATTCCAAACTAAATTATTATACATATTTCTAAAACATAACATATAATGTATCCTATATAACATATAAGATACATAAATCATATAGTATGTTATTTTACCAAATAAAATATTTATAAATACAAACACATCCTACATAACATATAATATATATTTTATATAGCTTCTAAGAACATATAGAAATTTTATATATTACTATAATATATTAAAACATATACAAATTTAATATGTTACTATAACATATATAAAATATATATACGATATAACATTTCATATATATATATATATATATACATATGATATGATTATATATAGAAGGAATTAGATGATATACATATAGAAATATAACATATAGAATACAAATCCTATACAAATTTTTTTACATAAAGCTTTTATGTCTTGTTATAACATTTAATATATATTCTTTATAACATAGTTGAAAATTTAGAAATTTAATATATCATTATAATATAAAAATATGTAAATTTAACATATTACTATAACGCACAAGAGCATTTACAAATTTTATATGTTGCTTTAACATGCCTATTAAATACATGCATGAACATATACAAAGATGACCTATATTAATATAACTCTAGATTACATATCAAACACAACATATAAGATATACAAGCATATAATTTTTATATTTCAAAATAAAATATATATTACACATAAAGAAATATACGATATAGAACATATAAAATATATCTATATTATATAAGTTTTATTTATAAAGATTTTACTATGGTGAAAAGGTCTATTATGAGGAATTAACCCCCACATTAGTGAAATGCCTACACCTGTGGTGGTTAAAAAGTCCCTAGGTCAAGGAAATCTCCCTTATTGTGGTGAAATGGACTCTAGAATAGGGATCTTCCCTTAATTTGGTGAAAAGACCCATAGAATAAGGAATTAACCCCTGTAGTGGTGAAAAGGCACTTGGAATGAGGAAACCCACCCCTATACAGCAAGGCTTTTGCCTTTGCAACTTCAATATCCTAGCAAGCTTTGACTTCCTTAACTGCTTGTAAGGACCCGCTATTACCCCTAGTTGAAATAAGCAATAGCAGTTCCCCAACCGCATATAATCTGCAGAATTATATGCAAGGTTGTCTAAAAGATTGTTTGATGAATTGTTCACCTAATCTTAAGGAATAAATCATTTTAATTAATAATTACTTAGTAGCTTTTCAAAACATATTAACATATATATATACACAACTTCAAACAAAGGCAGATCAAGCTAGATATATACATACATATATTACATCCACAGGCTTCTACAAGCCTTAAGCAAAATAACCAAAATATAAAGCTTAACAAAGCTTACAAACATCATTCTAACTAACAATCTAGTCTATTACAAAAAGAATGGTTCCATCCAGTCTTGGTCAAACTCTAGTCCTCATATTCCTCCAAGAAGTCCTCAAATCGAGCCAAACCCATGCTCGCATAGACTCGTCCAGGTCATCACCTGAAATTGGTTAAAAGAATGAGCCAGAGGCCCAGTACACAGCAACGAATACAAAAGCGTGATGAAGCACACAAGCTTAGTCTAAATGCAATATGCAACATCCATTCAATTATTCTTTGATCTTTAATTAATCAATCAACACGGGAGTATTCAAACTCCGGACAACAGGGATCGCGAGGGGACCTGAGTAACACTCGGACGCTCAGGGGGTTGATATAAGTAGTTCGGGTACTCATACCGTCCTAGATATCGTTAAGTCAAAGAGAAAAGTAGCTTCCTCCAGGGTTAATAGCCGTTACTTAGCTTTATTTATACTCAGTCCATATCATAAAATATAGTTCACCCGTTCTCATAAACGTTTGAACTAAACTATGGTACTTCCTACCAAGTTTAAATAAATTTTCACCGATCTATACTCCCCGTCGACTACCCGCCGTACCACTTAATGAAAGTCATCTCAAATGACAGGAGTGGCCTAAGCGCCTAGATCTATCGTGCTCAAACCGAGCAAGGTGCCGCTCCCCGAACCGGATACCAACTTCCATCCCAAACTCATCAAACTATGAGGGGTCGCCGTTAGGTTCATACATGACCTGGCGTAGGAATTGGATTTTAACGGCATAAAACACAAGCAACAATCACATTTTAAATTTTCTTATTATATATATAAGTTTTATAAATGCCTATCCTAACAGAGACAAGCAAGTTACTGCGTACCTGATAAAGCTCGGGAATTAACGGAGTCGAATGGGCGAGGATCTATCACTGTTTAATCAATATTAAAATTCACTCTTAGCTTAGACTCTAATTGACTAGCTCAAAATATAAATTCATCCAAGAATCCAAATAAATTGATACAAAGTCAAGTTAAGGCATTTAAGCACCCTATCATACCCTAGATTGCTTAATAAATACATATTTACTCGTATAACAAACTTTGGAAAATTTTAGAAAAAGCTTTTAAAAATTCAAAAGCTCAGGGGATACGCCGGCACTCAACGCCGGCGGCGTTGAGCCGGTGTTCAATGTCCTGAAAATTCACACTGCCAACGCTGGCAGTGTTCAAGGGTACGCCGTCAGCCTATGTTTTCTACGCCGGCGGCCTTTAGCCGGCGTTGAATCCAAAACCCTAAGTTTCAAAAACATCCAGAGAAGTCTAAGCCGTCCGCTTACTTATGTACGCAGGCAGCTTTGACATATACGCCGGCGGCGTAAATTTTATACAGCCGGCGTACAATATGGATGAAAGAACGCCGTCTCACTCTTCTAGTGAAAGCCGGCGGCGTTGCAAACAGCGTTAGAAAAATTGATTCTGTGGGCTTTCTACACCGCCTCTACGCCGGCGGCGTAGAATCCCCAGATGCCGGCGTACGTTCAAATTCTAGCCTATACGAAAATGATTTTTGAAATCCCCTGTTTTATACACTTTGATCAATTCTCAAAACTTTTTTTTTCAAACTTAGTCCAAACTTTCTAAAGCTTGTTATATGGATCAAATACTATCCTAACAACATGAATTTCACCTCTAATTATCAAATCACCATTCTTACTTCAAATTCACACATTAACTACTCATTCTTCAATTTTTCTATAATACTCATTCCCACACTTCCACTTTCCTATGAGATGCAAACTACCACTTCATTAATCACATAATCCCATTCAAACTATCATTCATGCATCAATCCAATCTCATACCAAACATCATCTCAAAATCCTATCTACCCTAATATTTACAATCAACACATTATAAAACATAAATTAAAAGACAAGGATTGCATTAAACTTACATGAGTGATTCTTGGCTTGAAATGTTATTCAAATCCTTAAGCTTGTTGTAAACCTTGGCTTAGGGTTTAGGCTTTTGGGTTGAGAAAAGGAAGAAAGAAATAAGAAAGAAAAGAAGTAAAATTCGTATGAAATTTTTGGCTGCAAAGAAGGAGGACTTATCTTGACCAATTAGAGTAATTTGTTATCCAAATCTTACCTTTAAGGGGTATATTTGTCCTAGGTTTAATTTGGGTGAATTTCAAATGCATTTGAGTTAAATTTGAGCACAAAATGTAGGTTTAAAAATTCACAAAATTTCTGTCATAAATTAAGCAACTTCAAAACAATTTAATTACATTCTAAACATAATACATGCATATTAATTCACAAAAAGACACACACATTCATTAAACTATTCACACATTTATGGATATCAAACAATAAGATTAATTTCATAATACTAATCATATATAAAATAACACATTCCTTAATTATATTACTAAACATACACACATATATATATATATATATATATCATTCAAATATCATACTAGCATGCAATATAGGAATTTCTTGGCTATTTCACTGCTGCAGCAAGAATCTCCCCCTCCTTGTCCTTAATTCTCACCTCCAGACCCATTCCATGGTTCCCTCTTACGTTTGCATCTGTATTCATTTTAAAAAGGGGGGCTGCCAACCTCTTTGAGCCACCATGGCTTGTCCTCTCTCCTCACCCATTGCGACTTTGTCTTTGAAGTCCTATCCCATTTTTTTTACCCCCCCCGGGAGTATGGTGAAAATGCCTATGGAATGAAGAAGTCCTTTAGCTTGTGGTGAAATGGTCTAAGGCCTATAGAATGAGGAAATCCCCTTGTTATGGTGAAAATATCCATAGAACGAGAAAATCCCTCCTATTATGGTGAAATAGTCCATGGAACGAGAAATCTCCCTTTACTATGGTGAAAAGTCACATAAAATGATGAATTAACCCCTATATTGATGAAATGCCCACAAGAATGAGGAATTAACCATATGGTAGGAAAAAGCCCTTGGAGTGAAGAAACCTCTCCTATTGTTGTGAAAATCCCCATAGAATGAGAAAATCTCTTCTATTGTGATGAAATGGTCTCTTAAAACAAGAAATTATCCCTAGTATGTTAAAATAGCCCTTAAAATGAGGAATTATCCCCTAGTATGTTAAAATGGCCCTGGAATGAGCTTATCATAGTATGGTAAAATTACCCGTAGAGCAAAAGAATTTCCCCCTAGTGTGGTAAATAGCCCTTAGAACTAGAATTCCCCCCTTTCCCTCCTAGTATGGTAAAATGACCCATACAATGAGGAATCCCCCTAGTATGATAAATTGGCCCTTAGGACGAGGATTTCCCCTAGTATGGTAAAATGCCCCCCAAAATAAGAATTTTCCCTACTATGGTAAAATTGCCTTGGAAACAAAGAAATTTCCCTCTAGTATGGTAAAATAGCCTTCAAAATGAGGAATGTCCTCCTAGTATGGTAAAAATTGCACTCAAAATGTTGAATTTCCCCTAGTGTGGTTAAAACGCTCCAAGAATGAAAATGTTCCTTAATATGGTAAAATGACTCTCAAAATGAGGAATTCCCTCGCTAGTATAGTAGAATGACTCTTAGAATGAGAAAATCCCCCTAGTGTGATAAAATGGCTCATAAAACAAGGAATTTCTCCTTAGTATGGTATAATAACTCTTAAAATGAGAAATTCTCCCCTAATGTGGTAGATGACACTTACAACGAGGAATCCCCCTTAGCATGGTAGAATGGCCCCGAGAATGAGGAATTCCTCCTAGTGTTGTAAAACAGTCCATAGAATGACAAATTTCTTCTTAATGTGGTAAAATGACCCTCAAAATAAGGAATTCCCTGCTAGTGTAGTAGAATGGCTCGTGGAACGAGGAATCTCACCTAGCGTGATAAAATGACTTCTAAAACAAGAAATTTCCCCTAATGTATATACATATGATATGATTATATATATATAACCTATATAGCACATTATAATACAAATCTGACACATTTTTTGTATAAAAGCTTTTATATATTAGTATAACACATAATATATATTCTATATAGCACATATGAAAATTTAGAAATTTTATATATCAATCTAAATAAACATATGCAAATTTAATATATACTATAACACAAAAAAGCATCTATAAATCTTATTTTTTATATATACCTATTAGATACATGTGATAACAAATACAAATATATCATGTATTAAATTAACATCTAAATTACATACTATACGCATCATATAAAACATATAAACAATAATATTTTTCATGCTTTAAAATAAAATATACAATACACATAAGAAAATATATCATATATAACATTTAAAATATATAATTTATAGTTTACAAGTTTCATTTATAAAGATTTTACATGTTACTATAATATACACATATATATCCTATATAACATATAAGAGCATAATACAAATTTTATATATTACTATAAATTTAAAAATATCTTTACATTATATAAAACATAATAAAGATTTATAAATTTTATACATTAATATAACAAATAAAGTATATAAAATTATATATATTAAACACAATTAAGATATATAACACACACACACATATGATTGTGTATTTTATATTATAAAATGATACGTGATATATAAATAAATATATCTTATCTAACATCCTATATAACTTAAGAACATTTAGAAATTTATATATTTTTGTATCATCTAAAAACATATAAGAAATTAATACATTACTATAACATATAATCATATCCTACAACATATATGAAAATTTAATAATATTATATATTGCTATAATTAAACATATTCAAATTTAATATATCACAATACATTTTAAATAAATAATTCGATATAACATATAAGATATATATACTTATGGCATGTTCTTTTATCTTATATGAATATATGATATACATATACATTAATATCATGTATAGTGTATAAAATAATATCATATACAAATTTTATGTATACAAATTTTACATAAATATAACATAATATATATACATCCTATGTAACATAAAGGAATATGTACAAAATTTATCCAATACTCTAACTTGTAAAGCATGTATATATTACATATCTTATTTTATATATAAAAATTTTGCATATTAATATAACATAATATATCTACAACATATGTAACATATAGGAACATATACAAAATTTATTACTCTAACATGTAAAATACATATATATACTATATATCTATATAACATATAAGAGCATTTGCAAATTTTGTTTGTTTCTATAATATACATATCAAATACATATATGGACATATACAAATATATTTATGTTACTATAATATCTAAATTGTTTTAAAACAACATATATAATATACATAAACAAATATATTACGTACAATATGTAAAGTATATACTAAATATATATACCTTTCAAATTTCAAATTTTTTTATATTAATATAGCGTCTAATATATACCTTAAGTTAATATATTATAACATATAAAATATATGTCTTAATTTAATATACTACTATAACATATAAAGTATTTATATTCAATACAACATATGGGATGCTTATTTATCTTATATGTTAAAACATATGATAGACATACGAATATATGCTATATTACTATAGCATCTAAATTATATATCATATTTGACATGTATATATCATATGTAACATATAATATATACACATATTGTACAAATTTCACATGTAAAGATTTTACATATTACTATGACATATAAATTTTATATATATCCTAAATAACATATAAGAACATACAAGTTTTTTGTATCATATACATACAATATATTCCTAATTTAACATATTACTATAGCACATAATATATATCCTAATTTAATATATTATTATGACATCTAAAACACTTATATCTGGTATAACATATAACATATATAAACATACAATTTTTTTATATTATATAAGGAAATATACGATATACATATGAAGACATATCCTATATAAAATATAAAATACATATCATATATAACATATATGATATGTTATTTTATGTTTTTGAAAAAAAAAAACAATACACATAAACAAATATATCACATATAGGACTTAAAATAAATACATATACTATGCAAATTTCTTGCATAAAATTTTAACATATTAATATAACATATAAAATATATAAATCCTATATAACATATAAGATACAAATTTTGTATATTTCTATAACATATAAAATATATATGATATATTATTTTTAACTATATATCTTATATAACATATAAGTGGATTTATAAATATTTTAGATTGCTTTAACATACACATTAAATATATATCATATACAACATATAAAACACACACATATATATGATATGTTATTTTATGCTCTAAAATAAAAATATATAATATACATAATCAAATATATCATATATGAAAGCGGTTGTAAGATTGAGATTAATACGAGAAAGTGAGGTTACAAGAAAAAAATTGATGCGAAGGAAAAATGAAAAAAGTGAAAGACATAAAAAAATAAAAATGTGAAAGAAGAGGAACAAAATTCAAAAAAGAAAAGAAAAGGACAATCTTGATTGAAAGGAAGAGAAAAAAAAAAAAAAACAAAGGCATGTGTTTAACCTAAACAATAACTTATAAGTTAATATGATCAAAGGCTATAATTAAATCTCAATAAATTAATGATCTAAATCCTAATGGGACTGGTCCCATCAAATTAACTGACCGGACCATAAAAGTCCCCTAAAACTTATTAGGATTGCATTTGGAGTTCACTTATCTTATTGGTTCTTTGTTTTGTAGGAGAACCTATATGGGAAATCTATTACTAGTGTCGTTGCCAACATGGAGTTAGTTAAGGAGAAGGTAGACCTTGTACTTTCAGAGGCTGAAGAATAGGATGTAGCTTTTCTCGTTACTGGTGACCCTTTTAAGTAATAATAGTTTCCTAGATTACATGTTGTTTTGATTTGACTGTAGGCATATACTAGCTGAGCCTCCACAATACAGATAGAGGGAAAATATTACAAGAAAAATGAAGCAAACTTTTTGTTAATGCGCTTCATGTGATGTATGTCATATGCAGTTAGGATCATACAAATACATACTTAATGGTCTCAAAACTTTACTTGTAGATTGCGGGAATTGTTTTTTATTTCTCTTGGCCATGAACAGACCGATTTGCATTATTCGACAGCTAATATCATATTTTTTCAATTATTAAATTTATTTTAATGGCTAGATACTAGAAATGATCTAAATTTAAATTCTATTTAACTTCCATGTATATGTTTATTTATCTTAATTATTGAACTAAATGAGCATGTTGATTTATGAGAGTTGTGTTTGGTAATATTAACATTTGAGTAGATGAGTGGGTAATAGTTTAAATGTGTCTAAGTTAGTATAATTTGAACAATTCATAAGTTTTATTTTGCATATGTAATGAAATCAATGTCATTGTTTTATATATATTAATGTGCGTATAATATAGTTATTAATTGTGCATTTTATATATTAATATGTTAAGTTATGTTTAAATCTATAAAATCAACTTTGGATTTGCTTAAGGAATAGTTGACAGAAATTTCCCTTAATTAAGCCAATATTCATGCCTAAATTAAACTCAAATGAGCCCAAATTAACCCAAATTCAACCTAAAGTCTAATAAGCCTTAAAAGTCAAACTTGAGATAAGATTAAGTCCAACATTTGCTTAATTAAGCTCTCTTTTGGCAGCCCTCTCATTTCATCCGAATTTTCATTTTCTTTCTTTCTTTTTCACTTCTTCTTTCACTCCAAATTCCAAGCCCCAAACCAAAGACAACACCAAGCTTTGTGAATCAAAATTCTCTCCAAGACAAGGCTTATTCATGTGAGTTAATATAAGTATAGCTTTTGTTTTATTTTCATTCCTTATAGTATCAATGTGAGATCTTGGATAAAATGAGTTTAAGGTCATCTCAGTTACTTGTTTGCATTGAAATTAGGTTGGATTGTGTTTTGTTATTGTGTGAATTTGTTTATGTGTTGTGGTAGTTATATGGAGTGTTGGGAAGGAATAAGGATAATTTGAGTAGTTAAAGTTGAGGACGAGTGGAAATGGGATTTGAAGTGATTAAGTGTGTTGATTTAATGTTCTAAGTTGCTAGGATTGATTAGTGTAGATAGGAGTTAGCATATGAAGCTAAAAATGAAATTAAAGAAGGATTAAAAGTGTTATAGGTGAGAAATTTACAAAGTGAAAAACAAGGGAAATGAGTCCTATTTGAATAGGTCTGTTTTGAACGTACGCCGGCATCTGACATTTCAACGCCGCCGGCATAGAGGCGGGGTTGGAAGTAAACAAAATTGATTCTTTTAAAGCCACATTGAACACCACCGGCTTTTGCAAGAAAATTTTGCGTTTGTTTTTCAAAATGTACGCCGGCCATTAGAGCTTCAAAGCCGCTGGCATATGGGGCAGTGTTGAAGTGGAACAGAACTAAATATTTAAACGCCGTGGTGAAACACCGCCGGCGTATATTTCCCACGCTGCCGGCGTTCATTCAAATTTTGCAAGTGTAGGAAGGCTGTGTATCCCTTGAGTTTTTCAAATTCAAACTTCTTTAATCTTCAATTTTTACTTTATGTATGATCTCTTAATGAATATATAAGCTAGATAAACATGTTTTATGCATGAATTAAATATTAAAACTTTATGCAAAGTTTAATGAATCCCCTTGTATAATTATTCTAGGATTGTGATATATATATATATAATATATGGATGTGAAATCTATATTCAATTATTGATTATTCTAATATTCCTATTTCAGTTAAAGGTTCTTCGTTAGTTCCTCACCGAGTGACTATAGTGATATACTATCGGGTTTAGGTACGCAATAGCTTGTTTTATTTATGTTAGGACTAGGCATTTAATTTGATTTAATTCGATTCGGCTTAATGTTTTGATGAACCGAATGTCTATTACGCTGTTTAGTCTGGTCCGAGGAGCAGCAAACCTGTCATGATGCAATCATATGTTAGTTAGGCGCTTAACCAAGTCATGATGCAATGACTTTATCATGATGCAATGGTACGCTATGATGCAATAGCGATTCTTTTTGGTTAAGTGGGTAGCCGATAGGGGGAATAGTATCTGAGTAACGTTTACTTAAACTTAGGGAGAAATAGCATGGTTTAGTTCAAAGTTTATGGGAACTTGTGAACTAGGCTTATGTTATGGACTGAGTTTAAGTAGAGTCGGGCAACGACTTTTAAAACCTAAATGAAGCTATTTTCTTTATGAAATAGATAGGAGATATAAGTATTCAGATGCTTATATCAACCCCTGAGCAGCTGCTGTTACTCAGGATCCCTAAATTCCCAAGCGTGATTCCGGGGTTTGAATACCCTCCTGCTGTTTTGTAAAGAAAACTTAATAAGATAATCACTTGTCTATTGATGCATTCCATTTGATTTAAGTTTGGCTTGATAACTTGTTCTTGCATTTTGTTATTGTGTACTGGGCCTTTGGCTCACTTTTGCTGCTTTGCAGGTAATGGAGACGAGTTTTATGATGATTTGGGTTACGGGTCAGACTTTGAGAAATTCATGGATGAGTGGGACGAATAGGACTCGAACACCCTGGATTTTTGGAGGAGCTTTTGTTAAAGGAAAAGTCTTTGTATAGAAGGCTTGATAGATAAGCCTAAGATGTAAAGACCTTAAGATCTCCTAGGGTTCTTTTTGCTTTAAGAAAACTTGTAATTTTGTAGTGTCTTGTATTGACACTAAACAGTGTACATATGATGTAAATATATGTATAGATTGCTTTTAGCAATCTTGTTTTGTTAAAAGTTCTTTATAAAGTTTTAGTAGATTTGATCAAACAATTTTCATAAATTTTAGTTTTAGGACAACCTTACATATAATGTGAAAACGTTATATGTGGTTGGGGACTCGGTACTCTAAATCTCGGATTTAGAGGGTCGGGTCTTTACAGATGGTATCAGAGCTATGTTTATGAAATTGTTTGATTAAATAGTGGTGACTTGACCTTAGATGCGGTGAGTTTAGTTAGATATAGGACTTGTTTATATTAAGTATTTTGTTTGAATGCTATTTTGTTTATTAATTGTTTTGATGTTGATTTGACATTGTAAAATTATTATATGTCATACATATGTTGCATGTTTGTTTAAAGATGGATAGGTCAAGAAGAGTAACTCGACAATCTTCGGAAAGAGAGAGTATGCCACCTCCTTCTCAGTCTACTATCTCAGCTTCTGCATCAGCTAGTATTCCAGCTTCTACTTCGACTCCATCACCTTCGGCTTCTACTGCACCAAATCCGCAGCCTCCTCAAATGCCAGCATATCCAGCTATGCCTCAGATGCCTACAGGAGATCCAATAATGTGTTCACTATGTTTCGGATATGTTTGCAATAGTTCAACAGTATCAACAAATGATGTATCAACAACAACAACAATTTATGCAGCAATATAATCCACCAACTGAGACAAGAACAACAAGTACCAATGGAAGACCGGAATGATCAAGTCAAGTTGCATGATTTTGTCAGATTGGTACCTGATTTTGATGGAACTGCTTTGGATCCGACTAGAACGGAAGGTTGGATAGTGGAGCTTGAGAAAGCATTTGCAGCTTGTGAAGTACCTGAGCATAGGAAAGTTGACTTAGCTATATATATGTTGAAGGGAGATGCATATACTTGGTGGAGATTGAATAGTGAAGGATATGTAAGACCAATACCATGGAACAGATTTAAGGAAGCCTTTTTCTTGCAATACATTCCATCTACAGTGCGAGAGCAAATGATATCAAGTTGGCTAAGTCTAAGGCAAGGAAATAAAACTGTTGAAGAATATCATGCAGAATATTGCAGATTGCTTAGGTTTGCTGGTACAAATTACAATGATGAGAGTATGAAGGTTCAAAAGTTTCAAGATGGCTTGAACATGGAGATTAAGAGTGAGGTCAAGAAGTTTCAATTATCAACACTGTCTGAAATGTAATCAAAGCGAAGTTAGTGGAACAAATTATCAATGAAAATAAAGCTCAGAGGGATAGACGTGCTACATTTATGGGCAAGAGATCGGTGACATCATACACTCCTTATTCAAGGTTTGGTAATGTTAACAAAGGCAAGCGACCATTTCTGGGTAAGAAACCAAGTTCGGGACAAGCAGTGAAGACTTCTATGCCTTCCATTCCATTTGATAAGCGGTGTCCTATATGTTTTGGCCTCATGAATCATTTCAATGTAAATGGACTCCTGGAGCTTGCTTTGCATGTGGGAAAGTAGGTCATAAAGCTTCTGAGTGTTCTGATCCTAAATTGAAGCCCATCTTTGTGCTCATTGTCAACAAAGAGGTCATCATGTGGCGAATTGTAAAGAAAAACCTAGGAATGAAGGACCGAACTTTGGAAAGGGAATGACAGCTGCTAGAGTATTTGCTCTACAACAGTGTGAAAAGCTCCTTCAGTTGATACACTGGCAGGTACAATACAGATTGCAAATCATCCTGCATATACTTTAATTGACACTGGTGCTACTCATACATGTGTTGCTGAAAGTTTTGTGAATGAGTGTGGTTTGCTTCTGAAGTGTTGTATGATAGAATGATGAGTGTAAATACTCCTTTTGGTGTGCAATCCAAAGAGCCATGTGTATGTAGAAATGTTGATGTTGTGATTTCTGATGTTATTTCTGCCTTTAATCGATTTTGATGTTATTCTTGGAATGAATTGGTTAAATCTTTACAAAGCTACGATAGATTGTAATAAAGCGGAAGTAAGTTTTGAGTTGGAGGGTAGAAGACTGCTTCATGTGTTGGAAAGAAGGAGACCGAAGAGTATGTATTCTATGGAGTTGTGGGAGAAGGATATGGGAACTACAATGGGTAGTGAAGAACTCCGAGTTGATATGGTGCCAGTAGTAAGGGAATTTATTGATGTCTTTCCTGATGAATTACCGGGTTTACCACCGGATAGAGAGATTGATTTTGGGATCGATTTGATACCAGGGACTACACCTATCTCTAAAGCTCCATACCGTATGGCTCCGGCCGAGTTGAAAGAATTGAAAAGCCAGTTGGAGGAATTACAAAACTTAGGGTTTATTCGTCCAAGCATTTCTCCTTGGGGTGCTCCAATTTTATTTGTTAAGAAGAAAGATGGAAGTTTAAGAATGTGTATAGACTATAGAGAATTAAATCAAGTGACAATCAAGAACAAGTATCCACTTCCTCGAATTGATGATTTATTTGATCAGCTGAGAGATGCTGCATTATTTTCCAAGATAGATTTGAGATCCGGATACCATCAACTCAAGATTAAGCAACAAGATATATCCAAGACTGCTTTCAGAACAAGATATGGACATTTTGAGTTTATGGTTATGCCTTTCGGTTTGACAAATGCCCCAAGCTTTTATGGATTTGATGAATAGGGTATTTAAAGATTATCTGGATCAGTTTGTAATAGTCTTCATTGATGATATATGTATTCAAGGAATATGGAAGAACATGAGAAACATCTGAAACTTGTTCTACAAAGATTAAGAGAGAGGAAGCTTTATGCTAAATTTAGCAAGTGCAAGTTTTGGTTGAGAGAAGTTGCATTCTTGGGACATATCATTACAAAAGAAGGAATATCTGTTGATCCGGAAAAGATTAGAGCGGTATTGGACTGGCCACCACCTACAAGTGTCACTGAAGTACGAAGTTTTCTAGGTTTGGCAAGCTATTATAGAAGATTTGTACAAGGTTTTTCCAAAATTGCTTCACCATTAACTAAGTTGACAAGAAAATATGTGAAATTTGATTGGGATGAAGATTGTGATCAAAGTTTTCTTGAGCTGAAAGAACGATTGGTTTCTGCACCGATTTTGGCACTACCGGTTAGTGGAGAAGAGTTCGTGATCTACAGTGATGCTTCACTTCAAGGACTCGGATGTGTTTTGATGCAAGATAATCGAGTTATAGCTTATGCCTCAAGACAATTGAAACCCCACGAGAGGAATTACCCAATTCATGATCTCGAGCTAGCCGTGGTATTAGCATTGAAGCTTTGGAGACATTATTTATTTGGTGAAAAGTGTAAGATATTCACTGATCACAAGAGTTTGAAATACATTTTCACTCAAAAAGAATTGAATATGCGTCAACGAAGATGGTTGGAGTTAATCAAAGATTACGATTTGAAATTTTGTATCACCCGGGAAAAGCCAATGTTGTAGCAGATGCGCTCAGTAGAAAGAAACCAATGAATGTGGAATCTCTGATTACTACTCAACGAGAATTACAAAAGATCTTCAAAAGATGAATATTGAGATAACCATGGAAAATGTTGACATTATGCTAGCGAGTTTATCTGTGCAACCAACGATTTGGATCAAATTAAGCAAGGACAACTGAAGAACCTGGAAGCCAGAGATTGAAAGATGAGATAAGTAAAAAGAAGAGAAAAGATATAGGATTGATGATAAAGGTATTATAAGGTTTAAGGATAGAATTTATGTACCCGAGATCTATGATTTGAGACATCAAATTATGAAAGAAGCACATTCCTCCTCATATTCAATTCATCCTGGAAACACAAAGATGTATCAAGACTTGAAGCGACATTTTTGGGAAGGAATGAAGAAGGATATTGCAAGATTTGTTTCTAAGTGTTTAGTATGTCAACAAGTGAAGATTGAGCATCAATGACCTGGAGGAGAATTGCAACCATTGAGAATTCCAGAATGGAAGTGGGATGAGATAACTTTGGATTTTGTGACGACTTTACCAAAGACAATAGCCAAGAATGAAATGATTTGGATCATTGTAGATCGGATAATGAAATCGTCACATTTTATTCCACTACGAGTCGGGTATTCACTCGAAAAATTGGCTCAGATTTATATTCGAGAGATAGTGAAATTATATGGTATACTAGTGACCATCACTTCAGATAGAGATACCAGATTTGTCAATCGATTCTGGAAAAGTCTTCATGAAGCTCTTAGGACAAAGTTACAGTTTAGCATAGCTTTTCATCCACAAACTGACGGTCAATCAGAAAGAACGATTCAGATTCTTGAAGATATGCTTAGAGCTTGTGCATTAGATTTTGGAAGGAATTGGGATGAACACTTACCTCTGGTTGAATTTGCTTACAATAATAGCTATCAGGCAGCGATTCAGATGGCTCCATATGAAGCATTATATGGGAGAAAATGTAGATCTCCTTTGCATTGGGATGAAGTGGGCGAGAGAGTGTTGATTGGTCCTGATTTGGTACAACAAGCAATTGATAAGATTCAAATGATCAAACAGAGATTAAAAGCTGCTCAAGACCGATATAAAAGTTATGCCGATTTGAGAAGAAGACCTTTGGAGTTTGAACTTGAGATCATGTGTTTCTCAAGATATCCCCGACGAAAGGAGTTTTTAGATTTGGAGTAAGGAGCAAATTGAATCCAAGATATATTGGACCATATGAAATTTTGGAACGAATCGGGCCATTAGCTTATAGATTGGCGCTACCACCAAGTTTGTCAGTGTTCACAATGTTTTTCATGTGTCTCAGCTTAGAAAATGCATATCTGATTCCGACGCTATATTGACACAAATCAACCAAGATACTACCAGATTTGACTACTGAGGAGAAACTGATTAGAATTTTGGGTAAAATGGACAAAGAATTGAAATAAAGTGATACCGATGGTAAAAGTCCAATGGAGTAACCAATCCGAGAGAGAAGCGATTTGGAAGTGGAAAGCGTTATGAGACAGAAGTATCCTGAACTTTTTGATTAAGAAAGTGTAAACCCCGGTTTTCTTAGTAACCGAGCAAACTCCGTAAATCGGAAATCAAAACCCTAAATAGGATTAGTACTAGCAACCTAGAAACCCTAGGTCCGGCTTTTCTTCGATTTCTATATAAGAGAAACTCTATAGAATAATTTAAGGCGGATTATTTTTTTATAGTATATTTCAAACCATACAAAGTTTTGATTTCAAAAAAATTTTTATTCCGGGCTTTCCCAAGCTTCATTATGGAAAAACGAGCCCCGAAACTAGAAACTCAGAAAAATATTTCAAAGTACTCGTTAGAATCAAAATTTTATAAGGATTTCAAAAATATATGTTTTATAATTTATCGGGTCATAAAAATTACAGTTACTCTAGTCTTACATCCCTACAGACACTCAATTATATTTTCTTTTCCAAGAATTTTTGTCTCTTAACAAATTATTACATTTAATACATTTTATCACACAAATTACAATTTCAAATAAAATCAAAACACTCCCTCTCTCTTTCTTCTAGTGGCCGGCGCATCCCCCTCCATTTTTCCCCCCAATTTGTTTTATTTTACTCTTCTTTTATAAGACAAAAAAACCCTAATTTCACTTAATATAAATAGTCTTTTATTTTCTCTCTCCTTCACTTTTACTTCATTTGTTCAAAAATCACAAAAATCCTCTCTTCTTTCTCCTCTTTGCCGTGACACCCTAGCCTCCCCACACACACAAACAAGCTCCATTTTCTTCTCCATTTTTCATCTATTTCAAGCTTTAGGTGATGATTCTCAAGCCTTACTACCATTTAATCTTGTAATGGCAAGATTATTCATGAGTGTTTTCACTCAAAGTCCCCATGAGCAGTTGCTAGGGACAAGAAAATACTACTACATGAATATAAAGCCATCACAAGAGTAGATCTTGTGTTTGATTAAGTTTTGTTGGGATATCTTCATGTTCATGCATGTAGAAGTGGAGTAAAGTAGAGATCTAGCATAAAAATTTCATGTTCATGCTTTTAAGCTTCATTTCGTGCATCATAAGTAGTAGATCTAGCTTTTAGATGCTTATACCATGCTTGACATTTATGATCTTATGGATGATTTATGTTTTCATGCATTCATACTCATGAAGGCTTTGTTTTAGGTATATAGATGTGGTAGTTGGTAGATCCTTAAGTAAATAAAGCAAGGAACTTGAAAAGGAAAAGTTTTTGTTTGAAATACTCAAAGTCAAATTCGTATGATTTCAAGACCCTATTTTAAAAACCCGTTTATCAATTTTAAAACTCATGTTTCATGTGAAAAATAAAGCGTATAAATAATAAGTATCATTAAGTAGTGATTTTTATGAGTTGAAATGAATTTTAATGAGATCAATGTATAAAACAAGAAGTGGAATCTACATGGAAAATTTTGAGTTAGTATTCAACATATGAAATTCGTAATTTTGAATATAGGTCATAAGAACACCTATCATCTAAGTTCAAAATAGAAGTTTTATGTATTAAATGGATTTCTTAGGTAATAGGTATCTTAAAGTCTTAAGTTTTAATGCATTAAACAAGTTTTTCCCAGAGGAATCATTCAAAATTTAATTTCAAGAAATTCGGATTTTTGGATAAATCCTACTTGAAAACATATTTGCAAAGTGTAAAATACAAATTTTCATGTAGAAATGAAGGCTTGGGTAATAGGTATAATGAAGACTCAATTTAGATAAGGATAAATTGATTTTCTTAAGGAAATAACTTCAAAACAAATGAGATAGTCAAAGTTAGGAAACTAGTTTTCATGGAAGTGTAAAGTTATGGAGTTTCACAAATAAGAAGTTTCTTAATTTTCCTTTTTGTAAATAATGTCAAAAGGATGCATGCATCAAGTTCATATCGTATCGTTCATGATAGGAAATCATCAATATTGCATGTGTAGTTAAACTATATGCTAGAAGACATCATAAACATTCACAAAATTATTTTTTGGAATTGAAGTTTCGACCGAACAGAACTGATCTCTCTGTTTCGTGACTTAAATATTTTCAAAACTTGGAAATAATACTAGGAATAGATAGATCTTTCGAAGTAGATAGAAATCGATATATTATATGCTCAATTCCGAGTTAAAATGAGTTAGATATGATCATTTAAAGTTAGGACTTTATCTTATGCGGAAATTGACGAACTTAGTAGCTAGAATTGTTAAGTTATTAGAACCTTATAAGAAATACTCATTCAGGTATTCCTTGTACTTAGGTGAATTGGAGGATGGATTTCCACTCCCCGAGGATTACTACGACTAGTGGATTTCTCTCCATGGCTGAGTGAGTTCATTTCTTAAATAGTTGTGCTCATGTATGTGCTTGTAATCGTAGTGGCTTAGAATTAGGAAAAGATAAAATTACGACGATTGTGACATAATCTTGGTTGAATGAATGATAAGTATATCGAGACGAGACTTGTTGATAAATCATTCTATGAGCTAGTATAGACTTAGATTGTCTGAAATTCTCTATGATCACACTTAATCTGCCTAATTAATATGCCACGATTATATGAATAAAGTGTACATGCATATCACGTAGTGAGTCACATTGCATGAGTTATTATAGCTTTGTGGGAAGAAGGCATAGTAATTCGGGCAACGAGGGGCCGGTAAACTCGGTTGTTGGCGAATGGGCCGGAATTGAAAAGTGCATGGGTGGGCACCTGTATAAACCACAGTAAAAATTTAAACGCGGTGGATAGGCAACTATATCAACCATAATAAGAAGTGAGAAGTATTTAAATGATGGTCGCATGGGCCTGAAACACCTAACCCCGAATGGAGGGCGTAAATCCATTCAATATAAGATTTCCGGATGGTCTTATGTATTGTATGCTCATATGCTTGTGCATTCATATGGTTGCTAATGACTTGTCTATATACTATTGTTGAGTATTGAATATTTGGAATTGAATCTCACTAAGCCTGTAGCTTACACCTCGATAGTTTTGTTGTGGTGTTCCTATTTTTGGTTGTTCCGAGAGAACACATTTCACAGGGTTATCTTTTGGATGAAGGAGCTTTTGAAGAAGTCGAGACCTAGCTAAAGGCGTAGACTTCTAGAAAAATCTCTTTAACATAAACCCTAATGATTATAATATGGTTTAGACCAGATAGGTTTCCATTATTATTTCGGTTGGGGTATACCCCCCTTGACTTTTGTAAAGACTTAACTTATTTGCTTTGTTATGATTTCTATTCTTAATGCTAATGTATGCCTTCTTTAGACTATTTGATTCAAAGTGTGATCCTAAAAGTTGTGCAAGTACACCTTACACCCGATATGTAAACTTATGGGATGACTAAGGTTGTCATACTTAAGTTTAAATATCGAGTGTGGTGGACTGTCGCGTTTTGGGTACCTTTTGGGGCGTGACAAAAGGTGAGTGAAGTTTTGGGGACGAAACTTCTTGAAGGAGGGAAGAATGAAATGATCTAAATTTAAATTCTATTTAACTTCCATGTATATGTTTATTTATCTTAATTATTGAACTAAATGAGCATGTTGATTTATGAGAGTTGTGTTTGGTAATATTAACATTTGAGTAGATGAGTGGGTAATAGTTCAAATGTGTCTAAGTTAGTATAATTTAAACAATTCATATGTGTTATTTTGCATATGTAATGAAAACAATGTCATTGTTTATATATATTAATGTGCGTATAGTATAGTTAATAATTGTGTTTTTATACATTAATATATTAAGTTATGTTTAGATCTATAAAATCAACTTTAGATTTGCTTAAGGAATAGTTGACAGAAATTTCCCTTAATTAAGCCAATATTCATGCCTAAATTAAACTCAAATGAGCCCCAAATTAACTCAAATTCAACCTAAAGTCTAATAAGCCTTAAAAGTCAAACTTGAGATTAGATTAAGTCCAAAATTTGCTTAATTAAGCTCTCTTTTGGCAGCCCTCTCATTTCATCCGAATTTTCATTTTCTTTCTTTCCTTTTCTCTTCTTCTTTCACTCTAAATTCCAAGCCCCAAACCAAAGATAACACCAAGCTTTGTAAATCAAAATTCTCTCCAAGACAAGGCTTATTCATGTGAGTTAATATAAGTATATCTTTTGTTTTATTTTCATTCCTTATAGTATCTATGTGAGATCTTGGATAAAATGAGTTTAAGGTCATCTAAGTTGCTTGTTCATGCATTGAAATTAGGTTGGATCGTGTTTAATTATTGTGTGAATTTGTTTATGTGTTATGGTAGTTATATGGAGTGTTGGAAGGACTAATAGTTAAAGTTGACGATAAGTGGAAATGGGATTTGAAGTGATTAAGTGTGTTGATTTAATATTCTAAGTTGCTAGGATTGATTAGTGTAGATAGGAGTTAGCATATGAAGCTAAAAATGAAATTAAAGATGGATTAAAAGTGTTATAGATTAGAAATTTACAAAGTGAAAAACAAGGGAAATGAGTCCTGTTCGAATAGGTCTGTTTTGAACGTACGCTGGCATCTGGCATTTCAATGCCACCGGCGTAGAGGCGGGGTTGGAAGTAAACAAAATTGATTCTTTTAAAGCCGCTTTGAACACCGCCGGCTTTTGCAAGTAAATTTTGCCAGCGTCTGTTTTTCAAAATGTACGCCGGCCATTAGAGCTTCAAAGCCACCGGCGTATGGGGCGGTGTTGAAGTGGAACAGAACTAAATATTTAAATGCCGCCGGCATATATTGCCCACGCTGCCGGCATTCATTCAAATTTTGCAAGCGTAGGAAGGCTGCGTATCCCCTGAATTTTTCAAATTCAAACTTCTTCAATCTTCAATTTTTACTTCATATATGATCTCTTAATGAACATATAAGCTAGATAAACATGTTTTATGCATGAATTAAATATTAAAACTTTATGCAAAATTTAATGAATCCCCTTGTATAATTAATCTAGGATTGTGATATATAGATATATGGATGTGAAATCTATATTCAATTATTGATTATTTTGATATTCCTATTTCAGTTAAAGGTTCTTCAGTTAGTTCCTCACCGAGTGACTATGGTAATATACTATCGGGTTTAGGTACGCAATAGCTTATTTGATATTTGTTAGGACTAGGCATTCCTCATTTGATTTAATTCGATTCGGCTTAATGTTTTGATGAACCGAATGTCTATTACGCTGTTTGTAAACCCCTGTTTTCTAAGCCCTAAACCTTAAGCCGGAAAGCCTACCGGAGACCTTAAGTGAACGATCTTGAGTAAAACCCTACAGTTTAGATCCTGTAAACCCGAGTTCATAGATCGAGGAGTTGAAAAATAATTAAAGTGTTTAGAATAGTCCGTAATAATATTTAATTTATTAAAAATATCAGATTGGTTTATTTTCGGCTTATTTCGAACCCGTTTGGATACTGCTTTGGAAAGCGTGTCCCGGGGCTCGAAAATTAAAAAATATCTTTAATATTTTTAGACTCGTATTTTTATAAGGATTTCAAAAATATCAAGTTTAATTTTTCGGATTCTAAAAATATCAGTTATAGCTCATATAAGCTTATTTTACTCTTATAGGTAACTTAATTGTTAAATTTCTAAAAATAATTTAATTGATTATTTTATTTAAATCATAAAAATTCTGCCACTTAAATAAAAATATTTTTCTTAATTTATTTTATATATTTTCTTATTCAAAAAGCCACTTTATCAACCCATATCTCAAGTACACATACATTATCATTACTACACATTATTATGTCTTCTTTTGTTTTTCTTACACTTCTCTTCCCAAAATTTGCAGCTGCCCATTCCCCATAAATTGCCACTTTTCATTATTTTTAATTATTTATTTGATATTTTAAAGGCCTCTTTTAGTTATAAATGGATGCAACTTGTTACACTTTCAAAATGCAAATTGAAATCAAACTACACACACCCCTTACACCACACAAATCACGCCAGCCCCCCTTCTCCATGCAGCTGTTGCTTTATTTTTTTTTAAATTATTTAACACACATTTATCTCTATTTAAACATCTCATTCCTTTCCTCTTTCATCTTTACAAACCCTATTTTTCCTCTCTCTTTTCCCTCTCTTTTCTCTTCTTCCTTGCCTTGTCTTCATTGAACAAGCTGCCCCCATTTTATTTCCTTGCTTCCACATATATTTCTTGCAAATATTTAAGGTAATCATCCTCTTTTAGCTCATAAGATGTTATAGGATGATATTATGGATGTTTCATGCATCAAAGGACATTCCACAAGCTTAAAAGGCTATGGATGATGATGCCAAGAAGTGAAACACTCCTCTAGATGATGATCTCTTTTGTTCTTAGTATTTTTGTTATATGAAAGGCTTGTTTATCTTCTTGTTTATGTTATAACTTGTAGATCTAGAATTTTACAAGCTTTAGTTATGTTTATGTGTAGATCTAGAAGTTTAAGGCTTACTACTAAGTTTTTCTTATGTTTCATGGTTGAATATTGAGTAGATCTTAGATTTGAGTTGAATGAAAAAGTAAAATTCGTAACTTGTCAATGCCCTATTTTAAGAACCCTCTTTCAAGTCTTAAAATGGAAGTTTTTGTTAAGAAAATGAAGGTTTGATGGATGTATCATCAAGACTCCATTTACAAGAATCAAAGTTGATTTTCAAAGTTTATTTTCAAAAACAAAAATTGTATTTTCGGATCAAGACAAAGATCCAAAATAAAAACATGTTTTCCAACTCACAAATGAGGATTTTATTCAAGAAATGAAGGGTTCTTGAGATATAATATAATGGGTTGTTTTTCATGAGTTTTGATGAATTTTCTCAAGAGATATGTCCAAAATAAATTTATGAAAATTCGGATCAAGACCAAGACCTATTTTTGGAACCCATCATCAACTTTAAAATGAAGATTTAGACAAAAATATAAGGGGCTCTTGTATAGATATCTTAAGGAATGGAAATTTCATAAGTTTAATGAGTTTTCCTAAAAGGTATTGCATAAATCAAGTGCTTTGTAGAAGACAAATCTAGGTCTTGTTTCATTGTAAATTCAAAGTGGAAATTCGTAATTATGGGGAGACCAATTTTGAAAACCTTCTTTTTGATCTCAAAACAAGTATTTTATATTGAAAATGGAATGCTTTGATGATATAAATAAAAGGAAAATTATTTTCATTGAACTAAGTAAGTTTTAGTAAAGGAATTACTCAAAACAAGACAATGAGTTTTGACTTGTAAACTTCGGTTTTATGAAAATGGATTCTTAGAAGTTTCATTTGAACTTTATGTTTGGTATTAGATAAGTGTGTAATCTCTTAATTTTGTTTTGATAATCTCCTTGCAAGTTAGGACTAAATAAGTTGGTCTAAGTAGTTAAATAGAGTAGATATGGCAATTTTTCACAAAGGCTCAAATCTTGGAATTTTCGCAACCCTACTGTACAGTATGTTCCGACCCTAAATGACCTTAAATGTTTGAATTAACTTTAGAAATAGATAGCTCTTTCGAAGTAGGTATAAATCGGTATATTATAAGCTAAATTCCGAGTTAAAATGAGTTAGATATGACCTTTTTAAGTTAAGGATTCAACCTAGACGGAAATTGACGAACTTAGTAAATAAAATTGTTAAGTTTAATAGAACTTCATAAGAGATACTCATTGAGGGTATTCTTTGTACCTAGGTGAATTGGAGGACGGGTTACCACTTCCCGAGGACTATTACGACTAGTGGATTTTCACTACATGGACAAGTGAGTTCATTTCTCAATTAATTATGCTCTTGGATGTGCTTGTAGTAGTAGTGGCATTAGACTTAGGA
Organism: Combretum micranthum; assembly: GCA_024138025.1. Classification (NCBI taxonomy): domain Eukaryota; kingdom Viridiplantae; phylum Streptophyta; class Magnoliopsida; order Myrtales; family Combretaceae; genus Combretum; species Combretum micranthum. The sequence continues at coordinate 164,471 of JAMXBD010002547.1, forward strand.
AAAGATAAAATTGTGATTGAATGGTGATCTAAACTTGCATGAATGAACGATAAGTATATCGAGGCAAGCTTTGTTGCAATAATCTTGTATGAGCTAGTATAGATTTGGAATGTCTGAAATTTGTATGGTCACTTTTAAATTATCTAATTAATATACCATGATTATATGAATAATTGTACATGCATATCACGTAGTGAGTTGCATATCATTCGTCGTATGCCTTTGGTGGGACAAAGGTGTATTTGGGAGGCAGCGGGTCTTTAGAAGGGGACTAGGGCGCATGACTTATGGACCACCCCGTTCAAATATTGAAACTATGGTTGCATGACTTATGACCAACATTAAAATTGTGGTTGCATGTCTTATGGACCACCCCACTTAAGATTGGGACTATGGTTGCATGTCTTATGGACCAATTGGAATTGTAGTTGCATGACTTATGAACTACCCCAAACCCCGAATGGAGGGCGTAAATTCATTCACTTATGACTACCGGAAAGTCATATGCTTGCTTGCTCATTTGCTTGTGCATTCATATGGTTGCTTAATTATAACTTGCTTGTATAGATATTTTAGCTTGATCGAGTATGTTACTTGGAAAATGAATCTCACTAAGCAATTAGCTTATACCCCAACAGTTTTTGTTGCAGTGTTCCTATTTTTGGATGTTCCGAGAGGACACTTTGTGCAGGTTTACTACATTGGATTAAAGAGCTTTGAGGAAGTCGGGGACCTAGTATAGGCGTGGACTTCTAGGAAAATCTCTTTAATGTAAATTCAGATATGTGTAATTGGAGCTAAACGATGTAGACTCCTATTATTTTGGCGGGGGTATGCCCCCTTGGCTTTTGTAAAGTTTAACTATTTATCTTGTTGTGATTTATATTCTTAATGCTATGTATGCTTTCTTAAGACTACTCGAATCAAAGTGTGATCCTAAAAGTTGTGTGAGTACACCTTACACTCAATAAGTAAACTTATGGGATGACTAAGGATGCCATACTTAAGTTTAAATATCGAGTGTGGTGGACTGTCGCGTTTAGGGTACTCTTTGGGGCGTGACATCCCCGATAGAAACCCTAGTTCATATTATGAAGAATAAATCTAAGTGTGGATCTTATTGACTTTACACAAGAACATTTGACCTAATCATGATAACACATGCTAAGTATCTGTATTGTCTTTATTTGATAATTGCTCTAATAGGTTTGTTTTTCTTAAAGTAAAAGAACGACTTAGACTTTTCTTTAGATTAAAATTGCCAATGCCACCATCCTTTATTCTTTTTGTAATATAAAGATAAATATTTTATAATAAAGGGCAAATGTGTTATTTATTATAAAATAAGAGAGTTCTATGATCAATCCTAATAAATGAGATATTATTATCAACCCTCACATTAATGATGGTCAATAAAATCTTTAAAGATTGTGGGGTTGCATTTTTCTAAGCTAATATTGTCTTATAAATAGACCCATTTAGCTTAGTTTTTCCTTGCCTTTTCTTAAGCAAAAACCCTAGGTAAGTGGATCTCTCTCTAGTCTTTTTCAATTAGTCATTTAGGATTATCTTTCTTATAAATTTCTTTTCATATTATGAAGGAGATTCAAGATCTAGTAAAGAAACCTTAAAGTGGATTTAGAGATTTGTGGTTTCGATTCAAAATAAATATGTGATCTTTATTATAGTTTTTTTTTATTTCTAAGATTTATAGATTATAGGAATATGATTAATGCGATTAAGAATAGGTAATTGATTGATTTAGGCTTTTTGTTTAAAATCAAAATCTGCAAGTTCTAGGTAAGTAAGGATCCAACAAATCTTGTCATTAAATGAAATTTTATTTGTTGTTGTAAATAGAATTGTTAATTGGAGATTTTATATATGTATTGAAGGAATTGTGGAGAAATTAGAAATTGAGGAGAAAGCTGAGTTTGAAGGTTTCATTGAATTATAAACAAAGGAGAAAGGTATGTTAACCTCTTTTCGTAGATTTATGATTAGGGTTATAGATCCTTTAAGTAAGGTTATGAAATTAAGGATTAGGGTTTGATTATGTGCTGCAATTGGAATTGATTACGATATGCTGTTGATCAGGAATATTTATGGGATTAGGGTTCTTCTTTTAAGAAGATCTGTTGGTGGATTAGAGCTTGGAAGCGAATCCATGTACGACCATATCTTGTTTGTTGTTTGTGCTTGTAGGATTAGACATGCATATAAACTGAACTAAACCTTGCAGGCTTTTAAAAATTATATGCTGCTTGTGTTTGGCTGCAGTTAGTAAAGACCACGACAGAAGTGTGATACTAACGCTGGCAACGTGATGATCCTTGTGTAGCAGTGTTCCGAGTGGAGTTGCACCTGGAAATGATTCTAGTAGATTAGGAGTTGTTACCAGCTTAGTTGCGGAACGCAACTATATATAATATATATATACTATTTTATATTATGGTTTTCATCGGGGTCATGAGTTACTCCGAGTTTAGGATTAGTCATGAATAGTCCTAAACTATGCTGCTTGTTGGTTAATCAAAAGATAATAAACCTATGGATGTTGCATAAGCATATGATGCATGTGAATTTGCTTGATGTGTGTTCACGCATATGTGTGTGTGGTATGGCATATGGGCGTTTTCGCTCAATCCTTTATTTTTCAGGTGTAGGTGAAGATGATGTTGGTTGAGAATTGTCTGGATATGACTTTTATGTTGACCATGGGGGACGACGTTAGTAAATTCGACTTTCCTACTAGTGACTAACAGATTCTGGATAAAGAAGAATAGGAGAAAAGATCTTTAAAGACCATACAAAGTATATAGAGTTTGTTTATATTATGATTGAAGATGTTTATAAGGTAATTTGTTATGTTTTGGATTTTATATAAGTACTTTTAGATAATATCAGTTTATGTTTCAAAGAGACGAATTGTAGTAATGAGAAATTCAAGTAACCTTTTATGTGGAAATTGGAAATAATTATATTTGTGGTTTAGTATTTTATAGCCTTGGCGTGTCTTTTTCAAGAGAATGACACGTGGCGAGTTGTAATGCCGTTAAGTTAGAGCGTTACACTTTTATTAACCAAACACCACATTAGTATGCCACTAAAGTTAACAACATTCATACTCTTAATGGTTAGAATACTCCTTATTGCTAATATCACCTTGCTTGAGTGTACATGATAATAACTAAATATTAATAAAATCAACTATTCTTGTGATGTAAGAATGAAGACTCTTTGTTGCCTTATACTCCAATCATGCATTTAATGACCATGGAGTATTATGATTTTTAAGATTAAACTCTTTGTCGTCTGTGTTCCAATCGCATAAATAACGATCTTAGGACTACACACTGTATGATGACACTCTCAACCGTTCTTGTCCTAAACCTCATGTGACAATCTTGGAACCACACATTGCGTCAGTGTTCCATTCCTCATGTGATGACCTTGGTACCGTGCCGCTACAATAGAAGCTATCCTCAATTGTCTGTATCTCACTTGTCCATGCAATGATCTTGGAACCATTCCATTGTAAGAGGAAACTTTGTTTCATCTTGTGCGTCGAGTCATTCGGTGAATAACCATAAGACTCAATTACTGCAAGAGGAGATACTTTTCATTGTTTAATGCCCTCTAACCATACATAGGTTCACTTATTGCTTTCTTCTTAGTTGTGGCATGATATGCTTTGAATGTTCAAGATTTGATATTTCTAATTCATATGCCGATGCGCTTGTTGTGTCTTCCTCATGTTGTTGATTTAAATTCATAAGTAGCTTCCCTTTTCATCGTGTATGTGTATATGTCTCCTCTTTTATTTTTTATATGTATCGTTTTTTGTCGTTTTTTTTCATATGACTATATTTATCCTCCCCCAAAGTGGTAGTAATCGTACATAGTCGTTGCTACCACTTTTTATAGATGCCTTGAGAAAGATGAAGGAAAAAAGAAAGAGTTAGTCTCACTATGGCAGCCATATAGATAGGAGGAGCAAAATATTGACGAACTCAGGTCATGTGAAAAAATTGCTCTTACCATGTTGTAAATGGCTTGATGCTACAATTTAGAATAACTTTTTTCAAGAGATATGTTAAGAAATAGGATTTATGTGTGCATCCACCTATAGATGATAGGTCGCATTTCATACAACCAAAGCCACAAATAAATGATAGGAGAAATATAGTACCGCATTTTAGAAATGAAAGAAAGGAGTTTCCCATTTCAAAGACTATGTTTAGTTACCTATAACAGATGTTGCAAGGGTAGCAATCATGCGTATATCAAATTGTGAACAATTGCCATTATAGGTCTCTCTTACAAAGTGCAAGGATCAATTATGCCACTTGGTTCTCCTCTAGAATGATATTTCATCCTCAAAGTACTGAAATATGGCAAGCTACATAGGCACAATGGAGTACCCATATGCATACTTTTGTGACATCATGGGGTGAAATGACTCCAAATTTAGAAGATGTATGCATACTGCTGAGTTTCTCTAGTTCTAGGTCAACTGATATTGCCATAGCTAAGATTTCAGAGGATGAGTAGTTGATAAAAATGTTAGAGGCTAATAGACAGGAAGCAAAAGGCAATCATAAGCAAGCATCATTTTGTGCATGTGAGACACTTTTGTGAGAATGAAAGACTCGAGTCAAAGAACCTCGATATGGATGTGAGTAAGTGTGTATTCTTTGTTTTGTCTAATTATGCTCAATTGTCACTGCTTCAGTTTGACTTCACTTATAACTTGAGATTTATTTTAGGCATGAGTTAGAAGCTTTCCTTGCTTGTTTGTTATTTATATGCATGTCTCTTGGCGAGCCGCAAAGAGGCGTCAGTCCTTGACTTTTTCACTTGACAATTCCTCTTGCATGTCGAGAGCGATTTGCCCTAGCACCTTTTTATTTGAGGACCTTATATTCGCACTTAGATCTTTACAGTGAAACTTTAGTTTGAACAAAGGGGTAGTAAACCATTATATCAAACATGGATTTGGGATTCTTGCACTTGCTTTTTACTAAGCACTACAAGAGGTATCTAGGTGTTCTTGTTACAAAGCATAATCCTGCTGATCCCCTAGCTTGGGCTTACGTTGATAGAAAGCCTTTAAGCTTATTACTTGATATCATAGATGATGCTCATGAGGTTGACTTTTGCCCTTGTAAAAAGGAATTAGAAGGGTATGGGTGGTGCACAAAATATTACCCTTCAGGCTCTGGAGACTTAATGAAAGTAATAAAGCGTGGCGAACATCTTTTTATTCTGAAGTAGGATATAGTCTTTACTGTACACATTGAGGCCTACTTGCACTTCATGATTGGTGTGATTCTTCTACAGAGTTCTTAGAGCATAGAGTGATGTTGTACTCACTCGAAAGAGTTGCTCGCAGTTTAGATTTGATCAAGGCGTACTTCTATTGTAGCCATTGACATAGATTTTGACAGATGTTGTAAGGCACTTAGTCTTGAAAAGCGCTGTGAACTTTACTTTGTTATTAGGCAAATGTTCTTTCCACCTATCAATCGCTCTTGTGTTGGCTCAAGTGGGTGGCTGACATATTGGATAAGGTGCCTTGAGGCATTCAAGAAATACATCTCTTTAGCAGTGGACTACAACCTGCCATAATCTACCATCTATAGGTATGAGTTTCACTTTCAACTTCCTAAAGATGATAAGAATAATGTTCCTACTAGAGCCGGAGTTAGACGAACTGTGCCTTCTGCATCAGTAGTCATGCAGATCAAGCGTCCGTGCATTTGCAAGGTAATGGACTTTCCTTTTGTGTTGTTTCTTCCCTCTTTTGTTTTTATTGTAAGCCAATTATGTTATTCACTTAATATTCTCTATTTATACGATGTGGGTAGGAGGAGTACATCTTCAGCTCCAATTGAGCAGTCACTAAAGAACATGCATTGTATTAAAAATGTTGTTCCTCGAGCTAAAGATATTTCTGCAACAAGGTCTACCTCCTTTATTAATCGACCTTTCCTAGCTACTACAATTAGGGAAAGTGCTACAAACTATGGATCATGTAGTGACTACTACTGATAGAACTAAAGAGGTTGATTATGAACCATCCCCTCTTCATGATGTTGATATTGAAGGTATTCCTTTAGCAGATGATGTTGTTGATGATGTAGAGGATTGTGAGATTCCTCTTGTTAATTAGAGGTGGGCAAACGGGACCTAGTGGGCCGGGTCGGGCCAACCCATCCAACCTATGGGCTTAATGGGTGTCAAGCCCGAATTTTGCTCTTATTTTTCTAAAGGTACCAATGCATATCAAATTTGGCCCATTTGACACAAATCACTCGACAAGGAACTAATAGGGTTTTGTAAAAAAGCCCACTTTCCGAAATTGTTTGATTTGGAGTCGCCAGCTACCGATTAAAGCCTGAAAAAGGGTGAACTAGAAACCAAATGGGTGGGTTTATTTCTAGTTCGGCTACTGATCCGTGAAAAAGCAGAAATTGATAGGTTCGGCGGCTGTCATATTAAAACCTAAACGGTTATCTAAGCTTTTATGGACTTTAGAAATTTTAAAGATATGGGCCAAAAGGAGGTTAATTTTTAGGTTTTTTAACTCTTAATTTAAAAAAATTGAAAAAATAGCCTAAGAGTTTTTTATTATTGTGACCGTCTCGTAGGTACTTACATATCCACTAGCTAGAAGCAAGTCCCCGTAGTTTTTTTTTTTTTTTGTAAAATTTTTAATTTTTGTCTTTTTTTAATTTTGAAAACTTGCCAAGTTTAAGTGTTTAATCATTTTGATTTTGACTTTGACTTTGACTTACGAAATTCCTAAAGAACTAATTTTTTGTGTTTTTTTCGAAAATTCCTAAAAAAAAAAAAACTATTTTTGGAAAACCCCATTTATTTTTGTTTTTGTATTTTTAGAAAATAACTAAGATAATAATCTATATAATGTAATCCAGAACCCTTTCATTCATCGCAATTTTTATCATATAGTTTTATACGGTAATTTATCAACCTCTTTAATATTATTATTTGATCATCTTCTTCTACATAATTTAAGCCAGAACCCTTTCATTCATTGCACATTTTTATCATATAGTTTTATTTGGTAATTCATCAATCTCTCTAATATTGTTGTTTGATCATCTTATTCTATATAATTTAAATCAGAACCCTTTCATTTGTCATACATTTTTATCATATAGTTTTATATGATAATTTATCAATCTCTCTAATATTATTATTTGATTATTTTATTTAAGGAAATAAATTATCATTTCTAAGGAGGTATGAAATTTTACTAATAACATTAGTCTTTTCCTTCTATACATAAATTATTTAAGGATTTATAGTTTTAGTTGGACATTCTCTATTAAAACTTATAAAATAAGAAATTACAAAGCTTTAGCAATGTAGGTAATATACCATTATATAAACAAAGGTCAAAACTTTCATTGTAGTATTCCCATATATTGCATTGCTAATTACGTGCAAAAGTATGATTTCCTTTTCATTATATTGTCAATTACTATCAGATATGAAGATGGGCCTAATCATCAAGTACAACACGAACAATATAGGGAACCTGATAGATAAGATAAATCTAATTATGATTATCATATGATTGCTATCGTAGTATGATATTATCAAACACCAACCCCTTTATATGTTACTTTTATTTAATTTAAATACGTTGCTTCTTTCATTTTATAGAATGAAAGCCATTACATATGTCAAATTCTGTCTTATTAAGGTTTAAAATTCCCACTTACTACAATTTTTTTTTTCAATTTAATAAGTGTAAACTCTTCATTTCATTTGCTCTACTATTTCATTTAATATGTAGTTCATCAAGACCAAAACTTTTGCTAATGATCAATTATACAAGAAGTTCAATAAATTAATTACCCAATCACTTAGGTGTATACATAGAAGTATAATTTGATTAAATAAATACCCTTTCTAATGTTTCATTTGTTTTTGTAGGTACAGGGCTACGTCTCCAATGAAGCAAAATAATTATGATTATGATTCATGTGTTATAAACTTGGTAATAAATATGTATAATGTATTAGAGTGTTATTTTATTAATCTTTTGATTTCTTTTTCATGTATTTTTATGCAATTTATGCAATGTTTTTAGTTTTTTCCTTTGCCCACTGATCTTGCATGAAATTAGCTTCAACTATGTTATTTATTGTAGAAGTTGATTTTCTTATTTAATTTTTACATCGTAACATGGGTACGTCATCTGCTACTATATAAGCATGCAAAAAGATTTTCTAATATCTATATTATCTATTTTAGTAAAGCCAAAAGCTCACTTTTTGGTGTCTTTAGTGTAGATATAATTTTTAATATATGATTTGATAGAAATGACCCTTTCAAGCATAAATAGGCACTTTTTTTTAATATGTAGATGTGTTTTTTTTTTTTTTTTCTTCTCAAGCTTTCAAAGTTGGTCTAAGTTCTTTTATGATTCCCTTTCTTTTGTCAAAAAATTCATTCCATATTTGAAAGAATATTGCCAAAGAATTTTTATTATGGTCAAATGATCTTACAATATAGAAAAAGGTCACCAATCATCATTATTATGGTCAAAATGACCATTATAACGCAATAAAGGCTACCAATCCTCATTATTATGATTAAAATGACCATTGTAATCATAATTGTTTTACCATAAATCGCATTTCTCTACTAATATAAATAGGAGCTATCAAATCCTCTTCAAATCACCACTCACAATTTTAAGGAGTGAGGTCTCTCCTCAAAAAGAAAGAAAATCCAATAAAATGATAAAAAAAAACCTAACCCTAAATCTTATAGGATTTTTAGTGGGTAGGACGAATTGGGTAAACGACTTTCTTATTTCACACTTGCTAAGAAGGGGAGCAAGGGCTCCATTATGTTTTGCAAATTTTAGAAAAGTAAAAAATTGTTGAAATCTAAAGAAATGAAGTTAAAAAAAAAAAGGAAATGAAAATGAAAAAAAAAAAGAGAGAGAAATCTATTTATAATATATAATTCCCGAAGCCTTTCTTAAATATTGTGTTTTTTCGAGCTAACTTTTAAATATATATTATAATATATAATTTCTTAAGGTTTTTGGTGGTGTCTTTTTAATTTTACCTTTTCATTATTTTGTCTTGTCAATTTAAAAAAAAAATGTTATTTGTACTATTTTATAGATAAAATCACTTTTGTTATTATTTTAATTTCTCTTTTAGTATTCATTTAAAACACCTTTTAAAACAAAAGATATATATTCCCAGGGAAAAAGAGAAAAAACCATTACACATATTTAAAATCAATATCCCTTTTCATTTTTCTCATTCCCTTCTTCTAAAGAAGTGTATCTTTTTAGTTTCCCATTTTTTTTGTAGTCTTTCATCATAATATTTTAATGGAAAAATAAATAATCACCCTTTCAACTTCCTTTTTCGTATGGGAAAAAAAATTCTCTTCATTTTTTTCTATTTTCATTTTTTTTTTTTGCCAAAGTTATAGTTGTGCTTTAAATGTCTTCTTCCATCTTTTGTGTAGATATAATTTTTAATATATGATTTGACAAAAATAACCCCTGCAGTTTAAATTTATAACTTCTTTTCCAAAATAAAAACTACTCCCTCCTTAATCTTTTTTGAAACCATAACTACTCGTCTTATCTTTTTTACTTTTAAAAGTTTGCAATTTTAATGTAAAATAAGAATAATAATAACATTTAAATATATAATAGGATTGAATCCAAAATTTAGAAAGAGTTTTTTAGAGTCGAAAATTAATATTTGTAATAAAATATTTATGATCTTTTTATGGGTACTATTACATTTGCACACGCATTGCGGGTGCACCATCTATATTCAATCGTGATTAATATTCTTACTTTTCACAATTTATTCTTTCTCTATAATTGCACTCTCACTTTCACGGAAAGTCAAGTAATTTTTAAAATAATTTCGAATGTTATAGATTACACATTACAGTTAATCAATGTGTGTTTGATTTTATTTATTGACATGAGCATGATGATCAAATGTCATTACCAACAAAAGAATAGAAAATAGTTTTATAATGATGTCCAATATTTGGAAAATAAAATAGATTCAATCTTTTTTATTTTTGCACACGCAGTGCCGATGCATCGACTGTTAGTATGTACATATATAAAGGTAAAAAAGAATTTTTTTTGTTGATTTTGTGAAATTTTCTTATTTTTAGTTTTTAATAAAAAAAAATATAATATTTACAAGGATGATTTGCTAAATTATATAATAATTCAATTGCAAACCATCATCAAATGGCATGCATCAAACTTATTATCACACATTATCAAAAGGATCTAAAAGATAATAATCCTAAAACTATACTTATATTTTTTGTTGATTTTCATGATTTGATCTAAAAAAAATTTATTTACTAATCAAGCTAAAATTATATCCTAAAAATTTGATTTACTAGATTAATTTATCATATCTAATTATCATACCAATATCATTAGTAAGACTATAGCATGCATATCATCACACACACTTTTTTTTTTCTTTTTTCTTTTTCATTTTTTTCTTTTTCTACTATTTTTTATTTTCATTTTTTGTACTATTTTTTGGATTTTTTTATGGGTTACAAATAAAAAGATATTGTAAACAAATAATAATTATAATAATAAGACATAAGCATTTGGAAAATTTTTATTGGCATCGAAATTCAAAACCTTGGAGCACCAGTGGGTTTGGGTCAGACACTTTGCAGGTCGAATTGTTGCTTGGCTCAGATTCGCATGTGGACCTCTGGGTCCTTGTACTTGCACAATGAAACAAAACTGGATACCTTTGCTCTCTAGTCGATGGGCTATCAAAGTTTGGGGAAGGAGTGTTGGTTTTGAAGGCTAAGAGTCCGGTAGGTTTGAGTCGAAATTGGTATTTGATAAGGTGTAGTTTTGGGTTTGTCAATGGGTTAAACGTTCGGATTGGGTTCGAGTTTGAGAAGGGTTTGGGAGTTGTTTGGATTTTAGGGAGTGTAGGCTGGGATGTGACAAAGCTAACGACGGTTTAGGAACTGGCTTGGTCGTGTTTAGGTTTGGGTATTTGTTGTTGCATGCATCGATAGTGGAGGTCACAAGTTGGATCTGGTATTAAGCTCGGAGATTGGTGTTGCGAAGGTGGTGATGACTCGCGATGGTTTTCGCAGGTTCAAGAGAGGAGCTTGGAGATGGAGTGGTGTTTAGGGTGTTCCGAGTCGTACATGGTGATTTGTATGGTGGTTTCGGGTTTTGAAGGTGGTGGAAGAGATCTGGGTTCTAGAGATATTTCGAGGGAGCTTCTATTTTTTTTTTTTTTTTTTTTCCCGAAGATGAGAGGATCTCCGGTTCTTGTTGTTGAAGTGGAGGTGTTGATCGTGTTTTGTAGAAGCAACAAGGAAAGCAAAGAGGATGAATGCAGCTGGCCTACCGTTATAGGACTCGGAAGGCCGAAGGTTACGGTTATGAAAGCTCAAAGAATCGAAACTGTTGTCGCACCTATTGACGAAAATGAATTCATTCATTATGATTTTATTTTTACTTTTCAGATGGGAAGCTTAACAGCCATAAGTATTCAGGTAAAAAAATCTTTAAAACGAGCTTATGAGCTCAAGCCATGAGCTTTAATGGCTACGGGGCTCTGCTGGAGGAGACAAAGCGCGTGGGTTAATGCACACACCGAAAATGAACTGCTTCCCCTACGCTCAGCTAGAATTGAACCATGGCCTTCACCTTCGCCCTTCTAAGGCTTAATCAACTGAGTTGCTTTGGTTTTCGGTTAATTTGCCCACTCAAAATATATTTGAAATATCTTCACCATGTCAAATATGATAAAAATAGGTCGAAATCACAATGGGTCCAAGGTCCTAAATGATTTAGAAATTAAACTCAAAGCACCTTAAGATCCATAATAAGCCCAAAATGAATTTATATTTTCTCTTTTCTCATTTTTTTATTTTAATTAAAAAAAAAAGCTTATTTACTAAAAAAGTGGGATTTTTTAACTTTTTAATTTTCTAATTTTTTTTATTTATTTTTACCTTTGTAATTATTTTTGTTCATTTTTTAACTTAGCTAATATTTTTGTATTTTTTATAAAATTAAATTTTTATTGTTTTTTAAAAAATTTTCTATTTTTTATGTCAATTTTGTATTTTTATGTTTTTTATTATTTTTAAAAGACGCCAAAATAGGGTGTCAACAATAACCTAAGAAATTCTAGCCATTTGTTAAACGGGCTCGAATTCCTTAGCCCAAGCCCAACTTGCTTTGGCCCGCGAGCTAGAATAAAATTTATTTTTTGTTTTTATATTTTTATATTTTGGTATTAATTTGTGTGAAAATTGGAACATTTAAGTATTTTAGTGTTTTCTTTATATATCAATGATTAATTTTGTTATTATTTCAATTACTTATATATAGATATATATATAAACAATTTTTTAAAATAATTTATTATGCCTTATATTATGTTTAAGTCAATGAATATATATTTAAATTTAAAATTTTGCTTGAAACAATTTTTTGACCTTTCATGAAACTTTAAAGGTCTAGTGCTATGACTTACACAGGGACACATTAATGCCCAAAAGTTCATTTCAAGAGATGCATAGAGACCAGGTGTGTGGCCCTGCTCAACTATGATAAGGGTTGCATTTAATGATTTTGACAAATTTAAACTTATGTTGGCAAAAGTCAAGAGCGTGGTCTAATCCAACAAGAGTTTGAAAAACTTAAGAAGGAGGATGCAAAGATAGTTTTAATTTGCTAATATTTTAACAGTGCATGAGTTTATCTAAATTACCATGCTTTGCATTTGAACAAGTATTATTTTTTGAAAACCTTCAGTTTTTATTAAAAAATAATTTAATTGAAAAAAATTATTTTCTTTTAGATCATATCATAAATAATTACTAATATATCATTATATTATTTTAAACTTAAATTTATTATATTATTCTTAAACTATTTTCTTTTTTTTTTTTTAACACGTTGGTGTACGGGCTAACCTAGCCTATCATGGGCTAGCCCACTTTAGCCAGCAGGCTAAACGGGCTAAGTAAATGTAAACCCCGAAATTCTCAGTAGCTAGAAAACCCCAGGAGTTGGAATCAAAATCCTAATCCGATCAGATTGAGTTTAGTAAATGAAGCCTAGGAACCCTAAATCCGGTTTTCCTTCGGTTTCAAGTGAAATAAATATTATGGGGTAAATGAAATTGAATTGTTGTTCCAAAATACATTTCAAACCTTTGAAAGTTTTAAATTCGGGAATTTTTCAATTCCAGGCTTTCCCGAGCCCAATTACGGAAAAGCATGCCCGGGCCACGGATTCAGAAAAATGTTCCGGAATATTCATTAGAACCGTAATTTTATAAGGATTCCAAAAATATCAATTTCATAATTTTCCGAGCTATAAAAATTACAGTTATAGCTTTTCCCGTGTTTTCGGAACAATCGGTAGAGTAGATGTCTTGTCTACTATTCACAAGTACAACCTACACTACACACTACCCATACCCTATTCTTACATCCTTACAACTACTCATTTCAATTTTCTTTTCCAAGAAAATTTGTCCCTTAAATAATTATTACATTTATTACATTTAATTTACTAAATTACAAATTTCATTTTTTTTTCAAAACTCACACACACACACACACAAGGAGGCCGGCGCCCCTCCCTCTAATTTTCCCTCTCATTTAATTATTTTTACTCCATTTAATAAAGCTAAACCCTAATTTATTTGATATATATACTAAATGTTCTCTCTCTCTCTTCATTTCTTTCATTTTAATTTTTCCAAAGGATCAAAACCCTCTCTTCTTCTCCTCTCAAAGTGCCAAGCACTCCCCTCCCCCTTCCTCTTCAATTTCAACTTTGTTTCCTCTTCTTTCCTTCTTCAAGACCTCTTTGGTATGTATATTTAGGCTTTGTTCATCCTAAATCTTGTTATGGCAAGAGTATTCCATGTGTGTTTTCTCATCTAAACCCCAATGAGCATGAGCAAGGGACATGAAAACACTACTACAAGAATCTCAAGCCATCTCAAGAAGTGGATCTAATGTTTAGATGAGCTTATGTTAAAATATCAACTTGTTCATGCATGTAAAGTAGAGATCTTGCTCATATATTGTTGTTCATGCCATGAGATCCATGCTTTATATATCATATGTAGTAGATCTAAGGTTTAGACATTCACAACTTCATGTACATGCATGATCATAGGTTCATTTGTTTTATATGCTTTGATGATCATAAAAATGAAGTCTTGTTCATGTATATAGATGTTAGATAGTATATCTCCACATATAGATGGCAAGAACATTGAAAAAGGAAGGACTTTGTTAGATATGGAAAGTTGAAAATTCGGATGAAATGGAAACCCTACCTTAAAGACCTCCAAAATCAACTTTAAACTCATATTTCATAAGAAAAATGGAGGGTATGTGTAATAAACATGTTAAAGGAATTATTTTCATGAGTTTAGATGAGTTTAGGCATAATAAAAATAAGGAAAACAAGAGGTGAAGTTAGAATGAAAAATGTTGACTTTAAATGTGTAGGCAAATTCGTAACTTTGTGTAATGCCTAAATAAACACTTAGTATTTAAGTCTAAAATGGATGTTTTATAAGCTAAATGAAGTCCTTAGATAATGTATACATTGAAGCTCCAATTTTTAATGCATTAGACAAGATTTCCCTTAAGAAAAATGTAAGAAAAGGAAATTTGGAAAATTCGGATTTTCACAAATAGTTTATTTAAAAACATGTTTACCAAATGAAAAATGTGAATTTTTATGCATGAATGGAGGCCATGACTATTATAGACTTTGAGAACCTATTTTTAGTTAAATAATAAGTAGATTACAAGATTAAAAACCAAAGAAACCCTAAGGAGTATAATGTGGGAAAATAGCTTCTTAGAATTAGTCTTTATGAGACTTTCCCCAACACTTAGGAGTTCCTAAGAGTTTATTACTACAAAAATCATCATGACCATGCACATATTGAGTTCATTACATGGCATACACATTAGTAGTTCATTCCTAAATCATTCATGCATGAATCACCAACTAGGAACATTTCTTATCAAAAGCAAAGCACATTTTCAAAGTTGGATCAATTGCGGAACAGAACTGATCCCACTGTTCCGTGACCCTATTATTTTCAAAACTTGGGTTTAATACTTTAAATAGATAGATCTTTCGAAGTAGATGAAGATCGATATAAAGTTTGCAAAATTCTGAGTTAAAATGACCAAGTTATTGCCGTTTTAAGTCGGGACTTTCGAAAATAGCGAGAAATCCGAATTCAACTAGTCTAGATATATAGTTTGATTTAATTACATGGTGAGAATCTCACTAGGATTATTCTTGATTGGTAGGTGATTCCAAGCAGGACGACACTCTACCTCCCGATTATTATTATTAAGAAGTTTGGTGTCCAATGGCCGAGTGAGTTTACTTCCACTCTCAATTAATGCTTGTGATTGTAATGTAGTGGCATTAGTGATGTAGGCAAAGATAAAAGAAATTGTATAAGCATGCTGGGGTATATGGGAATTATTTATGTTGTTGATTGTTGAGATGTGAAATGGAGTTTAAGGTATATCGAAACCGGGTGTTAAGATATTGACTGCTTTACTAGTATCTTATGATGAATGTCTGCGAATATTTGTTGGTCACTTAAAAGAATTGAATTAATGACTATTCAACTCCGACTATAAATTGAATCCATTCATGTCACGATGGGGTTGGAGCATTTGCATTGTTGGTTAATCGTGATCCATAAAACGAATTATTATTAGTTGACCGTGAGCTTAAACGGCGTCGTACGCAGGATTCGTTAATCTGCTAACCCGGGATGGAGGGCGCAAGTCCATCCACATATGATTTCGGTTGGTCATATTTTTGTTGAATTCATTTGTTTGATGCATACACTTTCCTGAATAATTACTTGTTTGACTGAAGTATGTTTAATTGCGTTATGGAAGTATTGCTCACTAAGCTAGTTAGCTTACCCCTATAGTTTCTATCTTTTGCAGCATGAGTTTATATGGCTTAGGCCAAGACAAGCCACAGCGCAGGTACCGGAGATAGGAGTTTCCTATAGAAGTTTAATTCATTCCTTTTTGTATAGACTTCCATTGGAAACTAAGGACTCTGGATGACTGTAATAGACTGTTATTCTTTTGCGGGGGAATGCCCCTTAGAATTGTAAACTTCAACATTATGCGTTTTGATTTATTATCTATGGCTAATGAATGCCTCGTTAAACTGTTTAACTCCATTTGTTGAAGTATTCTATTGTCGTAAAGGAACGCTTTACATCTACTTAAGACCTTCGAAGGCCCCGGGTAGGGAACTCGAAAGTCTTACTAAGTATGTGGCAGACTGTTACGTTTAGGATACCCTACGGGGCGTGACAGTAAAATTGGCCCACTTTTAAACAAGCTAAAAAATTAGGCCGCAGCTTGCTTTTTTTAATGTGTAAAAAGACCAGCCCGTATGCCCAACTCTATTGTTAATGAGGGAGACTTCCATCCTCAAGTAGATGACATTGCTAAGGATGATTTCGATAAGATGGTTGCCCAAGATGGTGAAGAGTATAGAAATGTGGAAGAGAGTTATGCTCAAGCTTGCAATACTTTTTTGGCAAACCTTTGCTCTTATGATATCATAGTTGATAGTACTACTAATAATGCTGTTGCAATTTCCAATGCATTACCTCTCCCAGTTATTGAAGAGTCACAGCACTAGAGAGTAGACAAGTCTATTGAAGTTGCAACTATGGCATGTTCAGATGATACAACTTCATTTCGTGGTTATATTGCGCCATCCCATTTAGTGAATCCCTTACAAAGTCTTGCTGCTATAGATGGAGAATTTTGGGTTGGCTCTTGTTTATTGGGGATAGACTTAGCTAATGCGAAAAATACTTGGCGAAGTCATCCTATTGATAGATAGGTCCTGGAACTCTTTATCAAAGACTAAATTAGAGCAACTTGTTTAATGTGTTGAGGGGGCCCATTTGCTACGATTTAGGGTTGACAGTTTATGGCATGTTGCTGCCAAAGCCAAGAGACGGATAAATTACCATGAAGTTAGGACCTGCAACGATAGGATAATGGTAAGATATAGGAACTTCACAAAAAGGTTAAAGTGACGAAGGTTGAGATGGAGACCATATTTAAGGATGGAGACTTAGAGTCCAAAGTATGCCTTGATCATCAAGGATAGTTTAGATTAGTTGATACCATTATTTCTATTTCAAAAACAACTTGTTATAACATTCTTTTGGAGTAATAGACTATTTGCCTTGATTCTATACTATTATTGCTT
The DNA here is from genome assembly GCA_024138025.1 of Combretum micranthum. Lineage (NCBI taxonomy): Eukaryota > Viridiplantae > Streptophyta > Magnoliopsida > Myrtales > Combretaceae > Combretum > Combretum micranthum. The sequence continues at coordinate 181,818 of JAMXBD010002547.1, forward strand.
GGTATCATTTTTATTTGATTGTTTGCTCATATAATTGAGGATCAAATTGCCACTAAGGTTATTAGTTATGCACTTGCACTTAGGAAATGTTTTCACTTAGGAGTAATGAATATTATTATGGATATTGTGTCATGCATCGGAGCAATGCTCTCACTTGCTAGAAATGATGTAATTTTAACTTAAAGTAATTGACCAATTGCGCTTTGAGCAGCGATAGTATCATATGCCTTGTAGGCTTGCTGCCTTAGTCATCAAGCTTAGTTGGCTAAGAGTATTTCCCAATACTTAACCATTCTTTCTAAACCATTCATTTGCACTGCGTAAATTGTGACATTGTATTGTCATGCGCCTAGGAGACAATGCTTCTACTAGTTAGCATGCCATATTCGTATTGCCATGTACCTAGAAGACTATCTTACTAAATAGTGGCAACATATATAATTCATACTTTTATTTTTTGTCATGTTAACTACCTTTGTATGCTAAGGAGACGAATCTCTAACTTTGCAACAACAAAAGAAATTAATAAAGCAATAAAAGAGAAGAGGGAGAGAAAACATGTTGAAAAGGCTTTGATAATGCAAGCCATAATCTTATTTAATAATATATTGAAGGTACATCAATTGCAGTTACACATGAAATTTTGATATATTTAATATTGATAGGTGTTGTGACCTTATCATTTGTTGGATTCAAAAGCTTACAGTAGCCACTAACATGAACTTCATGGATAATAAAGGTGCCTTCAAACTTTAGCGTGAACTTAGGCACTAGAATACTTCACCGCACATGCTCTGCTACGTGAAGTACAACGTCACCTTATTGGAATGATTGCTTCCTAACTGGGCGATCATAAGCCGTGTGATTCATAGTTGGCAAGAGTACGGTTAGCAGTGTCTCGTCATTCTTCTAATGCTTCTTAATCCAACATACGAGGAGTATTCGAGTTCTAAATTTTCATTTATAGCTAGTCATGCAAACAGAGCCAAGATCTCTAGCATTACTGCTTCAAACCCATATATGAGGGAGAACGGTGTTGCTTGTGTAAGATTGCGCTTCGATGTCCTGTAGGCCCATAGTGCTAGCGGGAGCTTGTTGTACCATTCCTTGTGATTGTCGTGTACCATACGACCAAGCACCTTTAAGAAAATCTTGTTGGTGGCTTCCACTTATCCATTTCCCTTGGGATAGTATGTTGTAGACTTCACATGATCAATGTTGTAGGAAGCCACTAGTTGTCGAACATGGAAATTAACAAAGGGCATCCCACTATCTGAAGGAATACGCTTTGGAATGCCAAAGCAACAAATGACATGTTCTCTCATGAAAGTTGCTACTATTGGTCCAGTAGCCTTCTTCAATGGAATTGCCTCTATCCACTTGGTAAAACTTTTAATGCCTACTAGAATCGAGATACATCCCTTTGACGGTAGGTAGATTAGACCCAATCATGTCATGCCCTAAAAGGAGACCTAGAAGGATCAAACTGTAGTTATGATATCAAATATGCATCCAAGATATGATAACGTTTTGTAAGTCAGAGACTGCAAAACTCTACTTATGTTTACTAAAAACCTTTAATTTCATAAAAAAAAAAAATTTGATAATTAAGGAAATATAGATTCCCACAATCCACCAGTTCCGCAAAGAATCGGTATCCCCCACTAAATAGTAAAATAAGATAGATACTTATATATTATAAACTTTTTAACAACATAAACTAATCCAAAACTAAGCTTATCTTATACATTACAAAATCTCAAACTTGAACTCTAAACTTATAGATTACATACTAAGCTAATCTTCTTATCTTCAAAATCTTTACTAAGATAAACTCTCTCTTCATATACTCTTAGCCTATCCTACCTTAAGATAATCCTACACAAAAACTGTAGAGGTGTAAGTTCAACCATAGCCCAGTGAATAACATGACCAAATTATATAACAAACAAATATCAAACAAGTATTTATTAACAAACAGATGTAATGCGACACTCAACCATATGATATGCACGGTTTAGAAGACTAGAATCCAAACTAATGAAGATTTATCCCCTCTCTCAGGAGTTGAAGAATTAACTCAAGTCATTCACACCCAGTAAAACTGTGAACTAAGGAAGGGGTTGTTTCTCAATTTAGAGCATTACTTTCTTCACTGTCTCACAGAACCATTCTATGTGACAAACATAACCTCTAACTACTCCTTAAATATAACCAAGGAGGGGATTTCATTTTGAAATACCTTTTATTGAAAATAACCTCTAACATCCCCTCAGACATAGCTAAGGAGGGAGGATTTTCTTTGAAACTCATTTTATCAAACATAGGCTCTAACTTCGCCTTAGAAAGAGCTAAGGAGTGAGGATTTCATCTTAAACTCATTTTATGCATTGATTAAACATTTATACTGCTAATATACCCTCACTTCCTTAGAACCATAGAACCTCCCTAAGTATTAATCCCTAAAGCTGACTCCAACACGGGCAATGTCCTTCAATGTCTACGTAGTTCCCATGAAGCCGACAACCTATAGTAGCCCTAACCAGATTCACAAGACTCCAAAGGTACTACTACAGAATCGAAATATTAATACATGACGTGAACACCATGCTAATGCAAGTATGATGTCATGCAGTGTATGTTCATTTAATTAAATAGCCAAATAGTATTTGATCCTTTTATTAGGGTGACCAATCGATTTACAAACACTCATTACTACAAATATTCAATTATTACAAAAAATGGGTGATCACTTTTATATTAGTAATTTATCTATCAAAACAATCACCAAACACTCATTTACTGCAAATACTCAATTATTTACCATGATTTGGCAAAACTATTTTATTTTGAAAAAGTCTCTTAAAAAACCATAAGAAGGCTTCTTTTTTCTAAATTTATTTTAAATGTTGATAATTCTTTATTATACAAATTTTTCATAAAAAAATAAATTTAAAACAAACTCCCTAACAAAGAAATAAATAAGCTTTGAGTCAAGTTAGAAGATCAAAATAATTATCAAAACAGTATTTGAGAAATTATAGTGCAAACAACACTAGTAAGTGATTTTTCTAAAGAAGAATTTAAAAGTTTATTTTTATAAAAACACCCAAGAAACTACTAAAGATACTCATTTTAAATAAACTAAAACGTTATGGTTTTATCTCTACGATTTACAAAAGGAAATTTTAACTTTTGATTTTTCACACTTTCAAAGAGATTGTTTTTTATAAAGTCATAGTTTGGATAACAAAACTTGAATCATGCATGAGATATGAGTTTGTATATGTATAAAAAGGGTTTTTCAATCTATATTGATAACTAAGGAATTATCAAAGGATTT
>JAMXBD010002548.1:0-185100 GCA_024138025.1 Combretum micranthum
TAAGAGTTCTATCAAAATGATTCTTATAAAAATTTATAAGAAGAAAAAAAAAAGGATAGATCTATTATGTGATTGGGGTTATAGAGAAATCAAATGTAATTGCAAATTTATAGAATTAGCGCGTTAAGGGAAATGATTCAAAAAGTGAAAGAACGGTTAAGTAAACTTAGGATAAATATATTGAGTTTATGATTACTAATTTGGAATTTTTTGCATGAAAACCACACATCAAGAAAAAATTATGGCTGGCCATGAATATGGTTTAGTTAAACACATTATCTTGATTAACTCCCTTAACCTGGTAAACCACATTGCCCTAGTTGATAGCCCATATCCTCAGGTTAAAGGACTTGAGACGAACTTATTTAGGGCACTTAAGTATACGAGTGAATAATCATGTAATAGATTTAAGAATTATAATCATTATCCTCTAAGATCTTAATTTATGACATATAATAGGATTTAGTATTTAACTTAGGTCATTATCAAGGATTCAAGCAAAGATGAGGCGTGTAGGTTACTGCAACATGCTGTTTGTACATGAAATTTAGAGAATATCTTTAACTAACTAGTATAAATATGTGTTCGTTATAAAATGATGTTTTTCTCTTGTATATAAATTCTAAATTTGAACTTTGAGTTAAGTGGTTAATTATGAGATAATTGGTTGAATATGGGCTATGAGATCTAATGATTCATATTCTTGGAATAATTAATTTCGTGTTCTTGGAATCTATGAACCTAGCATTTTGAATGGAAAGTTCAAGGAAGAAATGATTTAATGAAATTGGAATGGAGATGTATTAAATAAAAAACTTAATATTGAGATGACTACTCACATTCACACATATATTGATGTGAGTGATTATGTTAATAAAATGGATGTTGCATTAAGTATATCTAATTAGATCCAAAGTATGGTGCATAGGTGTATGTGTATGCAACATTCTTGTAATGGGCTTCACAACTCACCTATGTTGGGACTTTGTGATAGAAAATCATGATTCTTATGGTTTGATAACTACGATGTAGAGCTAAAGGATTGATGAACTTAGCTCAATAGATCATCATGAATTGAACCAAATGAAGGTGAATGAGAGTATTTGGAGCATTATTTATTATACTTTGCTAATAGATATGATATAGTATACTTAAGCATGAAGGAAAAGTAAGACTTGAAGGAAAAATCATCATTGTTGAAGCACATGCCTATGTTAAGATAGTGTTTGAATCTAACCAAGCAATTGAGGCCATATAGGATCAGATGGTACATTGCATGCCCACGCTAAAGACAATAGTTGGAGATATGTTTGCGCCTAAGATAGTGAAAACGTTGTTTGTGAAGAACGAAGCTACAGTAAAGGATACTACTTATGGCGTTGCTGTGCCTAGGTTGGTGTCTACGCTTCATGGCAACATTTCGAGCCATTTTAGGGTCTGATTGTGTGATTGTTACCAATATGCCTCGACACACGGTCATGGGGAGCAGTATGCCTTTGTGTTTGTTTCCAAAGTTTATTTTTAGTTTCTCATTTTATTTACTTTGACTTTTAAGTTCCTTTATTAACCATACCCAACTTATGAGAGTATATAAGAGTCATTAGGGTTATATTAGTGGGAAGTTTTGCCATCTTTGACATATCGACATCTTTTGTGGACAATTTTCTATTAAGTAACATTAAGTTTTCTTTTCAAGATTATTCTTTGTTATTTCTTTTGACCGTACATAATATTGGTTAATTGGAACAACTAGTTTGATTCTCTCTTTGGTATACAACATCCAAGGATAGGCCGTCCATATCTTTTAGTTTCATTTTCATAAACTATAAAAACCCAAAAATATATGACAAATCCCTAGATTGTGATACATTACATCTATAAAATACGCGGATTATCCAATCTATATCATCTTGGTATCAAGCTTGAGGCTACAAATTGTGGTTCAGGGCTTTAGAGGTGATTGCCTATGTGGAATGTTTCGTTGATTGGATAACTTGTATTGCAAGTTTCATTCCTATTGAAAATATCAGGTAAATCCGATAATGAAAATGGAGATGCAAAGGCTCTTAAGGTTGAGAGCACCACTAATATGGGTGATTTTTGCAATGTATTAAAACTCCACCCACTAAGGTATTATTCGCTTCCACCACACACCGTATGATTTAGCCCTTTTGGTACGAGCGCTTCTCAGGGGGTCACCTATCCTAGAATTGATCTACTTAGAGCATGCTTTAACTTTGAAGTTCCGATGAATTTCAAGCCATTGCACCAAAAGGCGCTTTTATCATTAAAGTTCCACCATCTATATGTAAAGGGCATCGTATGCTCACTTACTTATAAAACTGATGTCCTCGTCAATTTCGTTATACAGATTTAAAACTACATCAGGCAATGAGGACACACTCCACTACTTCTAGCTAGTGAACTGCTCTGATATATTGATACCACCTGTAACGCCCCCAAAACTCTGCCCACCAAGATATTATCTACTTTTGCACACACCACACCGTTTTGTCCTTTTGGTGCCAGTGCTTCCTCAGGGGTCATCCATTCTGGGATTACTCTGCTCATAGTACACTTAATTTTGAAATTCCACGAACTCCGAGCCATTACATCAAAAGGCACCTCTATGATTAAAGTTTCACCATCTATATTTGAAGGGTGTCATAATTTTATGGATTTTATGATAGGGATGATTCCATGCATGTTGTCACGCCCCAAAGGGTACCCTAAACGCGACAGTCCACCACAATCAATATTTAAACTCAAGTATGACAACCTTAGTCATCCATGAGTTTGAACACCGGGCGTAAGGCTCACGTTCATCATATAGGGAACCATACTTTGATTCGAAATGGTTTAAGGAGACATACATAGCAATAAGAATATAAATCATAACAGTTATATATATCTAGATTTAATCTATTACATGATCTAAAGGGCATACCCCCGTCAAAATATTAAGAGTGCTTAAGTTCTCAAAAGTCTCTTACAACAACCATCATATATATAACAATTTAGGAGATTTAACTAGAAGTCTATGCTTGCATCTAGATCCTGACTTCTTCAAAAAGCTCCTTAGAGTCCAAAAGCTGTACCTGAGGAAAGTGGCTTCTCGGAGATAGCCACAAATATTCATACTGTAACAGGAAACTATTGGGGTATAAGCTTACGAGCTTAGTGAGTTCCACTTCCAAAATTTAATGCTCAATAGTATATATCACAAACAAGTTATTAACAACCATATAAATGCACAAACACGTGAGCATACAATACATAAGACCAACCGAAAGTCTTATGTTGAATGGATTTATGCCCTCCATTCAGGGTTAGGTGTTTTAGGCCCATACGACCAATGATTTCAATTTTTCTCACTTTTTATTGTGGTTGATACAGGTGCCCACCCACACACATTTTTAATTTATACTATGGTTGATACAGGTGCCTACCTACACACATTTTCAATTCTAGCCCACACGCCAACATTTAATTTCCGGCCCACATGCCAATATTTAATTTCCGGCCATTATGCCAACATTCGAGTTTACAGGCCCCTCGTTGCCTATGCCTTCTTCCCACAAAGGTATAATAACCTATGCATTGTGACTCACATATGGTATGCATGGTAAATTTGATTACAAGATCATGATATATTAATTTAACAATTTATGGGTGATCATAGAGATTGCAGACATATCAATTCTATACTAAGTCATACAAATAATTACAACAAGCTCATTTCGATGTTCTTATCATCAATCCACTCATGTAGAAATCATATTCATACAACCAATTTTATCTTGTCCTAATTCTAATGCCACTAATATTACAAGCACAAGCGCAAACATAAAATTTAAAGATAGTGAACTCACTTTACCATGGCGTGGAAATCCACATAATCGTAATAGTCTTCGTGAAGGTCTAGTCCATTTCCTAAGTCTCCTAATCAAAAGAAATAACCCTAATGAGTATTTCTATGAAGTTTAAATGAACTTATAAATTATATTCTATCAAGTTCGTCAAATTTCGTCTAAGAGGAAATTCCAACTTAAAACGGCTATAACTTGGTCATTTGAACTCAGAATTTTGCATATTATATACCGATTTCTACCTATTCGACGAGAGTTATCTAATTCTAGAATTATTTCCATCAGACGAGGTCAGTTGTTCCATGAACAGTAGGGTACAGAATACTACACTAATTTCCCATTCCACAATTCAACTTCTAACCTCCAAACAAACATCATACTAAAGTTTTGATAGATACTTAGCTATCATTATATCTTGTAAGACGCTATTATATACATATATAACTCAATACCATGCATGATTCATGAGTGTTGGAAATTTCTAATTTCTCATGTACTTAGATAATTTAAATAAGAAGTATATGACATTACTTTCCTAACTTTGTTTTTACAAGTGCATCATGTACATATGCAATACCTACAAACTATTGTCATGAAGGTTATGAGATGATCTATCTATATGTATATATAAGTACCAAGAATTATTTTTGAAAAACTTTTACTTTGCAAAACTTTTGAAATTTAATAGACTTAAAAAAAAATAGTTTTTCTTCTTGTAAAATCATACTTGCTTTTATCAAAACTCAACCTTAATGACCTACATAGCCATCACTTTCATTATTTAAATAAAAACCTTCATTTTGGGATTAGATAATAGATGTTTATATAGGTGGTTTACCTAATTACGAATTTTACAAAATTTTTGAAAATGAAAACATGGTTTAATCTATTATTGGAAACCATTCATTGTTCTAGAATTATACTTTGATAAATCTCTCTTATCTTTGTCAAAATTAGGTCTTTATTATATGTATCCCTTAAGACTTCTATTTTTTTTTTTTAATAAAAATCATCATTTTGGCTTTTGGAAATAGGTGTTTAAATAGTGGCCACTTTCAAATTCGAATTTTAAACATTTCATTTGAGATTGTTTTCTTTGTAAAACTCGGTTTTTCAAAAACCATTTCCTAATCAAACCTACCCTTTAAGGCTTCCATTTCCTTAATAAAAATCTTGTTTTGGAGTCAAAAAATGGGTGTTTATATTTTAAGCTTCCTTTATTACGAATTTAATACTTGTTTTTGAGATTGAAATATAACTTTTGTAAACTTGCCTTTGTTTTGAAAATATTTCTTAGTAGATCTAAGGTTTTCTCATCAAGATCACTCATTTATGATATCTATTTCCTAAGCCCTTTATTTTTAATGTAAAATACACATTTTGAAGTTGAAAAATAGGTTTTCTAAATATGATTCATTTTTTATCCGAATTTTCAAAAGTTATTTTTGTTGAAACTAAAGTAGATTTTGAGCTTTCTAATACTTTCCTACTATCATCAAGCTATTACGAGTTATTTATGAACATAAAAGAAAAGTCTAATGCATTTATGAACTTAAAACAAGTAGATCTAGTTTATTATACTAGTTATAAATACATGAACACTATGATGGTTATGTGAATATGAATAGATGATGAATATATGCACAAATCATTAATAAAACAATATAACTTGATAATAAAACAAGATAATGGCAAAATAACTCAAATAACAAGATCTATAACATTGTGATGACAAGGATCTTATGTTCAAGTGTTTCTACATCCCTAGCTTGAAGCACATGGGGATTTTTGTGTGGAATCACACATGAATAAACTTGCCATTACATGTTTTTGAGGTAATAAAGTATAGATCTATCACCTATTGGATGATTTGAATAAGAAACTTGAAGAAAATATGTGAGTGTGTGTGTGTGTGTCACAATTTTGGAGAGGAAGAGGAGAGAGTTTTGGCAAAAAATTTCTAAAGTAAGAAGGAAGAAAGAAAGAACGTGAGATGAAGTTGGTATAAAGGAATATATATAGACTTGTGGATTAGGGTTTACTTTGATTAAACAAAGAAAAATAAAACAAATTGGAGGGAGGGAAAGATGGGGAGGGGGCGCCGGTTTCATGGAGAAAGAGAGAGAGAGGTGTTGTGTTGTGTAAGTTTCAACATTAATTAAGTAATTTAAGTAGTAAAAGTTATATTGGAAAAATAAATTGTAAGGAAAAATGATGAAATTGTAAGAGCAGGATGTAAGGATGTAAGTAATAGGTTATGGGTAGTTGTACTTGTGAATAGTGTAGAAGAAATCAAAAAGTATATTAGACATTTAAAGTATCGATAGTAATGAAAATACAATAAAAATGTTATATCTGTAACTTTTATAACCCGAAAAATTATATAACTGATATAATTGGAAATCTTATAAAATCACGAGTCTAACAGTACTAATATCATATGTTTAATATTTCGAGCCCCGAGACATGCTTTTCATAGTCCGTATCCGATCGAGTTCGAAATGGGTCGAAAATTCGCTAATCCTATCTTTTTTTTAAGCATCCTAGTATTATTACGAACCAACTACATTCTTCACTCGTGTTTCGACTTCTTAGTTTAGGAATACGGGATTGCCGGATCTAAACTACTAGGGTTTCCTAGGAATTTGCTGACTTAGGTTTTCCGGTTGACTTTCCGATTTAGGGTTTGAACTTGATATTCCCCTAAAATTAGGGGCTTGCACATGCCAATGATGATGCATCAACAAAATGAAACCCTAAAGAATGTTGAGAAAATTGTTAGGGGAAACCCTCATGATCAAGAAGCACTTAAACAGGAAACTGTAGAGGAAGTAGAGGTCAATCCAAGAATCCAATTGCTTTGTAGCAAACATGGAGTAGTAGATGGACACAAAAGAGGTCGTGATAGAGGTAGAGACAATGCTGTAAACCCCTAGATTTATTGATACTCTTAGGTGACAACTCTAAAGCTAATATCGAAACTGAACCCTAAAATCAATCTAAGTTAAAATAGAACTTTAGGCTTCGTAGATGGGATCAAATAAAGATTCAATAAACTTAAGATATTAGATGAATTAATCAAAATGTGAAACCTTAAAGGTAAGTAATTCAACAAAAACATATCACTGTCAAAATGATTTTCATATACTATAACCAAATTGATCCAGTTCAACCCTAAACCTAGAAACCCTAAAATCTATCCAAACCAATCACAATGTTAGATAAGTTGGATAACCCTAAATGTCTGACGAGTAAAATGGGAATAAAAAACCTTAATACCAAACCCTAAGAAAATCGACGCCTTCAAAAATAAAACGAAAATCGATAATCATTTGATTTGGAAAGACTACGCTAAATAATTCGTCTATCTGATCTCTAACATGCAAATCGAGACAATATATTTAAATAATATTCAATAACAAAATAATTTTCTATAATATAGTATTAAATTATCAAGTCCAAATCTCATCAGTTAAACTAAATAGTCACTATACCCGATCGCTGGCACATAAACCGAGATAAGAAAACCATATAACAATTAATGATAAAATCATATTAAATTATCTTTCTGATATTATATACCAATTTATTGAATTATAAAATCGTTAGTTAAACCAAACAATTATCATACCCGATCGACAGCATGTAGATCAAGATATCGTCATCGGACAACAATTAATAATAAAATAATATTAAATTATTTTTCTAATACCACAATTTATTTTATCATATAATAAAAACATCAGTTGGATAAAATTTTACACGTATCTTATTTTCTACCAGTGAAAAAAAATCATATCAAGTCAACTTTACGTCATTTCCGCCTTTTCTTTTCCTCTTTCCTCTTGTTCTTTAAGAAGGAGCCCCCAACTCTTCCTTTATAAATACCTCTCAACCCTTAACACTTGTATACTTTACACTTTCAACTTCTTCCACACATCAAAACTCTCTCAAATTTCTCTCTTTCCCTTCCTCACATTGCCACCACCCTACATCTCTTCCTCTCCCCCTCAACTCATCTCGCTTACTCCAACAACACACTCATTTTATTGCTTTCGTTTAGGTAAATACTCTAAACACTCTCCATAAATTATTTAACATAAGTCATTTATGAGTTTTCATGCATATTCCTTAACAAAACTCTCCCCATGATGCTCAAAAAGCAAGGGATGGAAATGCCTGATTTCATTCTTGACTCAAGTTTATATTTATTTTATTAATTTTTATGCACTCTAATCTAACTTTTATATATGTACTTATATGTATAAGTATATATAATTTTTAGAGCATATTGCTCACTGATTTAACATTTTATTTCATATTCTTTACTTTATGCAATTTATTTATTTCATCTTTTTTAGACTTGTCTAAAATCAAAATCCCAGACTAGTCCATCTTCAAGTCAAAACAAAAGAAAAATTGTCAACTTCTAGGTCCCTGGAAACCTTATCTAAATTCTAAGACTTTCATTTTAATCTATTTCATTATATTTTATTTTTCGTTGTTATGAGGTGGTATTATTTCAAATCTAAGACGTCTCTTTTATTTCATTAATCTCATTTTGATTTTACCTATTGTACATGGTGACTGGATCATTTTAACTTATAGGGAGTCTCGTCTTAAATCTAAGATTCTCATCTTTTATTTTGTTATCTTTATGTCTTTATTTATTTATTTTCTTGTCAATATTTTATTTTATGTACATTTTAATGACATTATGTTCACAAGTTAATTTTTATGTTCATGTACATAATATATCCATAGTGATGGTGCTATAATAGTAAAATAATGTTTGAAACTTAAATGCTATGATGGCTAAAAGACTCTAAATTAAAAAAGTAAAAACAAGATGATAATCTTGAGGATGTCATCATAATCACTTACAAATTTAGGGAGCCTAGCGTAATATGGGAGGTTCACAAAGTTATGAACCTCTACATATTGACAATTCTTTATTATGTAAAATTATTTTCTAAAATACATTTTCAATACATGGAAAATCATTTATCAAAATAAAAATTTGGAAACAAAATCATTCTTCTATTCTTCTCAACAATGCCATGACATATGGGTATTGAAAAGGAGATGTGAAACTTTGATTTTTTTTTTCTTTCTCCAATCAACATGGATTTAATGATAAAAACAAGAAACAAACCTCAAATCTAATTTTTCTAAAGATGCCAAAACCTAGGAAAAGGAGTTGAGAAAAAATTTTCAAACTTGAAATTATTTTGCCACAATTACACAAGGTTCAATACATTGAAATTAAATTGTCGAAAGAGATTTGTTGATAAAATGTTTATGCAAGTCAAAATTTTCAAAATAAATAAAACAAAGTATAAAACCATATTTTCCAATTTGAATTACTAAATTGTAAAACCTCAAGGAAGAAAATTTTATTACAATTTTCCAAAGTTTATTTTCCATGAATCTAAGTTACTCAACTCTTCATGGGAAACATTTTAATAGAAATTCCATTTTTAGCAACATCACTAGGAACATATATGTATTATGAACTATTATTATTCTTCAAATATGTTTGAATATAAGAATAATAAATACGTGACCTAGAGAGTCTATATGTAGTGAAACTTGTGAAAAATATCAAAGTGAAGCTAAATCTGACCTTGCTGATTCCAAGACCTAAATGACCCTAAATTTTGAAACAATCTTAGAAATGGATAGAGCATTTGAAATAGGTAGAAATCGACTGCTCATGTGCTAAAATCGAAGTTAAAATAACCAAATTATAGTTGTTCTAAAGTCTAACATATGTAACCAAGAAAAATAGCAAGAATAGTAACCATAGAGGTAGAAGTTTAGATGAAGTCGATCCGAAACACTCATTTTAGGTTTCTCTTTGTTCGGATAACGATGATCCCGATGCCATAAGTCCCGAGGATCACTTCGACTAAGGATTGCACTATAGACAAGTGAATTTTTCCTTATGGTTTCTCTACCTTACTTGTGTTTGTAGCTAGTTGCACGAGATCGTTAAGAACAAGTAAAATGAATATGGATGGGGGTTCATGGGTTGTGTTGTGCTTCTATGTATGTGTGATAAAGGATATTAAGCATATTGAAATCCTTGTTATGATTGTTTATATGTACTGTTCATTTTAATTGTGAGTATTTGTGTGTATGATGAATTATTTGATCATCCATAAAAGAATCATATTTGGCTTTAATTAAAAGAAATGGACATGCATTGTGTAAAGTACAAATAAATAATTCATATTGACGGGTATATATGTAATATAATGTTGTTAAGAGGGTATTTTTGTCCTTAAACAGATGAAGTTGGACTCGGAGAAGAGATACGCGAAGGGATGGAAAAGGATGGCCTAAGCTGTCCATAAAGCTGTCGGCCTAAAGGTGAAGGCCACTAGCCTAAAAGGAAGCACTGTCGACCTAAGATGTGATGTTGAAGCTCCGGAAATTTGCTAAGGAATTTAGCTGTACGTCGGCATAGTGGTCGGCCTATAGCTGCGTTTTCCCTAAGCTATGTTGACCTTTTTTCAAAGGCAACTCTCTCTATAAATAGACCCTAGACCCCACGACCTTGTCACATCTTTTCCTTAGTAAAACCCTAGGTAAGTGGGTCTTTTTGTAGTCTTTTTCAATCATTCTCTTTAGTTTGATCTTTCTAATACAAGTTGTCCTATGGATTTGAAGGAGATCCAAGAGTTGTGGTGAAACCCTAGAGTAATTGAAGATCTGGGAGACTTTGATTCAAAGGAAAAAGGTAATATCTTTCTTAGAGTTTTACAATTTCTACGATTTAAGGATTATAGATTTGTGATTTCGGTTTATTATTGAAATTCAGGAGGATTGTGGATTAGGGTTCTTATTCCAATTTGAGATCTACAGTTTCTAGATACGTAAGAATCCCTTCAACATTGTTGTTCAAAGAAATTCATCTGTTGTTGTATTCGAATTGTTAAATGGAGACTTTACATATATGTATTGAAGGAAGTTATGGAGAGGTTAGGAGAATATGGAGAAAGCTATGTTGGACGGTTTCTTCAAATCGTAAACAAAAGAGACAGTGTGATGATTTCTTTTCGTAGATTTATATTTAGGGTTATAGATTCTTTGAGCGAGATTATGAAATTAAGGATTGGGGTTTAATTGTGTATTGCAAGTTAAAATTGATTGAGATATTGTCATGCCCCATAGGGTATCCTAAACGTAACAGCCCGCCACATACTATATAAGACTCTCGAAATTCCATCTGAGCCCTTCAGGAGTCTTGTATAGATGTAAAGCGTCCCTTTACGATAATAGGATACTCAATCAATGGAGTTAAGAAGTTTAATGTGGCATTCATTAACCATAGATAATAAACCAAAACACATATATATACTTTACAAAGTCTAAGGGGCATTCCCCCGCAAATAATATTAAGTCCATTACAGTCATCCAGAGTCATTTAGTTTCCAACGGAAGTCTAAACAAAATCGAAGTAAACTTCTAAGGGAAACTCCTATCTCCGGTACCTAAGCTGTGGCTTGCCTCAGCCTAAGCCAAATGAACTCGTGCTGCAACAAGTAAAAACTATGGGGGCGTAAGCTAACTAGCTTAGTGAGTGAAAACTTCCATATCACAATTAAAGCAATTCATTCAAACAAGTGATTATTCAAGCAAATGGTATGCATCAGACAAATGAGTTCAACAAACATATGACTAGCCAGAAATCATATGTGGATGGACTTGCGCCCTCCATCCCGGGTTAGCAGATTAACGAATCCTGCGGTACAACGCCGTTTAAGCTCACGGTCAACTGAACAATAATTCGTTTTATGGATCACAATTAACCAATAATTTCGTTTTATGAATCACGATTAACCAACATATTCGTTTTATGGGTCACGAAAAACCAACCAATGCAAATGCTCCATCCCCTTCGTGATATGAATGAGTCCAATTATAATTGAGGTCCAATATAGATTAATCCAATTCTTTTAGTGACCAACAATTTTGCAGACAATCAATATGAATTCTAGCTAAACAAGCAACAGCTTAGCACCCGGTTTCGATATTCCTTAAGTTCAACTTCACATATCAATACACAAGTATATAATTCCCATATACCTCATCATGCATAATCATTTTTATCTTTGCCTAAATAACTAATGCCACTATCCTGCAATCACAAGCAATAATTGAGAGCGGAAGTAATACTCACTCGGCCATGGTACGCCGGTCTTTTAGTAATAGTAATCGGGTGGTAGGGTATCATCTTGCTCGGGATCACCTACCAAATAAGAACAACCTAAAAAGAATCTCATCACTAAACTAATTCAAACTATGCATCTAAACTACACAAAATCGGAATTCTCGCTATTTGCGGAAGTTTCAACTTAAAACGGCCATAACTTGGTCGTTTTAACTTGGAATTTCGCAAATTTTATATCGATTTCTACCTACTTCGA
Organism: Combretum micranthum; assembly: GCA_024138025.1. NCBI lineage: Eukaryota > Viridiplantae > Streptophyta > Magnoliopsida > Myrtales > Combretaceae > Combretum > Combretum micranthum. Next base: position 12,305 of record JAMXBD010002548.1, read on the forward strand.
AAGATCTATCCGATTCTAATATTATTTTTAAGTTTTGAAAACATTAAGGTCACGGAAAAGTGGGATCAGATCTGTTCTGTAACTTTTCCGATTCCGAAAAATTGTTTCGCATTTGATAAAAATGTTCTTAGTTGATGATTCATGTATAGATGGTATATGAATGAATTCCTAATATGAATATCATGTATGAGCTCAATATATGCATGGTTTTGATGATCTTTGATGATGAACTCTTATGAACTCCTAATTATTAAGAACTCCACAATGATCACTTTGAAAAGCTATTCTTTCCAACTTTACATTCCCTAGGGTTTTTATGATTTTATTCTTGGAATTTACTTGTTATCTAAATAAAAATGAGTTCTCAATATATACTAATCATGACCTTCATTTATGCATAGAAATTCACATTTTTCATTTGCAAATATGTTTTTAAACAACTTTTCACAAAAATCCGAATTTTGGAAATTTCCTTTTCTTGCATTTTCTTTATGAGAAAACTTGTTTAATGCATCAAAAATTGAAGCTTCATTATATCTATTGTATAAAGACTTATTTGACTCATAAAACATGCAATCTAAGCTTGGATACTAGGTGTTTATGTAGGCATTATTCCAAAATACGAATTTAACAAACTAATCACTATCTCAAAATTTTTCATTCCAACTCCACTACTTGTTTTACATTTTACTCATGCTTGAACTCATCTAGACTTATGAAAATCATTCCTTAAGGGTATCTATTACATATACCTTCCATTTTTTTATGAAAAATATGAGTTTTAAAGTGGTTTTGGTGGTTTTTAAAGTAGGGTTCCAAAATCATCCGAATTTTCAACTAAGCCTTCTAACAAAATATTTTCTTTTTCAAGTTTCTAGTCTTCTATACATGAAGATCTACCATCTAACATATCTATACATAGGCAAGGCTACATTTTTATGATCATCAATGCATGAAAATCAAAATAACCATATGAACATAAGTGTAGATGAAGGTATGAATGTCTAAACACTAGATCTACCAATTTTAATGCATGAATCATGAGTTTCATGGCATGAACATAAACTTTTATGCAAGATCTCTACTTTACATACATGAACAAGATGATATTTCAACAAAAACTCTCTTAAACACTAGATCCACTTCTTGTGATGGCTTGATATTCTTGTATAAGTGTTTTCATGTCCCTAGCATATGCTCATTGGGATTAAATATGAAAAACACACAAGAATAGCTTTGCCATTACAAGATAATGTAGGAATAAGGTTTAGAATCATCACCTAATGAAGATTTGAAGATGAAAAGAAGAGGAAATGAGTTGTGTGTGAGTGTGGGAGGGGGAGGGGGTCACGACATAATAGGGAGGAGAAGAGAGGGTTTTAACTTTGAAAAATTTTTAGAAGAGTGAAAATGAAGAGAGGGAGAGAAAAAGGAGCTTATACATGAAGAGATTAGGGTTTTAGTGTAATAAAAGAGTAAAAATAAACAATTTGAGAGGGAATGGAGGGGGGGGGGGCGGCGGGGGGGCCGCAGAAGGGTGGGGGAGTATGTGTGTGAGTTGAAATTTGATAAATTTGTATTTTGTGTAATAAAATGTAATAATTGTATTAATTAATTAGGAAACAAAATTTCTTGGAAAAGAAAATTATAATGAGTAGTTGTAAGGATGTAAGAATGGGGTATGGGTAGTGTGTAGTGTAGGTTGTACTTGGGAATTGTAGACAAGATATCTACTTTACCGGTTGTAACGAAAACACGGGAAAAAGGCTATAACTGTAATTTTTATAGCCCGGAAAATTATAAAATTGATATTTTTGGAATCCTTATAAAATTTCGGTTCTAATGAATATTCCGGAATATTTTTCTGAGATTGTGGTCCTGGGGCACGTTTTTCCATAATTGAGCTCGGGAAGGCCTGGAATTGAAAAATTCCCGAATTTAAAACTTTCTAAGATTTAAAATATACTTTAAAACAATAATTCATATTCATTTACTTATGAAACTTATTTTATCATGAAACCGAAGGAAAGCCGGATTTAGGGTTCCTAAGCTTCTCTCACTAAACTTAAACTGGACCGGATTAGGGTTTCGCTTTTCAACTCCCAGGGTTTATTTAGCTACTGAGAATACTGGGGTTTACAGATATATTGTTGATAAGGGATATCTGAGAGATTAAGGTTCTTTTCCTCAAGAAGTCTTGTTAGTGGATTTGAGTTAGAAGCAATACCAGCTACGACCTTATCATGTTTGATCGTATGTGCCTATAAGATTAGTTGTTGTAAACCTAAATTAATGAATATCGAACTTTAATTGAAATTTTAAGTTGTGTGTGGCTCTGGTTAATAAAGACCATAACAGTATTGTGATACTAACGCTGGCAACCTGATGATCTTTATGTGGCAGTGTCCTGAGTGGAGTTGCACTTGGAGATGATTCTGGTAGATTAGGAGTCGTTAACAGCTTAATTATGGAATGCAAATATATATATATATTATTTACATATGGTTTTTTTCGAGGTCATGAGTTACGCCCGGGTTTAAGATTAGTGATCAATAGTCCTAAACTATGTTGTTTGCAGGCTAATAAAAAGATAACAATTTGTTCTTGTTGCACTGAAATCTAAGTTGTATGTGATATTGTGTTGCATGATCATGCGTATGTGTTTTCGGTTTGGCATATTGGGTTTTTTGCTCAATCCTTATTTTTCCCACAAGTACAGGTAAAGGTGCCATTATTTATGATTTGACGGGATAAGACGTATTCATGGATTATAGGGAAAGCAATTGTGGATTTGATCCTTCTGCCGATAATTGAGATTAGTGATTTTGGATCTAGTGATTTCAAACAAGAAAAATAATATTTTTATGATTAGTTTATTATTATTGAAGATTTTGTTATTTCTTTAAAGTTAAATTGTTTAGTTTATGATTTAGAAGATTGAGGACATTTTATTTTGTGAGTATAATTTATTTGTGAGATATTGGAGATATTTGAGATTATATATATATATATATTTGGTGATTAGCAATTATAGCCTTTGCGTGCCAATCTTTGGTAGTAACATGTGGCGGGTTGATAACTTCTTAGGTTAGGGCGTTACAGCTTAAATGGTATCAGAGCAATAGGTTTTTTATCAATAGATTTAAGTTATGACTCCTTAGGATGGTGAGCATTGATGGGAGGGGTAAGAATAGTTAGGGACGCTAATTTTAAGTTATGATGTCTTTTTATAATTTTCTTTAAGTAATATGATCTTTTAGCTCTTAATCTCATAGATGTTATCCTTGTCTAGAATGCCTTCACGTAAAAGAGCTTCTGGTGCTGGTTCCTTTAGAACTGATGAAGAGGAACAATCACCCCCGAATCAAGTACCTTTGAACCAAGAGCATGAGGATTTATCTCCACCGCCGCCACCCCCAGTCCCACCTATGGGACAGCAAGTGCCTATTGATACTGCTTAACTGATGCAAGCAATGAATGCCCTACTGGGAGTAGTTACCCAACAGCAACAAAATATGAGAGATGACATGCAAGTGATCCAAGCAAATGCTGAAGCTTGGAGATAGGAGACCTAAAGGATGAATGGTAATGGAGGGAATGGGGCGAGGCACACTGATGTTCTGAGCTTGAACAAATTTATGGATCTAGTGTACAAGTTCGAGCTGAAACCTGGAAAACCCCTAAAGGCATAGTTATGGATAGAGGAGTTAAAGAAAACTTTCGCTGCTTTGGACATTCCTGAACACAAGAAAATGGAATATACCTCCTATCTACTGATTGGGAGAGCAAACAATTGGTGGCTAAGCACCAGGAGGCATATGCCAGGAGTTATCACATGGGACAGGTTTTAGCAAGCCTTCTATAGGGAATTCTTCCCAGATAGTGTTAAATAGAAAATGATGTAGGAATACTATACTTTGTAACAAGGTAAGCTAACTATTGAAGAGTATGAAGCAAAACTGAATAGGCAAATGAGGTTCCTTCCTGAGCCACTGAGAGAGAGTGAAGACGCTAAGATAAGCAGGTTCATCACTGGTTTAGAACCAGAGATTCAACATCAGGTTAATTTGATGGAGTTAACCAGTTACTCATCTGTGATCAATAAGGCAAAGCTGGTTGGGCAAGAATTAAAGAGGATTAAAGGAAAAGGGACACGAGGAGTCGAGTTTATTTGGGCAAGAGGCCAGCTGCTATGGTTATTGCTCAAGATAGGGGAAAAAGACCTTTCACCCAACAAGTAAGATCTTTAGGTCCAAGTTCACATAGGAAATGCCTTAAATGCCAAAGATCCCATGATGTGAAAGACTGCAAATGGCCCGACAATGCATGCTTCAACTGCAAAAAGGTGGGGCATAGTCAAAAATTCTGCACTAACGATCAGGACATCTACCTATTTTTTGCTTTAAGTGTGGACAAAGAGGACATAAGGCCGTGGATTGTAAAGAATTAGGAAGGCAAGTAGTTTCTAGAGCACCAATGAATAGACTACAGGGTCAAGGGCAAAGAGCACTCGCCAAGATTTATGCACTACATCATGGAGATACCTCTAGCGTCGACACCATAGGAGGTACGCTAACCATTCTCAGACATAGTGCTTATGTGTTATTTGACACTAGTGCAAGATTTTCATGTGTATCTAAGTTATTTATATCTTTATGTGGAGTGAATATTGAATTGATGTCTGAATGTTTTCTATAAATACTCCGTTAGGGAGTGGAACTTTGTTGAATAGAATCTGTAAAGATGTAAACATGGAAATAGAAGGTAGGCTTTTATCTATAGATCTTATAGTGATGGACATGATCGATTTTGATGTAATCTTAGGAGTAAACTGGTTGGTGAAACACTAGGCTATAATCGATTGTAAAAATCTAGTTGTGGAGTTTAGTTTAGCCAATGGAGATAGATTTGTACATAAACTTGTGGTACAAAGACCTGCAACCTTACCTACATATGAGTTGTGGGAAAAGTCAGCATTGGCATTGACAGCTATGACACTAGGAGATGAATCAATGATTGATCTTGCCAAGATACCGGTTGTGAGAGAGCATTTAGATATATTTCTAGAAGATTTACCCGGATTACCACTTAAGAGAGAAGTCAAATTTACTATTGATTTGGTGCCTGGTATCATGCCTTAGTTTAAAGCACCATACTGTATGGCTCCGACAGAGTTAGCAGAATTGAAGGTTCAATTGGAGGATTTACTCAAGAACAAATTTATTAGACCAAGCTTATCGCCTTGGGAAGCTCCAGTGTTATTTGTGAAGAAGAAAGACAAGAGTATAAGATTATGCATTGACTACCGAGAATTGAACCAGGTGATGATTAAGAATAAGTATCTGTTGTCTAGAATAGATAATTTGTTCGATCAGTTGGTAGGAGCACAAGTATTCTCCAAGATTAATTTAAGGTCGAGGTATCATCAATTACGAATTAAGGCGGAAGATATTTCGAAGACAGCTTTCAGGACTAGATATGGGCATTATGAGTTTGTGGTTTTGCCCTTCGGTCTTACAAATGCACCCACTGTTTTTATGGATCTCATGAATAAAGTCTTTAGGGATTATCTAGACTCTTTTGTTGTAATGTTCATTGACGACGTTTTGGTATATTCAAAGACTGAGGAAGAACATGAAGAAAATCTTCGATTGGTCTTGAGTAGACTATGAGAAGAAAGGTTATATGCTAAATTCACTAAGTGTGAGTTTTGGTTGGAGCAAGTGTCACTTTTAGGACATATAGTGGATGGGAATGGAATTTCTGTAGATCCCGAGAAAGTAAAAGTTGTGGTTGAATGGCCGACTCCTAAGACTGTATCTGATATTAGAAGTTTCCTAGGGATAGTAGGATGCTACTGGAGATTTGTAGATGATTTTTCTAAACTTGCAAATCCTTTGACAAGACTGACGCAGAAGGGGGTGAAGTATGTATGGGATGAGAATTATGAGAGTAGCTTTCAACAGTTGAAAGAGAAATTAGTGTCTACACCGGTATTAGCTTTGCCAATGAGTGGAGAGGAGTACACTATCTATAGTGATGCTTCAATACAAGGTCTAGGTTACGTTTTGATGCAAGGGGAAAGAGTTATAACTTATGCATCTAGACAGTTAAAGCCATATGAAAAAAATTATCCCACCCATGACTTGGAACTGACAGTTGTGGTTCATGCTTTGAAACTCTGGAGACATTATTTGTATAGGGAAAAGTGCAAAATATTCACAGATCATAAGAGCTTGAAGTAGATTTTCACCCAAAGAGATCTGAACATGAGGCAAAGGAGGTGGTTAGAACTGATCAAGGACTTTGATGTGGATATTCAATACCACCCTAGGAAGGCCAATGTCATAGCAAATGCTATAAGTAGAAAGAGGAATGAGAATTTAGCGCCTATGATCACCTTTGAGCGTCATTTGTTAGATGACATGAGGAAATTGAATTTGGAAATAGTGACCCAAAAAGTAAACGCAAGACTAGTAAGGTTGCAAATTCAGCCTACATTGGTTGATAGAATTAAAGCAAGTCAAGTGGATTATCTGAGCATATTGGAGATAAAGCGAAGAATGGAAATTGGTAGAGCCCCTAAATTCTATATTGATGAAGAAGGTATCATGAGATACAAGGGAAGATTGTGTATACCGGAGCAAGGAGAACTTAAGAGAGATTTGTTGAAGGAAGCACATTATTCGAGTTATTCCATCCATCTGGGAGGTAACAAGATGTATCAGGACTTAAAGAAACTATACTGGTGGAATAATATGAAAAAGGATATTGCTGGGTATGTATCAAAGTATCACACGTGCCAGATGATCAACATAGAGCATAGCTGACCAGCCGGTGAATTGAAGCCTTTGCCTATACTCCAGTGGAAGTGGGAGCACATTAATATGGATTTTGTCATAGCCCTACCCAGAACCAAAGGAAAGTTGGACTATGTATGGGTAATAGTGGACAAACTTACGAAGGTAGCACGATCTATACCTATTAGTACTGGGTATACTTTGGAACATCTTGCCACTTTATATATCAAAGATATTATGAGACTACATGGAATTCCAATGACCATTGTGTCGGATCATGATACCAGATTTGTAGGGAGATTTTAGAAGAGCTTGCACAAAGCTTTAGGTACTAAAGTGGTTTTCAGTACCGCTTATCATCCTCAAATGGGCGGGCAGTCTGAATAGACAATCTAAATTCTTGAAGACATGTTAAGAGCCTATGTCTTGGATTTTAAAGGATGTTGGGATGCATATTTACTTTTGGTAGAGTTCGCCTACAGTAATAGTTATCAAGCATCAATCGGAATGTCACTGTATGAAGCCTTGCATGGTAGAAAGTGCCGATCACCAATTCATTGAGATGAAGTAGGTGATAGATAGATTTTAGGACCTAAATTGGTTCAGGATGCGGTGGACAAGGTTAAAGTAATCCGACAAAAGTTGCAAGCTGCACAAAACCGACAAAAAAGCTATGCTAATAAACGAAGAAGACCGTTGGAGTTTCAAGTGGGGGAATACGTGTTGCTTAAGATATCACCGACAAAAGGTGTTATTAGATTCGGTATGAGAGGAAAGTTGAATCCCAGATATGTTGGTCCATTCAAAATTCTGGAACGAATTGGAGATATGGCTTACCGACTAGAATTACCACCAAGTTTAGATGGAGTGTATAATGTATTTCACGTATCCCAATTGAGAAAATATATGCAAGAACCTAAACAGATTGCAGATTGGAACCGTTAGAAGTTCAAGCGAATCTTTCGACCCGAGAAAAGCCAGTAAGTATTTTGGACACAAAGAGAAGATCTTGAGGAGATGCATGATTAAGTATGTGAAGGTTCAATGGATAAATCAAACCGAATGGGAAGTAACTTGGGAGTTAAAAGAGGAGATGCGAGCCATATACCCCGAACTTTTCAATGAATCAAGTACCTTTCGAGGATGAAAGTTTCTTTTAAGAGGGGAGAGATGTAAAGTAAAAATAAAAATTCATAATGAAGGGTATTACATAAATATAATGTTGTTAAGAGGGTATTTTTGTCCTTAAACAAACGAATTTGGACTAGGAGTAGAGATACGCGAAGAGATGGAAGAGGATGGCCTAAGCTGGCCATAAAGCTGTTGGCCTAAAGGTGAAGGCCACCGGCCTAAAGGTGAAGGCCACCGGCCTAAAAGAGAGCACTATCGGCCTAAAAGAGAGCACTATCGGCCTAAGATTTGGTGTTGAAGCTTCAAAAATTTGCTAAGGAATTTGGTTGTATGCTGGCATAAAGGCCGCCGCCGCCGTTGGCTAGAAAAGCCATCAGTGTAGTGGCCAGCTTATAGCTGTATTTTCCCTAAGCTATGTTGGCGTTTTTCTAAAGCCAACTCTCTCTATAAATAGACCCTAAATCCCATGACCTTGTCACATCTTTTCCTCAGTAAAACCCTAGTTAAGTGGGTCTTTCTGTAGTCTTTTACAATCATTCTCTTTAGTTCGATCTTTCTAATACAAGTTGTTCTGTGGATTTGAAGGAGATCCAAGAGTTATGGTGAAACCCTAGAGTGATTGGAGATCTGGGAGACTCTGATTCAAAGGAAAAAGGTAATAACTTTCTTAGGGTTTTACAATTTCTATGATTTGAGGATTATAGATTTGTGATTTTAGTTTATTATTAAAATTTAAGAGGATTATGGATTAGGGTTCTTATTCCAATTTGAGATCTACAGGTTCTAGGTACATAAGAATTCATTCAATATTGTTGTTCAAAGAAATTCATCTGTTATTGTATTCGAATTGTTAATTGGAGACTTTACACATAGGTATTGAAGGAAGTTGTAGAGAGATTAGGAGATTGTGAAGAAAGTTGTGTCGGACGATTTCTTTAAATCATGAACAAAAGAGATAGGTGTGTTAATTTCTTTTCGTAGATTTATATTTAGGGTTATAGATTTTTTGAGCGAGATTATGAAATTAAGGATTAAGGTTTAATTATGTATTGCAAGTTGAAATTGATTAAGACATATTGTTGATAAGGGATATCTGAGAGATTAGGGTTCTTTTCCTTAAGAAGTCTTGTTGGTAGATTTGAGTTGGAAGCAAATACCAGGTACGACCTTACCATATTTGATTGTATGTGCTTGTAGGATTAGTTATTATAAACCTGAATTAATGAATATTAGACTTTAATTGAAACGAGTGTTAGTTGTGTGTGGCTGCGGTTAGTAAAGACCACAACAATAATGTGATACTAACGCTGGTAACTTGATGATCCTTGTGTGGCGGTATCCCGAGGAGAGTTGCACCTAGAGATCATTTCGGTAGATTAGGAGTCATTACTAGCTTAATTGTGGAATGCAAATCTATATATATATATAATATATATATTATTTTATGTGGTTTTCTTCAGGGTCATGAGTTACTCCCAGGTTTAGGATTAGTGATCAATATTCCTAAACTGTATTGTTTGGCAGGCTAATAAAAAGATAACAATTTGTGTTTGTTGCATTAGAATCTAAGTTGTATGTGATATTGCGTTGCATGATCATGCGTATGTGTTTTCGATTTGGCGTACTGGGTATTTTCGCTCAATCCTTATTTTTCTCATAGGTACAAGTGAAGATGCCATTATTTATGATTTCGGGATACGACGTATTCATGGACTATGGGGAAAGCGATAGTGGATTTGATCATTCTACCGATAGTTGAGATTAGTGATCTTGGATCTAGTGATTTCAGAAAAGAAAAACAATATTTTTATGATTAGTTTATCATGACTAAAGATTTTGTTATTTCTTTAAAGTTAAATTGTTTAGTTTATGATTTAGAAGATTGAGGGCATTTTATTTTATGAGTATCCTTTATTTGTGAGATATTTAAGATATATATATATTTAGTGATTAGCAATTATAGCCTTTGCGTGTCAATCTTTGGTAGTGACACGTAGTGGGCTGATAACGCCTTATGTTAGGACGTTACACATTGCATTGTTAAGTCACATGTAGAAGATTGCTAATCCTTCGCGAGAAACAAGAAGACCGACATTATCAAGCCACGAGCTTAGGTCTGCTCCATCTTGAGGAATTACATCGTTTGGAGAATGTGTCCTCAAAAGGAAGCCATGTCGGGGCAATCATTATGCGCAGGTGCCTTAAGACTAGCAACAAAAGACGAATGAGGTATTTAGAGAAGAATTCCCTAACCCTTGTCAAGGATGGCGTAAACCTATTCTATGTATGGTTTTCGATTAACTATATGTATTTGTGTTACACATGTTTGTTACATGAGTATTGCATATGCTTAAATTATCAAACTTGGTTGTTTATGTTTGATGGGTACAAATAATGAAAATATCTCACTAAGCATATTGTAAGCTTACGCCCTATAGATATTTGTTGAAACAGGAATACTTAAGACTTGACTCGAAGGACAAGATGATAAGGAAATCATTAGTACATTTTGGAGCTTTAATAAAAGATTGAGAGCATATGATGAAGCTTCTCTTAGGATCCCTTTATATTAGATATATGAGATGTTATTACTTTGGGATTGTTATGAATTATTATACTATTTGAACCATATTTGGACATTAACGGGGGTATGCCCCTAAGAAATATAATCTACTTTGTTTAAGTTTAATGATCTATTGTTCTCTTACTTTTCTATTTAATTGTTACCATCATAAATTGTGCTACTCCAATGTGTTCCTTTAATTGTGAAGTGTGCCTTATGCATAATATGGAAGCCTTTGTATGACTAAGACAGTCATTCATAGGCTTTAATATTACGTACAGTGGACCATCCCGTTTAGGGTACCCTTCAGGATGTGACATATGCACACTAGTCGGTGCGTGGATGTCGAGTCGGAGATTATGATGATGATTTGGATGATCACTATGATGGACGTAAGCCTAGACAATTGCGGGTATTAAGACCGTAAAAACCGAAAGTGTCATCTTTTGATGGTACTAGTGGAGCGGATAAGTACTTTGATTGGGAGGATCAAATAGAGAAACTTTTTTATTATCATAATGTGAAGATTTGCCATAAGTTAAACTTGCTACCATTGAGTTCAAGGGCTATACAATGCATTAATGGAAGAATGCCCTGGGTAGTAAGAGGATGAATGGAGAGTGTGATGTTACAACTTGGGTGAAGATGTGGGAATTATTGTAGTGGAGGTTTATTCCAGATTATTATGCCTAGGAGTTGTTGATAAGATTACACACTTTGCATCAAGACAATAAGAGCGTAGCAGAATATATTCAAGAGTTTAAGATTCTTATCGTTCATAGTCTAATTATGGAGACTTCATATCAATCTATTCCTCGGCTTATTTTTAGGCTAAGATATGATATTAATGTTGTTGTGGAGCCTCAAAGGATTGATACCTTGGAGGAGGCGATGCTAACAGTGGAGAAAGTTGAAAGGCAATGCAAACATTATAAATCTTCATGGTAATACTCCTAATTTTGAAAGTAATACAAAGTTTTATTGGTCTGATGATAAAAAGAAGAGTATTAATAGCCATAAGAATGAGGAGAAATGAAGAGCCTAGTGAAGAAAAAGGGGAAATCAATTTCTAAGTCGTCTAAGTCTAATAGTGGTAGAAAGAGGACTAGAGATATTAAATGTTTCAAATATTTTATTTATGGACATATGGCTGCCTAATGTATGAAATGACTTGTTGTCTATACTTGTGGAGGTTGTTTGGAGAGTGATGGTGAAGGGGAAAGAAGTACTTATTCTGATTTCATAGAGGATGATAAGGAGAAAGTGCCAGCTAAGCAAATTGTTGGGGCTATTGTACCTTTGAATGGTGTGGTGAGGAAAAGTTTGAGTGTGACACTAGCAATTGATAATAAACAAAGGGAAAATATATTCCATATCAAATTTTTTTGTAAATGAGGCTATTTGTGTGGCCATTATTGATTTTGGTAGTTGCACTAATGTTGCAGCAACAATACTAGTAAAGAAGTTACAACTTCCAACCATAGCTCATCCATAACCATATTGGTTGCATTGGCTCAATGATAACGGTTCGATCTGTTTTACTAGACAAGTATCAATTCCAATTTCTTTGCCTAATCATTATACTAATAAGGTGATTTATGATGTAGCACCTATGAGTGCCTCTCATACCTTGTTAGGATAACCTTGATTATTTGATTGGAATGTGAATCACAATGGTAGGGATAATACTTATTCCATTTTATTCAATGGAAAGAGGATTAAATCATTTCATATGAGTCTGAAAGCTATGAGACGAATGCATAGGAAGTTGAATCCCCCTAAGAAAGAAACATTGTTATTGACATAAGAAGTGGTTGAGAAGAAACTTGTCAATGGGCAATCGATGTACTTGTAACATGTGAGGTATTCTTTAAGGATAGAGAGTGATTTTCCTTCTAGATGAGATTCAACAATTATTGAAGCAATTTTCTAATGCTTTCCCTTAGGAAGTTCCCAAGAGATTACCTCCTTTGAGATGAATTAAGCACCAAATTGACTTAGTACCAAAAGCTACTTTGCCTCATAGGCTAGATTATAAATAAATCTTGAAGAGGCTAATGAATTGAAGAAACAGGTTGATGAATTGCTAGAGCGGGAGTTTTTTTGTGAGAGCATGAGTCTATGTTCGATGCCAACATTATTAATACCCAAGAAAGATGGCAGTTGGCAAATGAATGTGGATAGTATGGCAATAAATCACATTATTATGAAGTATAGGAATCCTATACCACGCCTTGATGATATATTAGATGAATTGCATAGTGCCCATTTGTTTTCTGACTTGAAGAGTAGGTATCATCAAATAAGAATGAAGCCTGGAGATGAGTGGAAAATAGTTTTCAAGACATGGCTTGTCCAATGCTCTTAACACTTTTTGAGATTGATGAATTATGTGTTGAAGGAGTTCTTAGAAAAATTTGTGGTGGTTTATTTTGATGATATCTTAATTTATAGCTTGGATTTAGATAGTCATATTATGCATTTGACATTGATTTTTATGGTGTTGTGGAAAAAGAAGTTATATACTAATTTGAAGAAGTATATTTTTTTTGTCAACATGAGGTGATATTTTTGGATATGTTGTATCTAGAGAAGGCATTCGTGTTGCTGATAAAAAGGTTAAGGCCATTACTGAGTGCCATACTCCTACTAACGTTTTTAAAGTCTATAGTTTTCACTAACTTGATTTTTTTTACAAGAGATTTATCAAGGATTTTAGCACTATTGCAGCACTTTTTATAGAGTTAACAAAGAAGAGAATTCCTTTCCAACGTAATCAAGCAGTTAATAGAAGCTTTAAGTTGATTAAGCAGAAGTTGACTTTAGTGTCTATGTTAGTGCCACCTAATTTTAATAAAGTTTTTAGCTTGAGTGTGATGCCTCCAATATTGGAGTTGGTGCAATTCTTATACAAGAGAGGTATCCTATTGCTTACTTCAATAAGAAGCTACATGGAGCGGCTTTGAATTATCCCATCTATGACAAAAATTTGTATTCTTTTATTCGAGCTCTTATAGTATGGCAACACTATCTTTTACGTAAAGAGTTCATTTATTTTTTGACCATGAGTCTCCAAAGTATTTGAGGAGTTAAAGTAAATTATCCAAGAGAAAAGTAAGATAGGTTGAGTTTTTTGAGACATTTTCATACATTATTAAGTATAAGAAGGGTGATACTAATGTAGTATCCAATGCATTGTCTAGGACGCATATATTGTTGAATTTTATTCAAGCTAAATTGTTGGGATTTGAACATGATGTAAGATAATATTCTAAGGATAGCATGTTTGCACTTATTAAGCTAGCTTGCAATGAAAGGAGATTGGTGAATGGTTATCATATGACGAATGGTTATTTGTTTGACATGGAAATTAGTTATGTATTCCATATGAATCTATGCATGAGATGTTTCTTAGTGAAATGCATAGTGGTGGACTTTCTAGGCATTTTGGTAATCATCATACTCTTGATGCATTGAAAGAGCACTTTTATTGGCTTAACATGGCTAAGGATGTTCATAGAGTAATTGGTGAGTATTCTACTTATAAGAGAGCCAATAGTAGAAGTGAACCGTAAGGCTTGTACGTGTCATTACCTATTCCTACCAAACCATGGGTAGATTTGAGAATGGATTTTGTTTTAGTTCTTCCTAGACCCGAAGAGGATATGATTCAGTTATGGTGGTGGTATATCAGTTTAGTAAGATGACACACTTTATTCCTTGCCATAAAATTGATGATGTGGCTTACATTTCTACTTTGTTTTTGCAAGAGATGGTCAAACTCCATAGCATTCCACAGTCTGATGTTTATGATAGAAAAATATCAGATTTTTTTGCTACTTTTGGAAGATCTTGTGGGGGATAATGGTATAAAGTTACCATTTTGTACTACATGTGTCACGCCCCGGAGGGTACCCTAAACGTGGCAGTCCGCCGCATATAATATTAAAGCTAATGAATGACAACCTTAGTCATACAGGAGCTTTGATATCACATGCAAGGCGTGCTTCCAATATAGTAGGAGACTCATAGGGGTATTACATTTAAGTAGGTAATAAAAGTAAGCAAGAACTTATATAGATAAACATGAAACCTTCATTTAAATAATAATTCCTTACATCATCTTAGGGGCATTCCCCCGTCTTAAAAGTCTATCAACAAGATAATAGCAACTATAACACAAGCCTACTATAGAAATTTTCCTAGAAGCCTATGTTTAAAACTTAAATACATATAGCTTCTCCCAAAAACTCCTAGTAGCTTAAGCTCGTACCTGGCATACGGGGCTCCTTGGGGACAACCAAAGGTAATCATACTGTAACAAAAAGCTATAAGGGTATAAACAAATCTAGCTTAGTGAGATGATTCCATCTACAAGATATTTCCATAATTCAAACAAGTATTTAAACAATCATATGAGAATGCACCAAACATAAGAGCAAACAAAATACACATGATTAACCGGAAATCAAGTGTAGCATGGATTTTACGCCCTCCATGTCGAGGGTTGGGAGGTTACAGGCCCATACGACCATCAATATTTGTACATTTACTGGCTCCTGTTTGCCCTGTTCACTTCCTGGCTCCTGCTAGCCCATGTAGACTTTTCGGCTCCTACTAGCCACCACTACCATTTCTTCGTTTCCCCACACGAAGAATAGTAGTGAAATAAATGTGACTCACAATTATGATATGCATGAATTAATTTCAATATATATTTAACCAAATAATGTTGAGTTCAAGTTAAAGGAGATCAACACAATTTTCATCATATCAATACAAGAATCACAATTTATTTATCAAACATTCTTTCGATATTCTTAACTTATATTCAACCAATCATAATTCCAAGTCACACAACAAATATTCATTTATCTTTTTCTTAATTGCTAGTGCTACTACTTACAAGCACAAAACAAGGAAATGTAACTTAGTAAAGGATTAACTCACTCCATGTCGGTAGATCCTAATCGAAGTAATCTTCCGGGAAAGTGATCTCAGTTCCTCCTTCACCTAAACAAGATGAAATACCCAAAATGAGTTTTTCATAGAATTTCTATTCTTGAAGATTCTAAACTTTTCTTAAAATCGCAGTAAAATCGTATAAGAGGAAATTCCAACTATTTCTAAACTTATTCTTATCAAACTAAGTCGTTTGGGCTCCGAAAAAGTAGCGAGCAGATTCACCACGAATTTTTATAAACTTGCTTTCCTTCTTTTATCCAAAGCTCATTTTGAAGAGATAGGTAATATAATAGCTTGTAAAACCTTTGAAATGTATAAACATATGTTAAGTGACTCATATTGAATGTATGAAGTTAATGAAGTTGTCTCAAACTATGAAAAGTAAAGTCTTTTAAATATTTTTGGAAAGTGAGAACTTTTGAAATATTCCTTTTTATTTTGCTTTGAAAATATCTTAAGTTATTTCAAATGAGTATTCTCTTTTCCTAAATTTAATTTCCGTAATCTCTTTAAATTCCTAAGGAATGATTTTATTTTCTAAGCTTAGTTTTTCAACACTTTTTGAAAGTAATAACAATTCTATGTTTAGAGAAATAATTTTTTTGTTTCTTGAGGTTATTTATTTTGATGAAAAGAATTTCTAATACTTGATAAAAATGAAGTTTTAGTAAAACTTTTGTTTATTTCAAAAAGTTCTTTTCTATGTATGTTTATGAGTCCTCTAGATTTCTTAGAAAAGTTTGTTTAAGAAAATTACTTCTTATTTCTAGAAAAGAATCTTTATTTTCAAGAAAACATTTCCTCATTTATTTTGTTGAGACAAAAATCATTATGTTCATGCATGAATATGAATCATAAAGTTATGGAAACATAAAGAAACATAATAATTTGAAAGAATAAGCTAATAAGGAAATAAATTAAGTATTGGAACCTTAGCTTCATCAAGGTATCCCGGGACTAAGAAAAGACTAGTCACTAAAAGAAAAGAAAATGTTTTGACTTGATGAGGATAAGTCTAAGACTAGAAAGACTAGTCTTAAAGACAATATGAATATAAATAAATTGCAAAACAAATGAGCTTATATGCTCTAAATGATATATATAGCTACATAGATATATTAGATAGTTATAAACATAAAAGCAACATAAAGAAATTAGATCATGAACAAAAATAAAGTATGAACCTATTGTTGCTTTCTTTAACCTTCATGGTTTAGAAAACACACACTAAGCTCGTACTAGGTAAATGAATATAAAGAGGACTTGAAGAAAAATTACCTAAAAGAAATAAACTAGAGAGAACTTCTTGGGAGAGATTTCTTGTAGAAATTTGGGAGAGTAACTTTAGTGTAGGAAAGATGTGAAAGAAGTGGAAGTAAGAGGGGGTATTTATAGGAAAATGTGGGAGATAATTTGTGTTAATTAAATAAATAAAAATAAAACAAATCGAAGAGAAGTGGGAGAGGGGCTGACACTAATTTGAGGGAGAGGGAGAGAAAAAAATTTATTTTTTTGTGTATTTGTTAATTAAAAGTAAGATATGAAAGATGTGAAGTTGTATTGGAAAAGAAAATGTGTAAGAAATAGAGGTATGGGTTGTAAGAGTAGGTTGTAAGAAAAAGTAGAGATAGATAAATAGTATAGAATAGTAGTAAATAGTGTAATGTAAAGTAGACATGACAATTTAAGTACCGGTAGTAAGAAAATACACGTACAAATGCGATATCTAATATTTTTAGCTACTGAAAAATTATAAAATTGATATTTTTGAAAATCTTATATTTTTACGAGTCTAACGGTATATTCGGAAGATTTTTACTATTCCGAGCCCCAAGACACTTTTTTCTAGAATTGTGTCCAATCGGGTTAAAAACGAGTCGCGGTTTTACTAAACTAATCTTTTTAAGCTTTCTTAGGTAATTACGAACTATTCTATTCACTAAACTCTTTCTTACTCTCTTAGGGTTTCTTAAACAGGGATGCTGGACTTAAGCGGTTACGGTAGACTAGGGTTTTGTTGACTTTAGAAATCCAGTTGACTTCTAATTAGGGTTTAAGCTTTAATTGATCATAAAACTTCGGGGATTTATAACATGCCATCCACAAACTGATAGGCAAATAAAAGTTGTAAATAAAACGTTGGGTTCCTTATAACGAACCACGGTTGGGAAGAACTTGAAGAATTAAGATTCATATTTGCCTATCGTAGAATTTGACTATAATTGCTTGGTCTATGATGAAATCACCTTTTGAGATAGTTTATGGGTTTAATCCCAATACGCTATTAGATTTGCTTCCTAAAGCCCCAACTCCTAAAGATAGTGTGGGTTGGAATGTGCTACACAAATTCAACAATTACATCAACGAGTTTATGATTACTTACAAAAGTAAAGTGACAAAGTTAAAGAAAGAAGAGACAAAGGTAGATGAAGAGTTGAGTTTGAGACAGGTGATTTGGTGTGGATTCACCTTGAAGAAGATCAATTTCCAAGAAAAAGATGGTTGAGATTAGCACTCTGAGCTATGGACCATTCAAGATAGTTAAGCGGGTCAATGAAAATGCTTATAAAGTTGAATTGCAAGATGATTTTGGAGGAACTTCAGCTACTTTCAATGTTGCAGATTTATCATCTTATTTTCTATATTAGTTTAATCAAAGATTTAAAGGCAAATCTTTATAAGCCTAAGGGAATGATAGGAATCATGGTTCTTATAGTCTGATAACTCAATCTAAAGCGAGACGATTAATGAATTTAGCTTGAATGAAGGAGAATAAGAGTATTTGCAATGTTATTTATTACACTTTTCTAATGGATATTGAAACGCCCCAAAAGTTACATCAAGGTGTATATAGCCTCGTATAGCATTTTCATGTTTACGCACTGGCTTCCTTAAAGAGTTTGTTTGTGTCGAACATTTGTTACTTATTTTTAGGTCCTAAAATCGTTCAATTAGATTTTAAAAATCACTAGATTTAAAACTTATAAAATAAACTTTTATTAACACATTAAATAACTACTCACATGAGTAGATTATCTTTCAAAACAAAACCATACCATCATATATTCTATATCAAAGAATATGTCAAGATGGTAAAACAAAACTTAAATAACAAAACTCGAGCTCCGCCAAACCTTTAAACTTTAAAAGAATATTACACATTTAAAATATCAATCCAGTTCTTAAATGAAAATAAATTAAAATACAATAATCCAACACTCCTAACTCACGTCATTCCTCTTCTCATATTTCCAGGATTAACCATACTTAAGTCACTCATCAATAATATCAACCACATCATCATCATCATCAACATCATCATATCATCATCGGCACCTGGAAAAATGACAACAGCAACAATAATAAGCCGAAACCCAGTACATAGCAATACAACCACACACAAAGTGACACATGAGCTTAAACTAAATGTAACGCATCAAACGACAAATTATTATCTTCCCCTTAAAGTAGATCAAACAACACAAAAGCATTCATACTTTAGAACAATCTCCTAAGTAAAAACAGCTACTCAGGGGGTTGATATAGATAGTTCAAATATATATATATATATATATATCTCTCCTATATCTAACTAAAAAGGAAAATAGGCTCATCTAGGGTTCACAGTCGTTACACATCTTTATTCAATCCTAGTCCATAACATCATCTAATCCAGTCATCTCCATAAAACGTGAACTAAATCATATTATTTCACTTCAAGCTTAAGTAAATGTTACGTCAATACCGTTTGCCCTATCAGCTACCCCCTAAGCCACTTACAAATGTCATTGCATCATGATGAGGGCGGCCTAAGCGCTTAACTAGCATGCCTTAGGTGGGACAAGGTTGCTACTCTTCGGATCAGATTCGATGGCACATGCACAAATAACACTCATTAATTATGTTGTCTTTAAGTCTTAGTTCATTTGGGATGTCTACCTTAGCATACAACACGAAAGTCATTGCATACCTTATCTAATATCTGATGAAGTCCAGAAGACAAGCCAAAAGATAAGACAAAAGCCATCTAAAAGGGTGGATCAAAGGCAACATATGTTTAAGAATTTAAACTATATAAGTAACTAAATTAATTATCTCTTTACATCAAACTTCTATTTTAGAACCTATTTGATTATACACTAATTAAGAACCCTGCCATAGCTGTGAATATTGCCCCGCTAAGATACGCATAGTTTTTTATTGTCTGTCAAAGTATTTCTTTTCTCTTTGTTTCTGGTCATTTATTACAAAAGCATCATCAAATAATTCACATTCAAAAAGACTTATTTCCCAAATAAACACACATTTGAAACAACATATTCCCCATATAGTCCTTGGTTTAAACTTAATCAATTTAATTCATTTTAAATCATTCAAGTCCATTTAGTCAAGTTGAACTTAGGTCCATTAGTTAAATTCATTTTATGCTTAACTACATACACTTAACTAATAAACACAAGTTTTCAACTTTGTTTGGATATGTAGTAGCTGGAAACAAATAAATTTTTGGCCTTGGTACTTTTAGAATCTCTAAAAACTTAAAATATAAAAGTTTAGATCTCTTTTTAAGATTTTCATAGCAATTTGAATCACCTTAATCCAAGTTCGAATGAAAAAGTTATAATTCAAATACAAAACAATGTCGCACTAGAAAAATTTGATCTGAAGAGATAACACACCCCACCACCCCCCACCCCCCCCCCCCCCCCCCCCCCCCCCACAACATCACGGCCATGATCTAGCCCATGCCCTTCAAAATTCCATGCTTCGAGGAAATCATGGGCCATATTACACCATAATGAATAGGATATGCTAGTTACGTGTTTTCCTTATCTTTTTACTCTACTTAAACTTCTTTTTCACCAAATACTTCAATAAAATCATCCTAACAGTAGCATACAAGATCCAATTCATAACTAACAACCTTTTTTAAACATATTTTTATCATCATACATCATCAAGCCCACTTCATAAAACCCCTCCTCCATTAAAGCATAAACTCTACATCTATTATTCATCAATTTATCACAAACCCAACTTGTATCTAATATCAACTTAGCATATACATGCATAAACAACAACTAAAGAAAAAGAAATAACAACTTATCTTTTTAGAAAACTCAAACTTCTTGATGTACTTTAGTACAACTTCTTCTAATTCCTTCAAGCTATTACATGCATGATCTTGACCTTTTATCTTGTTTTCTATCTTTATTTTCCTCTACAATCTTGTTAAGCTTGAGATTTTTAGATGAGAAAAGAAAGAAAGGAAGAAGAGGAAAGAAAGCATAAAAGAGAAGGAAGAAAAATAAAAGGAAGAGAGAGGAAAAAGAAAGAAAGAATATGACAGCTACAAGAAAGAAAAGGGAAAGAAAAAGGTAAAGATAAAAATAATAAAAGATATTTATGTGTAAGGGATTCGGTTTAAAAATTTTAGATCGATATTTTTAATTTTGAAAGTGTTTAGAAAATAATTTACGGATCTATAGGTTATAAATGAATAGCTTAGAATAAGAATTTAATTTAGGAGTTTGGTTTATACCAAATTGATACTTAACTTGAGCTTAGGCTCAAGATCTGATAGTTTTAGGCAAGCAAGTGACTTCAAAATTGATAGAGGTTAGGGATGTGAAATGTTGAGCCAAAGTTTAGGAAGTTAGGAATCTACTAAACATTTAAACAACATGTTTAGGAGTTTGAGAATTCAAAAACTCAAATTTCAGCTTAAATCTATTTACTAAATTAATTACATTAATCTATCTAATCAAAGTTCATTATCTTTTTATTGGTATCAATTTAACTATTTAATTGCAATTTATAACTTAGGTGAAGGTTTATGATATTTCGTTTAATCTAATGTGCTTAAGCATGGAGGAAAAGCAAGACTTAAAGGAAGAATCATCATTGTTGAATCACATTCTTGTGTACAAGACGGCTCTGGAATCTAAGCAAGTGAATGAAGCTATAGAGGATTACATGGTTTGTGGCATGGCTACACCGAATACGATGGTTGGAGATACAATCGCATCTAAAACCATGAGAGCATTGTTTGGGAAGAACAAAGTTACAATGGAGGACACCGCCAGTGGCGCGGTCATGCTTAAGCCAGTATCCATACTACATGGCCGTGGTTCAAGCCGTTTTAAGGTCTAATTGTGTGATTGTTGTCGACATGCCCTGATACATGGCCATAGGGAGCAGTGTGCCATTGTGCCTTCTTTCCAAAGTTTATTTTTAGTTTCCTATTTTATTTGTTTTCAATTTTTATGTTCAATTAATGCCCTTACCTGACTTGTGGGAGTATATGAGGGGTCATTAGGGTTGTGTTAGTAAAAAGTTTTACCATATTTGACATATTGTTGTCCCTTGTGGACAGTTTTCGCTTAGGTAATATTAAGTTTTCTTCTCAAGATTATTCTTCATTGTTTCTTTTGATCGTGCATAATATCGGTTGATAGGAACAAGTAATTTGATTCTCTCTTTGATGTGTAATATCCAAGGACAGATCGTTTATATCTTTTAGTTTAATTTTTGATAAACCATAAAAACCAAAATATAACACAAATCCTTATATTACAATTAACGTAGTGATCTGTAAAACATGCAGATTCTCCAATCCATATCACTTTATTTTAGGTGCCATTACTTTTTACACTATTAGTAGAGACTTTAATATAAGAGGTAGGATGTACGATAGCTAGTAGGGATGGGTTTGGTTTAATTTACCCCTTGAATCAAACCAAATTGTATATTATGGTTAGGTTTCTCTTTTAAATTCAAACCTAATTATACAATTTAGATTGTAACTTTTTTGAACAAAAAAAAAAAACGAATGGGTACGATTTGGTTTGCGGTTCGAACAGTTTTTTTTATTCTTCAAATAAAAATACATTCTATCAAAGGGTTTCGATTACATATTTCTTATCATCAATGTAAATGTAAACAATAATAATTGATATTAATTATTTACCTAAATAAATATGTAAAACTCATAGTAGTGAGACATTTCATTTATGATAAAACTATAATCATATACTGGTCTCATTCTCTCAAATTATCCTAAACTAAAATGATATACCAAACTCGCTTAAATTATAATATGCTATGCTAAAATGAGGTACATATTTCAATTTGTTGTGCTTTTGATCTAGACCTAGGCATGAGTAGCATCTAACCCGTGACCTGGCCCAGACCAGTTATACAGGAGATTACCTATCAATTGACCTAACGGGTTGCTGGGTCAGAGGTGACCTGTTGCATTAGCCAGATCATCCTATAGAAAAAGAAAAAACAACAAATAAGAAGGAAAAAAGGAAAAGAAAATTGGAAAAAAAAAAGTGTTTAAATTATTTTTCATGTGAATAGTGAAATTTGTTACAACTCACAACATTAAATATGTTATTATTGTTAACAACACAAGTAATAAATATGATTAAAAAGTTGTTTGGTTGGATTTTAATAAGCTTTTAATCAAATGATTTCTTGTTTTTTTAACAATTTGGAACTTCTTATTGCCTTTATGGGAGTTATTTGTGTGTTGAATATTTTGTAGTTCCACATTGCTAATCTCATAACTACAAGTAGATAAATTTGTCTATAAATAACATGAGAGAATATTGTTGATATCCTTTTTAAGCTCACATTCATCAAAACTTAGTTATTGTTATTTCTAATTGTGCAATTGGTTTAAATGAAAATTGCATAGAAGAAATGTAGAAAATACCTTCAAAATGTGGATGTGTTGTTTTATAAATATTCATTAAATGCAAGTTAAGCACCTCCACAAAAAGATCTTAATTACTTTTTATATATATACATATGTATGAAAGATTTATAACTATTAGAATTATTAATCATATTAATAAAACTCAAATAACCCAAAGCTTTAAGTAAAAAGACTTTAAAACCACGTATAGATACAATATTTTTTGCACACAATAATCCATTCATATATCATACTCTTCCTTTGAATAAAGTCCATTTTACTCGAATAAAGTGATGAAAGCTCATCATCCTACTTTAATATCACTTTAAGTAAAAGAAGTTTGCTCTGTATGTGCAAGAAACTCATTTAGATGCTCAATTAAATGACTTTGAGTTTTTTTTTTTTTTTTTCTTATGGGGGGATTTGAGTCTGGTACCTCTCACTTAGGGGACTAGGGAGATGCCGCTAGACTATGATACCATTGGTGACTTTGAGCTTATTTTAGCAAAATTTGAAGGCATTTGCTTATCATGTTTATAGTCAAAGCTTATATCCCATTATTTAGGTTCAATATTATTATAAGATTTTGATGTAGAATGTTCATTGATAAGAAAGTAAAAGCAAAATCCAAGCTAAGCTATATGACAAAGATGTGCTAAGCTATGAATTTTATTGAATATATTAGATTTTTACTACTTTTATTAAGTGAATATGCATGGTTTTTGCTAATAAACTATGTTCTTAACATATCATGTGACCTTCCAATTGCCTTTGTTCTTAATATTATTATGTTTTGGTCCTATGAATATAATTCACAATTTCATGTAAATAGTTAATACTTGTATATTCAAATATTAAATGTATTGTCATTATTATCAACACATATAATAAATATTCTTTAAAAGAATGAGAAAAATGGCATTAGAAGTGTATATAGTTTATAGTTTGGATAAACTTCCATTCCCTATATTTGTGGTGTTTCTAGTTTTGCTTTTTTTTTTTTTTGGTCATATTAGTGTCTCTAAAAACATCAAAAATATAAAGAATGAAAGTAAAAAAAAGTAATAATTTACTCAAATTGCAAAGTAAAGGCACTTTAAATGCTTTTTTTTTTTTTCCAAAAGGATGTCTAGTTGGACTTTTATATGGTTGTAACAAAAGTGACTTCTAGTTTTTTAACAATTTAGGAATTATCTTATCTTTATGGGATGTACTTGTACATAAATAAATTCATACTTTAAGCTATTCTTCCAACAAATGGGCTAAATACTATTGTTCTTAGCCTAATTTTGTTTCAAGTATATTATTTAATTTTAAATCTATTTTTATTTTTTATTTTACTAATTTTTAATGTTATCTTATCAAAGAGAATTTTTGTCAAAATTTTTTATTTTATTCTTTTCTAAAATTAATTAATATGGCCAATTCAATAGACTGTGAACCAGTGGGTTGGCCTGGACTAGTGGACCTGAGCATTGGTGGGCCAATTTTGGGTCACTATGGCCTTGACCCATGATTCACAGGTCTAGGCCAGTTCAACCTAGTGCCAAGGTCTATTCTAATCAATACATTATTAATTACATAAATCAATAAGTAATTAAATAATAGAAGTGGACTAATCGGTAAGACAAAGAAAAAAATAATATTTATAGCACTAAAAGCTAAAAACTTCAAATTATTTTATTTGTAGACAAATTACAACAATTGAAACACTACATAACCAATCTAATTTCATTCTCATGAATGATGCATATTTAAATAAAAATTTAAAAAATAATTAAAAGAAAAGACAACATGTTTGAGTTTTTTTTTTAAAGATATATATAAATAAAATAGTTTGGTTTAATTCGAACCATATGGTTCGGCTAAGGGTCCTGAATCGAATAGCAAACGAAACAGTTTTGAAAGAACCAAAATTACAGTATCATTCAACTCGATTTGTGATTCAATCGATATTTTTTTTCACAACCTTAATAGGTATCATGAAGATTCTTGGGAGTTATGACTTAATTAGTTGATATTAAATTTTACAGATTGTTTTTAAAGTAGGTAACAACTTCTTTATTGTTAGTTGTTACAATATGGATTTATAAACACAGTTTATTAATTGAGAATTTAAAATCTTTATTTAATGTTAATAGCCTTATAATATAGTAGTATCAAAAGTATCATATTCAAATCCATTGTAGAAGCAAAAGAATAAAGCATTTATTTAATAAATTTTAATATCGGAGAGTTTCATTTGTAGTTGTGAGCCTTTGGATTGTTATGGTAAAAGCATGTGATGGAGTTGCAACATCTGATTTAGTGCCATGGCGGTTAGGTTAGTGGAATCGATTTAATGAAATGAAATTAGTAAATTATAATATTAAAAATATATATAGGTACCCCTACTCAAGATGAGGTGATCCTAAAGAAAGCATTTGCAACCCGTAAATAAAATCTTCTTTTGCAACAAGATTCTATTTACACCTTATGGTAAGCATATAACCAATTCTCCAACAATCATGTACCTTAATAAAGGTTAACACTCTAATGGGCCTATACAATAAAACCAATCTAACTAGTTGGTTTGCAATTTAGTTTGGAACCCTACACCAAACCATAGCCAAACCGAATCATTTCATATTTAAAAAAAAAAATCAAACATATTCTTTAATTAGTTTTTAAATTTTTTTATTTTTATATATACCCTTCATGAGAATAGAATTAGAATGATCATATCATACTTCAATTGTTATAGTGTGTTTACAAATAAGATAACTTTTAAGTTTTACTCTTTAGTGTTTTGAACTTTTTTTTCCCTTTATTTTACTGATTAGTCTTTACTTATTGGTTTATATAATTAATAATACGTTCATCAAAAGTACAAACAGTTGAAATTTTTTGCCTCATAGTGAGATAGCATATTTTAATTTTATCAAGTCTAGCATATCGTTGTAGTTTAAGATAATTCAAGTAAATAAAACTTGTATATACTTATAGTTTTATGTTATTTAAGTAAATAATTGATTTCAAATATTATTGTTTATGTTTGCATTAGTGATAATAAATATGTAATTGAACCAATAGGTTCAATGTGAAAATACATTATGTAATTATTCATTTATTAAAGGTAAGTTACATTTAATTAGCAAAACTTATGTGTAGTGTGATATGATTGTATTTGTGCAGTGGTCTAGATCAAATTAAAGTGATTCAAACTTATGTACAGTCTCTTAACCCTTTATATATATATATATATATATATTTTTTTTTTTTTTTTTTTTGTAAGCTGACACAACAGGTTCGAACCAATTGGCAAGGAGTCCAAACCTGTTGAAGAAGAAGAATTTTGAGCAAAGTGCCTAGGAGTCCAGACATCTTTGCAAACAGTCTTGAATTACTTGATACATTCTAGCCTAATAGTCCGGATCATGTGACAAGGAGTCCGGACCTATTATGTTATTATTAGTCGTTGAAGTGTATTTAATTCAAGATCTTTAAGAGACTTTTGTGCCTACTATCTATATTTGGAAAAAAGATATTAATACGAGTTTGTGGGCAAATTTTATGCACTTAGAAGAGCTATTATTTGACCATAAACTCTTGTGTTAAATCTCTCAATCCTAATTGTGCTTTATTTTTTTTATTTGTGTAGCAAGTAGTGCATCAAGGGCTTTGTTTGCTAATACTTATAAGGCACTCCTTTAGATTATTAAGAGTGTTTTTGTGATTGATTAAGTTGTGCTTAGAGTGTTAGAGTGTTTCTTGTAATAAGTGCAACTTAATTGATATTTGTTGGAGTGTATCTGTTGTAACTCCTTTGGAGCAATTTGTTAATTGTGAACAAAGTGTGAGGGAAGTCCTCTATTGGGAGACATTTGTATAGACCATAGAGATTAGGGGGTGAATTGAGCTCCATGTTATATGAGAGATCTTTTTTCTCTATTTCTTCTCTTTTATTTTATTGCAATTTACATATTATTATTATTATTTATTTGTTAAATTGCATTGTTTAGATATTAGAAGTTAAAAAGAGAAAAATTAGCCATAATACTAAATTCACCCTCTCTCTTGAGTATTATTTTAGGTGTTCTATAGGTTTTACATATGTGATTGAAACCTTTCAATAGAATGCATTTTTATTTTAAGAATGAAAAACATTTTGAACTACAATCTAAACTGTTTTTTTTTTTTTTTTTTGTTCGAAAAAATTATGAATTGAATATATAATTAACAGAATCGTAAAACCTAACCCTACTCTCTACAACCAAAACACGACTGACCATCAATTAATAGTTTTATTTTTTCGGTATAATTTTCCATATGGTGAGTGATGACAATTACCGTCCCCTTGAAAATGAACACCTCGTACTCAAAGTATGTCTTCAAGTAAAGAAAAAACCATAACCATTACCAAGTTATATGAAGTAGCAAACGTAAAAAAGGTAACGACCAAAGTAAGGAATCCTCTGCTATTTAGTTCCAAATGTCTTCCGTCAAAGAAATCCACACCACGTACCTCAACGAATCTTGACATCTTAGTAGTACTTTTCTCTATTTCATCAAGTGATGATGAGTTACTTATTATACTGTTTGTCTACCTTGATAGTTAGATGGATTGCTAGGCTTGAATATTTAATTATTCAAATTTAGTACCTCTTATATTAGGAAGTCTTCTTTTATAGCAATTTTCGATGATGGATCTTATGTATAATATTTTATCCCATTTGGAACTTGTAATGTTCAAGATCACCATAATCTTACAAGACGGTCTCCATAATAACATCTCAATATCCATCTTGAATTACAATATCAACATTAAAAATAATTCGCAATATTATCAATTGCATTATTTTCTTTTCCCTACCAATATCTAGAATAAAACTAAACAACTAGCCAATGATAGCATTATATCACCTTTAAACTATTAAAACTTGAGAAAATGCCTATTTTACTATCTAGACTTTGATGAAATGAACAATTAAATACTTGAATTTTTAGAAAATCCAATTCATACGTAATTGAACTTTTCGTGCCCCTAAACACTATTATCTAATATGTATCAACAATTTCAAAAAATAATAAAATAGTAGTGAAAAGAAACAAAAAAAATTTAATTAAATATGAAATTAAAATTTTTAAAAATTCAGATACCTAATTGTCTATTTTATAAAAATTCATGAACAAAAAAAACTTTTTTTCCTTAATTTTTTTATAGGCGACATAATACTAGAACTAAAATCTCAATGATATCATGATGATATCAAGGGATCTATAAATATCATTTATCGAAAACTTTATGAGAGTTCCAAGTTCAATTAACTTTAACAAGCCATCTTAACGAATTTGAACCATCAAATCTTGGTAGCTCTGGGAAAGAAAAAAAAAAAAAAAAAAGGCCATCGTTCAAATGTCGAACTGAAAAATCTCAACTATGATGGAGGTTTAAGAGCAAGAGCACTAAATGTGTTATATTACTTGCTAAAACTACAATGAAACTGGTTAATTGTTAATATGGAAATTGTGAAATGCCTCTGGTCGAAATGCGGTGATCTGTAAGAGAACTGTGAATTTTCTTTCTTTTTAAAAGAGTAAGAGAAACACACGAATAATTTTTTTTTATTACGATAAGGTTCTCTTTACTTCATCTACTAAAGAGACCAATTTATTTATTTATTTTTATCCTCTCCGTTTAGACTTCCTCATTCGCTTGTGGATTATTAATAGCAAATGGTTTAGATTAGTTCCTCTTTTTATCACATTATTAAACATCTACTAATATGTCTAAAATCTTTGTTATATTTTATACATATAGTAAACAAATATATTGTATGTTTACTATATAATCAATATATATATGTGTGTACTACATAGAATGGATTCCATATTTAACACACGCACATATAATGTCTGAAACTATTAAGTGAATTCACTTTATTTATGTCAAAAAATAGAAATTAAAGTATGATAGTTATTTTTTGTATTTATCTTATTAGACGGTTACTTCTCTCTCTTTCCTTCTCCTGTAATCATCCTCAATGCTACTCTCTCTCTCTCTCAATCTCTCCCCCTCTTCTCTATAATAATAATAAATTTTATTCACTAGAAAAGTATTATATCAACCAAATAGATTGATACAAGAAAAATTATAAACAAAGATTGGAGGTACATAGACCCAATTGTATAAACAAACACATTTCTTCTAAAGCCAATGTCTTATATAGGTGATACTATTGATTCTCCTAGAAAATCAAACGTACCCTACTAACGAGTAAACACAATCCAATAAAAAGGACAAGATAACAGAATCCCATACAAGGGATAGAAATAAAAAGCAAAATTGAAAACAGACATATAAAAAAATAAACGCTTATTCTAAATCTATTGACAAAATAGGATTAGGGTAATCTTCACAATTCTCAAACTAATAAAATGTTACTTGCAGTGGTAGAAATGTGATGTGGATAAATCGATAATGGTAGAACACACCCATATCTGATATCAATTGTGGTATATCTATAAACAATGAAACTATATGGCCAATGGATATTTACTTCGATGGGAAAGTTATGCATTCCACATGGTTCTATATGAGAGATGGTTGTTATAGAAGCACATAATGATGGACTTGCTAGGCATTTGGCAACCATCATACTCTTGATGTGTTGAAGGAGCGCCTTTATTGGCCTAGCTTGGCTAGAGATATTCATAAAGTGATTGAGAGATGCTTCACTTGTAAGAGGGTCAAGAGTAGAAGCGAACCACAAGGTTTATACATGTCATTGCTTATTCCTACCAAACTATGGGTTGATTTGAGTATGGACTTTGTTCTAGGCCTTCTGGGACTCAAAGAGGACATGATTCAGTTAGTGGTAGTAGATCGGTTTAACAAGATGGCACACTATATTCCATATCATAAAAACGATGATGTGGCATATATTTCTGGTTTGTTTTTATAGGAGGTAGTCGACTCCATGGCATTCCATAGTCTGTTGTTTCCGATAGAGATGTGATATTTTTTAGTTACTTTTGAAAAACCTTGTGGAGAAGATTGGGTGCAAAGCTGTTGTTAAGTATTACATGCCATCTATAAACCAATAGGCAAACTAAAGTTGTGAATAGAAACCTAGGTTCTTTATCACGAGCTATGATTGGGAAGAATTTGAATGATAGTGATTCATGTTTGCCTATTGTGGAATTAACCTATAATCGCTTAATCAATGGTGTGATAGGTAAGTTTCCTCATGAAGTAGTTTATGGATTTAATCTTAATACTCCATTAGACTTGCTTCCTAAAGCTCCTACTCTTAAGTTAAAGTGGACAGGAACGTGCTCATCAAATTCAATAGCTACATCAAAGGGTATATGATTGTTTTCAAAAATAAGGTGATAAGATGAAGAACAAAAGAGATAAAGGTAGGCAAAAGGTTGGATTTAAGCCTGGTGATTTAGTGTGGATTCACCATATAAAAGATCGACTTCCAGGAAAAAGAGGTCAAAAACTAACACCCCGTGCTGATGGATCATTCAAGATAATAGAATAGGTCAATGAAAATACTTATAAAGTTAAATTACTAGATAATCTTTTAGGAACTTGAGCTATTTTTAATGTGGTGGATTTATCACCATATGTTCCGAATGAGCTTGATCAAGATTTGAGGGCAAATCTTCATGAGCCCAAGGGAGATGATAGGAATTATGGTTCATTTTGACTAATAACTTAAGCTAGAGGGCATGATTTTCATTTTCAATGAATTGCCCTTCAAGTTGAGTATTTTTCTCCATGCATAAACATACTACATCATGCCCATGACAAAGGCAGTGATTAAAGCGGATCATAGAAATCAAGCTACAACACAAATCACCTCCGTCGTAATGCCCCTGATCTAGGCCACAATGGCAATCTCCCCATCCTTGCCACCCATGATAGAGCCAATTAGCACATCATCATCTTGCCCATTGTCCATGTTGTAGCCATAATTACACCTGTGAACATGTTATCTACATAGAGAAATTGGAGTCGAGAGGATCACGGTCCATATCCCTCATAATCATGCCTCGTTATCCATGATATCCTACTCGTGATGAATGTTAAATGAAGCATTATTTGAAGACCAAAGAGATCACGACCATGATCATCATCATGATTTCACATTTTGTTTTCGTTGTTTAAATTGTTTTGTTTCCTATTTTATTTGTTTAACTTTTTTTTTTCTATATTTACCCTTACTCAATTTATGGGAGTATATAAAGGCTATGGGGATTATGTTTGGGTAACTTTTGCCAACTTTGAAAACTTTGAATCCTTTGTGATCGAATTACTCTCTTGAGTAATATTGAGTTTATTTCTCAAGATTGTTCTTTATTGTTTTCTTTAATCATGCGTCATATTGATTAATTAGAACAAGTAGTTCAATTCTTTCTTTGGTGCGTAATATCTAAGGATAGATCGTTCATATTTTTCAATTTTTAGCTTCATATAACCCAAAAACCCTAAAAATATATTACAGATCCCTAAATTACAATATAATGCTAGATCCATAAAACATGTGAAATTACCAATCCATATCACCTAGTCTTGAAGGTCATGACACTGTGTTTAGGGGCTTACGATGACTTATCCAATATACTTACCTCCTTAGGGGAATAAACAACCATCCGGCACAGCCTCCTTGTTCATTGACTCCATGTTTCTTGGGTTCAAGCTAGCTAGCAAATTTAGGGATCTGCTACATAGGATAAAATAGTCTGTGGTCCCCTTCTGTTATGGTTGCCATCTATAAATAGACCCACATGTCAAAAGGATGAAGGTAGGGCATAATAGAATAACAAATTGTACTACTTAAGATTCTTTCCATATTCTCTCCTTCAAGAACCCACAACTGACTTAAGTATTAGAGTGGTCGCATCAGACCACCCTCAGGCATACCACTATCCAAGTTTCTAGTCCACAATGCTCCCGATCTAACTTTATGGGCGATTCAGCACTTACAACAATAAGTAAATATGAAAAATTGGAAAAAAGTGTGGACTACAAATTATCTTAGATAATGATCTATACATTCATTGCTTTCATAGAGATACATAACCCCAAGTGTAGAGAGAAGGTTTAAGTTTTCACTAAAACAGAGAGAGCTGAAGAGAGCATATTGAGATTAGGTTTGCTTTAGTTTTTATGAGGAGAGAAAAGGAGCGTTGGCCTCTAATCAATAAATAAAAATAAATGGTGTAATCACTTATTTGCTCTATATTTAATTTAATTTACTTTCGAAAGCCTTTCAAAAATACTATTTATAAAGGTATATCTTCTCTAGAGTATGATGTCGTAAGTAAATATGACTAACTTTAGCATAACCTCATTACAGTAAACCTTGACATTAAGTGTAGCTCCAACACAACATGCTACCTTATGAAAATAGTTTGCCCAAAGATAAATATGAGTATAATTTGAAATATACTTTAAA
This sequence comes from Combretum micranthum, assembly GCA_024138025.1. NCBI lineage: Eukaryota > Viridiplantae > Streptophyta > Magnoliopsida > Myrtales > Combretaceae > Combretum > Combretum micranthum. The sequence goes on from JAMXBD010002548.1 coordinate 44,918, forward strand.
ATTGTTTTTAAATATAAATAAACCACCTAAATTTCTTGAGTATGACTTCATCTAGCTACAATTTTCTAATATATATAGATAACCCAAAAATCGTTGCTAGTGAATCCAAAAGTTATGGGGATTAGGGACAATTTGAAGCTTATATGTACATTTTCAAAATAGATTGAGGGATGAAAGGGTAAATATCATATTTTGTATCCGAATTTTTGGATATACTATAGTAAATGAAATATTAACTATTTTAGTGATTCGATCACAGCTAGGTATGATGTGAGCTGTTAGATAGTAATGGGACAAGTCCCGTCAAAATTAATAGCAAGACCATAGAATTTTCTATGAACTTTATCCATTTATACAATTATCTACCTATAGGTTTAAAGTGTTAGTTTATTACTTATAAACTTTTTGAGTCATTTAAAGTACCTATTTGAGGTAATTAATTGTAAAAATGAGCAAAGTTTAATAGCTATTTTTAAGAATAAGCAAAATTCATGTAATTAATTATAAAATTAGACAAATTTTAGATATTAAATTAACCCTTTTAAACTTAAGACAATCGTCATAAAAATTAAACAAAGTTTGGGTACAAAAAGTAATAACTACCCTAATATGAAATGATCACACATTAAAAATTTAAAAAATTTATCGACATTTAACCAATATATTTGCAATCTTCCTCTGATTCAACCAACAAGATGACATAATTTTAATAATAAAATTATTAATGTAAAATTGCATCTACTAAATACGATTTTATTTTTAATAGATAAATTGCATGAACAAGATGCAATTTAACGATTTTAGTACAGTACATTACTAAATCGCATTTGGTATGTGCGATCTAGCTATCTAAAGAAAAATTACATTCATGACATGCAATTTATGTACAGTACATAAATAGTATTTTGATAATTTTTTTTTATATAATTTATTTTGGTAATTTTCATTTCAATCAATTGATTCCGGCAAACAAGTAAGAATGAGAAACCATTTTACGACGTCCATATATATTATTTTTTCTGTAAACCGTCCGACTAGTTAATTCCATCACGAATTGGCAATCGATAAGACTCAAACGGTTTATCATGGCCGTGTTTTTAGAAATATAATCTGTATTATAAATTACCTTAAAAAGTTTGTTGATAATAAATTAATATTTTTAAATTTTAAGCGGTTAAATCTACTGCACATTTATCCCAATAATCAAAAGGACATGCGATTTCCTTTCAAGTAGACTATAGAATCTCTTTTCAAGCCATGCAAAGAGGCTAAGTACTATAACATTTAATGCTTCCCAATTTCCAAGTATTATGTTTGCGCCAAATTCAATTGAAGGATAGACGAACAATATATAATATGCATATCGAAGATGAATTATTGCTATAAATACGAATAAAAGATGTATTTATGGAACAGGTGGCGTAAAAACAGTAGAGTCTCGATATATTATTTATTTGATATACTATATATTATGAGATAATATTTATTCTGTGTTTATATCATTTAAAAACGTACATATTACTCTTCATTCATTTTATGGTTTCATAATGTCAATTTAGAAAACATGGGGCAAGGTAGCTCCAAAAAGTCAGCAACAAAATTTGATGTTTTAGAAATAATAGTTTCGTAATTTTTTATCATTTTAGATTCATCGTTTAGTCGTTTTCAAATAGATAATTTGCAATGGCAAAAAAATAATAGATATTTATAAATAATAAATACCATTGAAAAATATATATTTTTACTTATAAATCAATCAAATAAATCAGATACCTATATAAAACACATATGATATACATATTGATATAGATTCTTATGAAAAATAAACCATCCAAACAATTGTCTATAAAGCCATGGCTAAGGCTAATGGTCACTTAATAAACTTCACTCTTGATCATTTAATAAGTTATAATTAAATTTGCAAGGTGCTGTGGAAAATGTCATAATCTTATATTATCCAAATCAAAATAGACCATGGTCTCCTTATAAAATAATAATCATTAAATTTACTCCGGCCCATTATCTGCTTAATTTTTCCTTTTTTAATTGAACCCTGAATCGAATCAGAGTATATTAAAAAAAAAATCATGATTTGATACTAAATTCGATACGATTCGCATAAACAGTTTTAAGTCGTAGAGGCACCCAATCCTTTACCCATATATCTGCAAACGAGCAAAGCAAACACTGAGATATAGTTTTATTATGTATCAAAATATATATTAGAAAACGAAACTGTTCTGCTTTTACATTTTCTACATTATCCAAAACTTTATAAGCGAGAAATGAAAGCGACCTGCACCATTCTCCGTAACATGCTACACAAAACCAAGCTGCAAATAACCTTTCAGCTACTTTATGGATAATACGGGCTGTTTTTTTATTTATACCGTATTTATATAAGATTTATATTATAATTTATTTATATCATATTTATTTAATTTATTCATAAATAAAATTATTAATTTTCATCGATATATATTTCTTAGTAAATATCTATCTAAAAGTAATAAAAATAAAAATATTAAATTGATCACATTATAATGAAACATAATAGACCCTAAGTCTTTTCTCTATCTTCATAGAAAAGACAATATTCTGGATTTTCGTTTTCATACAAGGGTAAAAAACGTAACAAATATTTATTAGATATTATATATATCATATGTCTGCATAAGTGGTCGAAAAAATATCAATTATGTTTGGACAGATGATGATAATAATAATATAGTTTAGAAAAGCTACCACTATTTTTACAAATATGATTTTATTTATTATTTATTATTTATTGCTCGTACATAAATGGAATTTATAATATATAATAACTCTTTTTTGTGAAATTCTGTTTCGATGATCTGTTTTTCGTATATATTTTATCTATATTTGAATGTATGGTATGTTTATGAATAAAAATATTTGTTTTTTATCTGTATCTGATTTTTATAAATGAATGTCAAACTAACGAATCTAACCCAACTCTATTAACCAATATAAAGGGGCCTTCAAAGATTAGTTCAAGACTGATTCAATCTAATCCAAGTCCGGTTCTCGTAAATAGGGACATACATGTTTGAATCGCAAGTTTCAGGATGTAGGTATGACCCACCCACTAGAGCTAGCGTTATGAAAAACAAAACTAAGTATATTTTTCATTTAAACTCCCCTTAATCTCTTGTAGGCCCGTTAAATTCTCTTTTATCATATTCACTAACTCTTTTTGAAAAATTTAATTAATTACTAATTAAGATATTCATAATTGTAAAAATTACAAGTCAAATATATAATTCTATCCATGAATTATGATTTTATATGTTTTTTCTTAATTAAAATGGATGTAAAATTGTTTATGTGCAAGAATTTAGGTAGAATTATTAATTTAGATATAATTCTACATGTTTATGGTTTTACATAATTTCATATAATTCTAATAATTCTATACATTCTAGTGAATAGTATAATTACAATTTTGACAATCATATTAATTTGTTCTTGTAGATTTTGCATGTTTGCCAAGTAGTGCGGAACTAAATTTCTTGATATGAGAGAGTTTCTTATTCTTAAAAATAGGGACTTAACATTTTTAGAGTAAGTTCCAAAATTAAATACTTGTAACGGGCTTTGCCTGTAAGCAATCATCCCTATATATCCAAATAATACCTATAAAAAGAATTTTACTAGAAATGCAGTAATGAATATTGAAAAATTATACGGGATCAGTATTATAAATTATTTAATGGATCAAATTTATATATGATCATTACTAGCATATATTTCATATTAACTTATATAATTAGTTCAATAGTCAGATAACTGATAACAGATCATATGGTTTTCAATAAATATTCTAGAAGTAATTGTTAAGATACTAAATAAATAGACTTTTATTTTTACTATTTTTAGATAAACATATATTATAATAGATGGGAGCTTCCATAGTCCCATCATGAGACCATTTAATCAATCATCTAACGTTAAAATAAATATAGTAATTGGAATATTAATTATTTTAATAGTTCGATCATGGTTAAATATAGTATGAGTTGTTGAATTGTAATAGAATCATGGAATTTCTTATAATTAAATTGAAGTTCTTTTATCATTTTTTTCAATTATTTAGGCACACTCCTTAACGGAAGCATATATACAACTAAATATTCTTTATATATGAGTACAGAGATCAAAACAATATCAAAGGAGATACCGATTGAGACCGTAGCTTCTACCTAAGGAGAGACACACCTGGGTATATAGGACAAAGCAGGCAGTCCATGCATCCATAATTTATGGATGCGACACTTGAACTATGACAGTTGACCTATCTATCCAAAAGATTATCGATATCCAAAAGAGATCGAGATGGCACAAAACAAAAACTAAGCTTTTGTCGGACACGGGTGGAGTGGAGGGTATGGGTGTGATGGACAGGAACAAGATAAGCCTCAAGCTGAACATGGAGAACAAGATCGGAGAAAAAGGTTGTTCTTTTTAATCTGTCTCCCTCACCCCCACATAAAGAGGTCACTTTGGTGTTGCACTTGCTTGGGTCCGTTTCGATAAGAAAGATATTACTTGGCCAAAAAACAAAAAAAAAAAAAAAAGCATTTATTAGAATAGCAAATGAATAAATTTTTCATTTCTTTATATATAAGTTCTTTCTAATATTATATAATTAATATTAAAAGTATGAAAATTATCTTTTTAAAACCTTTAACATGCATTCCAATCCTTCTAATATTGGCAATAAGGCTGATAATGATGATGATGCTCCCCATAATAATAATAATAATAATAAGGATTAATAATAAAAGCATCACTTAAGTTTTTATCATTTTATAAATAGGTGACCATGTTAATTCTTTTGACAATTAGGTGACCTACATTTATATAAAGATGTTAATAACTTAATGGATAAATTATACTAGAAGGTTCCAACATTTTAGGATAAATTCATTCAAGATTTCAATATTTTTTGTAGCTCAAAAGAGATCCTAACATTTGGAGAAGTCAGTTTTGAGTTGTTCAAAAGATGACTCCACATTTGGAGAAGTAGGTCAATTGAAATCTTCATTGAAACGTGTTAATAACAGAAATATTTAATTAAAATTCAGAAGACTCTTCTTTTAAGGTTTCCATTACCATATGTCAACATGAGAAATATAATTAAAACTCAAAAGACCCTTTTTCTATTGACACATATCAATAAAGACACCAATTGACCTACTTTTCCAAACGTTAGAACCCTTTCTAAACCACTGAAATATTGGATCTTAAATGAACTTACTCCCAAACCTTAGAATCTTCTAGTATAATTTGCACATTACTTAATATTGTTAAAAGGAAACATGTAAAAATTGTATTAGTTATGATAATTAATTTAATTAAAAACATTGGAAATATGTATTTTTAATAATTAAAATATCCAAAATAATCATAAAATTGAAAAAATAAAAAGAATAACAATAAAAAAACTATCTACAACATCAGTCTAACATCACCATTCAAGAAGCTTACAAGCAACCATTGGAATAACCGTCCAGTCTAGCACCAAAATGTGATACCCCAACCAAAAATCATGTTTTCCCCTCTTCCTCATCATCATGCATTATCTCGCAATCACCTACATCATTCCTTCCCCTCAAAAGCCCACTTGGATGCAACATTCTCTCTCTAGTACTTCCCTAGAACCTACCTTCCTTCTCTCTTTAGCTTCTCATCACCAACCATCTAAAATCAAACGCTAGACTACCACAGCCACATCTAACACCACCCACATGATCCAAATTCGCCACCTTTTTCCTTCGAAAAATCCCCAAAAGCCACCAACCAACAAACACAAATCCATTTATACCACCAGCGACCTATCGCTCAGCAACAACTCCCAATACGTTTGTTCTTGTGTTAGTGTCATCACTTGAAAGAGTGTATTGTAATAGAACAACCCAACACAGTGTGGTGATCAATTTTCACTAATCTGGTCAAACCAAGATTTGCCATTGTTTGCCTTCTCTCTTTCTTGTCTTCAATTGGTGTTTGGATGGTTAGATGAGAAGCTATTCATGTACCTTTTACTAAGTTATTTTTTATTTTTCTTAACTTTTTTAAATTATTATAAATAATTTATTAATTAATATATATTTGGTTTTTTTTTATTAATGTCACGAATGGTACTTGAAGTTTCTCAAAATGAACAATCAACTACCTAAACTTTAAAACAATCAATTTAGTATCTAATTAAACTGTTTGTGATCACAAACACTACCTCCTTTTACTTTGTTTGCCTTCGTTAATAACTTGGCATTTTTAACCAATGAATACTTGACATGTGACTAGATATGTATTAAAAAAATAAATAAAACTTAGAATTTTCCAAAAAAATTATGAAAATCCAGTACAATAATAAAATATTTTATAATAAAAAAAAAAAAAAAAAAACATGGAGCATTGGCAAAGTTTGGACCGATTTGGAAAAATCACATCTTCCTCTAAGCTCTTATCTTTATCTTGAACTGTGAAAGTTGCTAACTTAGGAAATTACTTAATAATGTCCACAAGTGGAGGGACGTTTTGAAACTTTTGGTAAGTAATTTTTTTAGCCAAGGGTCAAAACGGAGAAGACACTAACTAGAACATTAAAGATTGACCAAAAGAAGATCTCTGTTTTACCTTCTATTTAATTACATTGCAAGTAGATTCATCGGATTAAAGGAGAGAGAGTAGAAAAGGGAAGAATATGAATTGAAAGAGAAGGAGAAGAGAAAAAGGGAAATTACATCTTTTACACTAAATCGGTAACTATTTTTTATCGGATATTTTATGAAAATAACAAATAAATTGGTGAAAGTAACAAATAAATGAAAGATTGGTTAAAAAAGGTGATAAACAAAAAAAAAATTGAGTTAAAAGTTTTCTCTCTCTAGATTGAACACCATGAACAAAACATTTATCCCTCTAAACTTTTTCTGTAATTTAACATAAAACAAAAGAAACAAAAGTTTGAGATCAAGTTAGTGTGTTCAAGGAACAAAAAAAGAACAAACTTTCACTTTGATTCATTATGAACTATGCAAATCAAAGATCAAGTTTCATCCTCTTTTAACTGTATGTGACACCTTTAACTGTTGAACCGCCATTCACAACTTTAATATCCCAAACTTGACTCACACAAAACTCTATAGAAATTCCACTAAACTGTTCACCAGAGCCCCCACTAAACCACGAACCACCAATCATAGCAAACCATCACCTTCCCATTACCCTAAAACCCAACTGGACATCATTTACAACTTTCACCACCACTGGTGGTTTATTAAAGCCAGAAGATACCATTATGCGAGCATGGATTGATTGAAGAAGGAGAATTGATGCAACAATTTAGTGCAAACACAACCAGAGCACTCACCGAATGATCTAAATCATACAACAATTGCAAGAATGCAATCTCAAAGAGAAAACTCTTTTAATTTAGGGTTTCAAAGTATATGATAAGTTCTTTTTAGAAAGACAAATTAAAGGACCATTTATAATATTACATGAAAAACCCTAAAAGATAAAAAGAAATAAAAGCTGGCAGCCTAAAAACGAAACTGAAGCAATGTAGGCCAGCTGCAAAGCTAGTGGTATAGATTTCCAAGGCCGGCGGCTAAGAGGGGCGGCCTAGTGCTGCTTCCTCCTCTCCTTCTTAGATGACTCTCTCTTATTCAAATAACTATTTGTTATGTCATTCTCATAATTCTCTCTAACCTGAGAAAAACTCGACTCCGAGTTCTCTTCTGGATATAGAGGTGTATTGTCTGGGTAGAAAAGAAATTTATCAGCAACATTGAAAGTCTTTCATATCTTCATCTTTTGAATTATTTTCTTGATGTTAATCCTGCCTTCATCATTCTCTCCCACCAGAGAAAAGCTTGTTTTCGAGTTTATGGTTGAATCAAGATATAAGGTTTTTTTTTTTTTTTTCAACCACCAAGATGATGAAGATAAACTTGGAATCATATATAAGTATCATCCAGGATTAAATATGAACCTGAAAAAATGAATCTTAACAAGTATAAAGTAAAATATCCTAATTATCTTAGGATTTAGAATTGCATCCACCCTCAGGCTCTTTACACCATCTATAAGTCCCCTCCAAATAATTCCTAAAGTATCTTAACATTAATCCTATAAGTTATCAACTCTCTAAAAATATTATTTATATTAATGACCAAATAACCTCCATAAGGCCTATAACTATCATCAAAACTATAACCAATCAAATCTCAATGAACATTATGACAAACATTTCAAACCTGCAATGCCACATCATTGTCAACACCTTGCTCTGATCTTTCAAACTAAAAGCTATGAGTTTCTTTAGATAGACACATAGGTGTAACATTAACTTCATGCATTGATTCTTGCACTTATAATTGATCATTTGCTACTCGTATACAACATTCTATATCACTTAGTACATCTTTCTCTCCTAACTCCAAGACTTCTCTCTCCTTGTCCTCTCGTTCTATAACTTTAATATCACATTCTTTATCCATAGCTATAGAAACTCTCCCTTCTTTATTCATATCCACAATGACATGCTCTTGAGCAAGCTTGGAAGATTCATAATGTTCTATTGATTTTTCAATTGCATCATCTACCTTCTGCAAATCGGTACTTTGTGCCAACATCATAAATTCTATGGTACATGCACATATCAATTTCCTTCCTTAATGACATCTTCGGTGTTATTGAAACATGATCTCTTCATAATCAAGAGGAAGAAATCCATCTTCCAATAATTTCTTCATTCTATACCACGTCTTAACAAGTGCTTTCCCTTCATGACTCATCTTTTTCTGCACTCTCTCCCACCATGCAAAAGCACCCTCTTTCAATCTACAAGCCACCAATCTCACCCTTTTCTTTTCAGGAATCTCTATACATTCAAAGCTCTACTTAATCTTAGCAATCCAATCAATAAAATTCTCAATCCCTAGATTTCTACTAAAATACGGAATATCTATCTTCAAATCATTCCTTTCATGTTCATTCTTATCTTTATAATAATCAGTAAAATTACTATCACTACTTCTATATTGACATTTACCACCACTACATGTCTTATCTCTTCCATATCTGCCACCAATGCCTCATATTCGTGGTTGTTCTTCCTCCAACCATTAATTTTCCTCCTCCAAATCATCTTCATAAACATCTAACCTACGATTCACAGTAATGAGTCTAACAATAGGATCGCCACTTACATAATCTACCCTTGGTTACATCCCACAACCATTCTTATTCCTGTTGGCATTGGATCCCATTGCATCAAAATGCTCGAACAGGTCATCAAGGTGTTGTTTGAACACTGGAATCTCTAATCCATGTTATCCAACACCGCTCTTCGAGCCTGTGACTCGATTAATAGGGCTTCCATATCCCCAACAACATCTAGGATGTGACTACCTCCTCAGCTGTCATCTTTTGACATCTCTGCAGGAATTTTCCCACTCTAATACAACTTTGACGCAGCAGGTAAGTGTGAAAACAACTAAAGCACTCACCAAGTGATCTATATGACACAACAATTGCACGAATGCAATCTCAAAGAGAAAATTCTCTCAATTTAAGATTTCAAAGTATATGATAAGTTCTTTCTAGAAAGACAAGTTAAATGACAATTTATACCATTACATGGAAAATCCTAAAAGATAAAAAGAAATAAAAGTTGGCAGCCTAAAAACGAAACAGAAGCAATATAGGTCAGATCCAAAGCAGACGATGTAGACTTCAAAGCTGGCAGTGTAGATTGCCAAGGCTGGCGACTTAGAGGGGCAATGTAATGCTACTTCCTCCTCTCCTTCTTGGACGATTCCCTCTTGCTCAAATAACTAACTGCTATGTCATCCATATCAAGAAAACTATGATAGAGTATAAATTCTAATTTGTGAGAGGGGGCCGGTGGGAAGATTTATTTATTTTTTATTTGTTTGTTTTTTTTCCCTATTTTAATGCACAGTTTGTAAATTAAAATATTGTAGGCATTATTTTTTTTTAAGAAGTATAAATTATGTAGCCTAAGGGACACATGTTGATGTATCTGTAAGGACCCGCTATCACCCCTATAATAAAAACTAATGTTGTTAAAACCGGACAGTGATTTGACCCGGGCAGGCTAGGGGGTCAGGGGTCAAGAGGTCGAACCAGGGTCACATAAAATAAAAATATAAGGGATAATTTAATTATAAAATATCAATATGTGTATAATCACTCAATTAAATCTATATTTGGATCAAATTCATCAATTAATTATTAAATAAATATGATTTAATGATTATATTTTATAAATTTATAATAAAGTATAAATAAATATTTAAATTTCTAATTTTTTTTTTTTTATCTGGGTCAACCGGTCCGGGTCAGTCCGGTTCTCACAAAAAACGAGCTAACCGTCGAACCCGACCCCCCTTCATTGCTGGTTCCGGTCGAACCGGTTCGAATAGGCCGATCCGGGCCTGTTCTGACAACCTTGATAAAAACAGGTGATAGCAGCTCCCCCAACCACATATAATCTGAAGAATTATATGTAAGGTTGTCCTAGAAGAAGTGTTTGGAGTATTATTTGCCGAAACCCACCATATCTCAACTAATAAATTTGAAAACTATTGATTTTTTTTTAAAACTTGTAATAAAAACACAACATCATGTTTATCATATATTACAAGAGAAATGAGTTCTACATATACATCTAGCTAGGTTTAGATATTACAAATAAAAGCTTCTTACAAGCCATATATAAAGCTACAAAAGGTAATTCAACCTATATCACCTAATATAAACATCAACAAATTCCATAACTAGTCTATTACAAAATAGGAATTCCATCCTGGTCCATAGTTATATCTAATCCTCCAGGTTATCTAGGAAGTCCTCAAAGTCGGTACCATATCTCATATTTGCGTAAAACCCATCTTGATCATCACCTGAAATAGTTAAAATATGAGCCAAAGACCCAGTACACAAGTAACGAATACAAATGCGAAGTGATCCACACATACTTAAACTAAATGCAAATGCGATAGTCATTAGATTATTAGTTAAATTTTAGTTAGCCAAACAACACTGGAGTATTCAAACTTCGGACAACAGGGATTTCTAAGGAAACCTGAGTAACAATCACGACACTCAGGGGGTTGGTATAAGTAGCTCGGATACTCATATCTCCTAGATAATTTTATCCAAAATGAAAAAGTAATCTCATTTAGGATTCTCAGTCGTTTCTCGACTTTACTTAACTCAATCCATAATATCACCTAATTCAAGTGTTCCCATAAACATTGAATTAAATCATATTACCTCCTTTTAAGAATAAGTAAGTGTTATACCGATAAGGAATACCCTATCAATTACCCACTAAGCCACTTATGAAAGTCATTTCAAAATGACAAGGGTGGTCTAAGCGCCTAAGAATACCATGCCCCCAATTTGAGTAGGGTACCGCTCTACGAACCAGATTCAACGGTGTAAAAGATACTCATACGAGCAAGTATTGAATTTCCTTAGTTTAAAGTAATTTTAAAGAATATCAACCCTAAAAAAAGAACCAAGTAAGTTATTACATACCTGAAATAACTTGGGAACTAATAGGGTTAGCCAAGCGATGATCTATCACTGTACTAGAAAATATTGAATTTCACACTTAGTTCAAGCACTAATCAACTAGTTTCAACATAACCAATCAAAGAAATTCAAATAAATCATTACAAAGTCATAGCATAGCATTTAAATATCATATAATGTCATACAATACTCAACAAAAATTCAATTAATCATATATCAAGTTTTGAAAAATATTGGAGAAAGTTTTTTAAAATGAAAACTACAGGGGACACACCGGCTTTCAATGCTGGCGGCATTGAATCGGTGCACTCTGCCCTAAAACTCAACGCTTGCCATCCCTAGCGGCGTTCAGCGACACGCCGGCAGCGTTATAGTCTACGCCGGAGGCTTTGAGCCAGTATAGACTATAGCTCCAATTTTCCAAAATTTCCGAGAGTTCCATGGGGTTGGTCCACGCTCGTGAATACCCCCAACACTGATAGTGTTGCCATGTAGTCAGTGTGGGATCCTACGCCGGCGGCTTATTGCCGGCGTAGACCCTTGGAACAAAATTACATGATTTTCACAAACTCCCTTATTTTCTTTGTAAAATTTACACATTCAAAAATCCTCCAAACTCATTCTAAACTTCTCAAAACTTGTTATATGTTCTTAACACCATTCAACAAACACTAACTCCTCTTCAATCCATCAATCACTCAACTACAACATTACACAAAATTTGCATTCCAACTCCACATGCCCCTTACACTACTCAACCCTTTTGCCATCCTAACACAATCATCCCTACACTTCCAAATTCATATAAAACATATACTACAAACTCCTCTAACAATATAATACTACTCAAACCACCATCAATGTATAAAAATCATCCTATTACCATTAGCACATAAACCCTATTCTAACAAAAGCTTAACTTAAATACACATAAAGCAAGAGGAATACACTTACCATATGGACTTTGTGTATTGGTTTAAGAGTCTTGTTGCAAGCTTTTGAGAGTTTGGGTTGTAGAAAATGAAGGGTTTAATTGTACATGGACATCAGAGAGCTTTTGAGAGAGTAGAAATGGAGTTTTTAAGCTTTTTGGTGTGTGTTATGTTGGTCTGAAATTTTTGGACGAATTTTGCACTTTCAAAAGTTGATATTTATCCATTTGTTGACTTTAGTGGCTGCCCTAATTAAGTCCTTTAATTGGTTTGGAGTTGGCTCATTAATGAAGCTTGCTTTTTGGTTAATTAAAGGTGGTATTGGCTTATTTTATAACTAAAGTTTTCTACTAAGAGTTGGTTTTATTACATGTATAATTTAACTTGTTCTAATCATATTTCATACATTTTAATGCACTTAAAAATTTATGAACTCAATATTTACCATTCTAAGATATTTAATTATTTTTAACACAACTCATTTTTCATGCATCAATATAATTCACATTTATCACATTTCAAAATCATATATAATTTCAATAACACATTTATAAAATATAAATTGGGAAATTCATGGCTATTTCAGTATCATTGGCTAAAAGAGACAATAAGGATGACTGTGTTAACTACTGGAGGTAATCTCAATGGGCACGAATAGTTTGATTAGGTAATAAATCAATTGTGTCAAAGTTTAGGTAGTTACTCGCTCATTTTTAGTAAACTTCAAGTACCATTTATGGCAATAACCCATGTTTTTAAACCAAATTTATTATTTTAACTAATAGGATCAAATATTGCAACTTTAAATAAATGCAGACCATATCTTTGTATAAAAAGTTAATTTAAATTATATGTTTGTAAAATGATGAAAACACAGTTAATGATTTTGTAATTAACCCCAACAATAATAATGATTGTTTGAGATAACTTACCCTTACACTTATAAACATAATAAATTTAAACCTACTACTAATAGTGGATCTGGATCTGAACTGAACTCGACCGGGCATGGCCCTACCGAGCCCTCATTGAGGAGAAGTCTAACCCGTTTGGTGAACCCACCATAGTCCGTAGGTCTAGACCAAAATTGCATTCTAAAACTGTTAGCCTGGAGGGTTTTAAGAATCCCTAAGTTAAAAAGGAAAAAATTCAAAACATTTGCCAGACATTGCAAGCTGCCTAGGGACGTAAAGAAGTGGAGTTTTAGGCGGATCATATGAACCCAAAAGCTGACCCACTACCTTATAGGATTTAGCAAATCCGATCCTATAATTCTACAAGATTTTGATGCTATATCCAAACCCGTCCTACACAGTTTAAATTAGAACCCAAAACCCGAACCCGAACCTATGATTCTACAATCCTATTTTTTTCAACCTACTTTTCAATTTTAATAATAAATTTGAGAAAAATTGATACTTCTGACACGAGTTTTCTATACATTCAAAAATGAAATAATCAAGTGGATTTAATAGAAAATAGCATACAACATCTAAACACATAAATATATTACTATTATCACCGTTAATATATGAAAAACATGGTCAAATAAAATCTTCCACTAAAACTAAAATATAATGCACAACAAATAATATTGTTTTTTATAGTAAATATAACTTGAACAAAATTTAAAAAAAAAAGTTATAAAATCTATAACTAATCTAGATGTAAAACATGTTTGAGAAGTAAAAAAGATGGTAGCTCATTCATGTCTTCTTTCCTCTTCTTACTCCTTTAGTAATGTTTTATTTATTATTTTTTAAATTATAATACCGAATTATTAGATATCCATCGGGTTTATTATAAGATCGGAAACATTCCAAAAAGCAATTGAGTCCTTATCTTTGGAAATTTCAATGGAAAAAACCTGCATTAGCCAGACGTTGCAATCGAGTCCTTGTCCTTGGAAATTTCAATTCTGCTACTCCTTGGAAATTTCAATACTGCTCCAGATCATCAACTCCCAGACATTTGAAATACTAGAAAAAAGCATGCGTTTGGTTTTCTTTCAAATTTTTAATATATGTCTCTTTTTTTTCCCCAACTAAATATAGACAGTAAGTTAAAAAAAATAAAACAAAAAGAAAAAAATACGTGTCCGAACTCCGAACCACGTAAACGCACCTGTCAACCAGGACTCCAGGTATCCGATTCACCTCGCCACCAAGTTGGAGCAGTTAAAGGTCCAAGATTTTTTAACCGAGAACCTACCGGCAAAACATCCAGATCTAGATCATAACCATCGGAAAGATCTAATCATTACCGGCTACCTTCTGCCTTCCTTCGGCCAGCAATCATCTTACAGTTTTCGATTGAATTTATCTCTTAATTTCTCTTATGTTTATTTTCTGTGTTTTTTAACATTTTACTTAATTAATTACCGTAATAGTATCCACATCAATTGCAGTTTAGACATAATCAGTCACGAGTCACGACAACTTTATAGAAAGATAAGTGTTGGACTTTTGAAGGTATTGTTTTTATAATTGCATACAAAGAATACGAATCAGCACTTTCACTTTCTTATAAGAATTCCACTTGCAAGGATCTATTAACATTTATTACATGTACACGAGGATAAGGAGAAAATCTCTTGTTTACTGAAAAAAGAGCATACTCTCCAACGTGGTACTTGACCTTTAAGTAAAAAGCCTATTAGGTACTTAAATTTTAAAAAGTTTAATTTTATACCAAATTAAATTTTACATGCTCTTAAATACTACCTCACTTGACACCTTTAAATCATTATCCAACACGTGGCAATTACTTAAACAAATAATGAAAGAATGAGATGGTGTTTAAGAGCACGAAAAATTTAATTGGATATGAAATTTGACTTTTTAAAGTTTATGTACTTAATGAACCTTTTCATCAAAGTCAGATATCAAATTGGGCCTTTTCTTTAAAAAAATTATATAAATATAAGTGAGACAAAATTAATTACATAAATACCATTACAATATCGCATCTTAAAGATACGATGTTAAAAATTTTATTAGTTACACATATTGCAAGTGCAACACTAGTATAAATATATACACATATGAACTATTGCTCGTCTACATCGCTATATTAAACCTAAAAGATGCAATACCCGTGTAAAATAGTATATAGCGTATCGCATGGTGCAAATGGGTGATATACATCCCAATCCCACGAATATATATCATATGGACCATATTTTATGTGGCGTTTGCCATCTATCTGCCAACTAAAAGCATACATCTTATGTTTCACATTAGTACATAATATTGTTCGTCCGTTTGGACCGCTAAAAATATGCATTATCTTGTTTGCACTTTGCCTCAACATTTTCATTTTTATATGTACATATCTAGAAAGTAGTAATAACTATAACTTATAATCTTGTTATAAAGCTCTTCAGATATCTAAAACTAAATTAAAACCATAAATATTTATGAGTTTACTTTACGAAATTTCTATGTCCAGTGAGGCTGTGGAAACCTATAATTCACTAACGTCGTATTTCCCCTTTTGCCCTTTTATAAGCAATGTATAACCTAATTACAAAGTATTCATTTACTTTGAAAATAACTATCAAACATAATATCATAAGCTTATACTTTTATTTGACGCGGGTTTGGAGTCGTGGTTGGGGGTGGCATGGGTGGGGCCGGGGTTGTTGCTCTTAATAACATTAGCCAAACTATAATTTTTTTCCTCCAGGGAAGTAAATTCAAACATGATTATCTCACTGTGATACCATACTATAATACCATTAGCCAAGTAGTATTTTTAAAATATGTTTTAATAGCCATTATCATGGTAACCTAATGGCATGAACACTTATCTCCTAATCGGATGAATTAAATTCAATTTTTCCTTATCTAATTGTTGTAATATGTCTAACAATAGGTCGAAAAGTCAATGGGAAAAGGTTAGGGAGCAGGCAATTGCTGTACATAAATATTCAGCCAACACGATGAAACTTGAATTTTTCCTATCTAATTTAAAATCTACTAATTTATTATGTCCAGTAATCAGGGACGAACCAAGGGGGCCAATAGGGCCCAGCCTCCCAAGCTCGGAAAAAAACTAATAATTATAAATTATTTAAATAGAAAAAATGTGTTGTATTTTATCTTTTAATAATAAAAAAATAATAATAATTTGACGCCAGTCCATCCCTGCCTGTAATGTTTACTCTGGATGTTGTGACATGTTATATATGTTCATGCGAGTGCTATGGAAATTCATGATGGCAGCAAGACATCCATGGTTGTGGTGGTGGTGGTCCATGCATGAAGCAGTACATACTTGCTGGTGTTGATAAAGCAACAAGGGATGGTGGTTAGGTAGAGGAGTTTGGAAGTGGTGGAGGTGGTGGTGGTTGACCATATTGGTGGAGGTAGTTTGCATAACGTGGTTGTTGGGGTGAAATGATAGTGGTTGGTGTCAAGCTGATGCGAATAGAAGAGGATGTATGAGTACAGTGTGGATTGTCTAAATTTCATCCGAATCAAGCTAGAAGGTAGATTCTTAATTCCAAAATTTTTGAACCCGTATTATAGAACGGGTAAAACTTTATACTTACCCTCCTTATAACTGCTTAGCTCCATCTGGTGCCATTAACTTGTATCTCTTACGTAAAGTTTGGCCTACTTTCGATACTCTTGCACCACATATCCTAGCCAAGCAGCATTTACAAGTACAGTATACATCAATAAGAACAGAGAATGTGTGGGTCACAGATTAAGCAAAATTGTTGTGGAAATGAAGATAAAAATGCTTTAACAGACAATTAGCATTGTTACCGCAGAGGAGAGAATTATCTTTATCCTACAGACATCTCAAATTACAATATAGTCGACAGACTTTTATTGACTTGATTGACATATCCAACGACTAGTGACTCTGGTTCACATTTTTGAGTGACCAATTCGAACCTGAACCCACACAGTGAGCAGGAAGTATTTAGTACTCCTCTGAGGTTCCAAATTGCTTTCTACGTTCTCAGGCTGGACATTAGCAGCAACATCAAACCTGCAATTAAAAGAGATTTTGTGTCATTTGAAAAAACTTTCTTGACCAGCTCAATCTTATGAAAAAAATTGTTTTCATCAAATGCTATCAGAAATTTCATTCTTAGCTTCTTTTATCAGGCTTTACAGTATTTAGTCAACACACCAATTGTTGTAGTAGTTCGCGTACACATGTGGCATACAATCTTAAGTTCTCAGGAAGGGTGATAGGTAACTAAATAACTATATGTCCAGGGATCAAAGATATTAATGAGGTCCAAAGTGATCAATTCATGCTGCACATGATCTCCATTCTCAACTCGTTTTATCCTTTAATACAACGTTACGAAGATGGTGTAACTTCTTGATTGAGAATTACTAAAGGCTTCTATGGTTTTACCTATTTCCCATCCTCCGAGCAATGTAGTGCTCTCTAGTAAACATTTTTTAAGTATAAAAGCCACATATTTATTAAAGCATTAGATGAAACGTCTCACATCTCTTTATTTATGCTATTTGTTTGACTTCTACTTTTAATCTGCTCTATGAGAATGCAAAATGGATAGGAAAGCATTAGATGAAACGTCTCACATTCTCCTTTATTTATGCTATTTGTTTGACTTCTACTTTTAATCTGCTCTATGAGAATGCAAAATGGATAGGAAGGCATTAAACTCCATATAGGGTGGATCTCTAACAAAAAGAAAGAGCATACCGCTTTTGCAACTATCTGAGTGTTATGACAAATATCAACTGTAGCTTCAAATAACACCCATGCCCATTTATCACTGTTGATATCATCTGCAATATATGGGACTCCAGGCTTTTGTATCTTGCAGCCTCTACCCAGGTTTTCCCTCCATCTATGGAAATATCAACTCTTTCAATTCCACGTCCACCTCCTGAGACTGCATAACCACTCATTTCACCTGCATGTAGATAATTAAGTGGCTCACTTGACCAAAAAGCTAACAAATATAAGAGAATTTCAGATGACATCACAGCAAAAGATTCAAGGAATCACAAAACAAGGCATTAATTGACCATTGATTTCTGTCTTCTAAAATAATTGAACTCGGAAGTTTGCCAAGATTGAATCCAGAGACCATTTCCTTGCCATTTCGCAACCTTTTTTTGGCATGATTAAATAAAGAGATAGTAATGTCACACGTGGCATATGATGTGTGTAATGATAGCTCATAGTTTCATTTAGAGCTGTGAAAGCTTGGAAAATGCTGTAGTTATTATGAGAAAGAATAATACACTGGACTTTGCTAACTAATTCAAGTTAATTGCCACTTTGCAACATTTTTTTTTTTTTTGGGTAATTAAATGGTAAAACTGAGACTGCTTTGTGATGAAGCAATGTCACGCATGGCATAATGGTGCATATAATGGTAGCTTCACTCCCTCTGTGCTGAGGATGTTGTAAAATTAGGTTGCG
Source organism: Combretum micranthum (assembly GCA_024138025.1). NCBI lineage: Eukaryota > Viridiplantae > Streptophyta > Magnoliopsida > Myrtales > Combretaceae > Combretum > Combretum micranthum. The sequence continues at coordinate 63,874 of JAMXBD010002548.1, forward strand.
ATCATTGTAAGAAACAATCCAGGAGAGGGATTTTTTTTAGAAATTGCCAAATGAGTACAGATGTTAATAATTCAAAAACATTACTTAGGACTCGGTTTACCTTAGTTGTTTGAAACATTAGGGATTTAAGTACACATTTGTATTTAAGACTCAGTTGATGAACCTAGGAATTAGCACTTCAGTGCACATTTAATGAGGTTTTGGACTCAAATGGCAAACAAGATTAAGGTGATCTGTTGACCTTTAGCCCTATGGGTTTGAACTTCATTCAAACTCAAAACCACAGTGCCATTAGAAAAATATATACCCCCTAAAAAAGGGAAAATGGTGCAATTAAAAGCAAATATTAGAAAATAATCAAATTAGTTCTGTAGCTATGAGTGCTATAGGAGAAACCAAAATAATGTTTTCCACAAAAGCACATGACCCAGCAAAGCAAAGGGAAAAAGCTAAGAAAAAAAAATCAAATGTTACTCTATCACTGAAAGAACACCAGTCACCTCAAGAAAAGTACCAGTAGACCTCAAGTCCAGCGGGTTCTCACAAGGAAGAATCAGAACAACATGAAACAATTCTTAAGTAGCTCTAACCCTATTTGATTCACTCATTATGACCATATTATATCCAGCTGAATGGAAAGAGTAAGATATTTATTTAACCAAAAAAGAGTAAGATATTCAGCATTCACAACCAACACTTACAATCTAATCAGCAAGACATGACTTATGTTAATTATATATAGCAACCGGAGAGCATTTCCTGCAGGCAACTCATATTTATGATTACAGGTAATACTGAGTTAGAAGAGCTATATTGTCTATCACGCAAAATAGACTCCATCATTTTTATGCATTACATAGTAGCATCCTTTTAAATAAAGTTGTCCTTGGCAAGAAACCAAACAGAAATATGATTTAGTATTTAAATTGAGACCAGAATAAATAATCCACCACAAATGATACAAAGCTATGAACTGATGCCAACTTTACTCAAACAAAGATACTTATGCCTTCAACAACTTAAGATATGCCCAAGAAAAGCCTTTAGAACAAAGAGAACAAGATGAAACCAACCTTCCCAGGCTTTATCGAGTTCACATCCTCCAAAGAACATATTGCACACTGCCAGAAAACTATATAAGATCAGAATTTTATTTAGAAAAAACTTATTGAACACCTAACAGTACTAATCAGCCAAATGAACAGTTACATGCATATGAACTTCACTCTTCTACTAACTCCTCCATCCAATTTCAAGATGCCAGCACTTTTGCATTTTAAAATAGGAAAAAACACATAACTAACATCAGATATATGAATGTTTAAACTAACTCTTTTCTCTAAATCCCAGGTAGCACCCTTTGGTGCTTATCTTTAATGGTAATACATTCTCTCTTTCTTAAGAAAAGAAAAAAAGCCACTGGGAACAGTGAAATTTTGAGGATTAACTGATTCTTTCTGAACATTTAAAAATCAATGTTCAACCACAAGCAGGAGCTAATAAAGACAATGATTCCAAAGAAGAACATTGACATTTGACTAAGAGTGATTGCAGAAATGTTATTTCACAGGATGTTGCAGTTTAGATTTACGTCACCTGAACTGGGAAGTCCATCAGTGGCCTCCTTGTTTCCCACTTAATGTTGTCCCAATCAACGCTAGGTGGGAACATTTTATAATCCCTTTGCATGAAAAAGCCCTGCAAAAAGGTAAGGGGCCAGTTTGATTTTAGTTATACCAAAAGTGATGAAATTTTACATTCATACAAACAGTATCCGACCTGGCATGGTTCTTCAATTATATTAATGGAATCTAGCCATTTAACCGACCGAGCACCTATGACACCTGGAACGATCAAACGTAAAGGATAACCGTGGTCCCTGTTGAGTGTCTTAAACAGTATTAAAGAAACAATTAGGGATATAAAGTGAAGAAAAATTACAAGATAATTATAAAGTGTAACTAAAGAGATGCAGGAAAAACAAAAATAACTGGAAGTGTAGAAAGCATCGTGTAAAAATAAAAACTTCCAATTACCCATATCCCAAGAAATACACTGACTAACCTCGCCATTCATTTCATATGCCAGTAAAACATCATCATCAGGATTTGTAGCTTGTGCAAGTGGAATTGATGCCTTATATGGACCCCCATTCTCCTCCTGTAATTTATGAGTGAGAAATTGTGTTAAAGGACTCTGAAAAAGATTTAGTGCACTCAGAGACTTCTGGTATTTAAACAACTCATTCAAGTTTGCAGTTTCAGATACAAGATCTCTACCTTACATTTGTCGATGCTTACAAATTCAACATGTTTTCCACCTGCTTTAGTTGTGCTAGTTAATTTAGGAATTCCAAAGAGTTCAAGAACATCAGCCAACTTGGCACCACCCCAAATGGCTGGAGAAAACATGATAAAAAATAATTGTTAGTAGCCAAGTAATGCAAGAATTTAGAATAAAAGATGGTATTTTATGTGGTAATATGCTCATAGGATCAGAATTCAACACCCGCTCAGCCAAAAGAGTGCCACATCTAATACTATTGAACAGAACAACATCTATATTTCTCCAAAAGTTATTCAGAACAAAATAACTTCTCTAGGCATTGGCCACGTATAACATCAATATGGACGAAAATTGCAATTATATGTGAACCACATGTACTGTAGTATCTAAAAATAACAAGATAAGGTGAGAAGTGGCAGCAAAGTGAAGCGCATAAAGGCTTTTATTGCCCAAGGACAAGCACAGAATATTTGGAAATTAAATGTTCAAGATAAGAAGATTACTGCACCCATTCTTCAAATGCCTATAAACTATAACATAAAAGTACTCAAGAATATGCTGATAAATGTCAAGGAAGTCAGTCATGGTATGCTTCCACTGTTATAACAGACCTGTGTGGATGCATATGGCTTTAATTACATCATACAGGAAAGCATCCCAAGCACTATGTCTTAAGTTTCATCCTTTCATGACACAATTTGTCTTCATATCCACAATTTTAACTCCATCTCAAAAACCTGAGTGCAAAACTGATGCTTCCAATAATCTTGCAGATGACAAATAATAGATTGGTGAATCAGGGAGAGGAGACGCACCGTTCCCTAGAGCAGAGATGTCCCATCCAACACCCTCACCTTCTTCACCTTGCTCATGGCCGTTCTTCTATTTCCAGCACACTGCAGAAGCTCATGCAAACCATGTTGATGACATATGCATAAACTATGAGGGAGCTAAAGATTCTGAAAAAAAGATTCAGGTCATGTATGTGCCATTGTGTTTAACTAGCTTCACACACCTGCAAAGTTGCAGTAACAGTATATTTTGGGAGATTCCTGTAATTTATTCAAAACATCAGGTACTTTCTAAAGGGTTCTTGTACTGAACAAAAAGCACAAATGCTCAGAAAAACTAATGCAATTCTGCATCCGCTTGACGAATTGCATAGGAAAATTCACTGATAATAGATGAAATTACTACTCACCAGACATCTTTCATAAACAGCTTTCTGGGACTTCCCTCCAGGCCATTTATCCAAACATAATAGCTGCTCTATGTGAAAAAATGGGAAATTAGTTTTCAAAAGAGGAAACCAGTGACCTCAACTGCCCATTAGCAGATAAAAAAAGAGCATGAAACCTGGCTATGTCATCAACAATTGGAATAGGTCCATGATTTCTCTTATAAAACAAATCTACAGGGGTCACATAAGATGCAACCAATGCTGCACGATGTGGCTCAGCATTGAATGGCTCCTGCAAAATTTATGAATCAAGTTAAAAAGACAGCAAACTATCTCTTGCTGGAAGAGCATTTCAACAACAAGAGAGAGAGGGGGAGGGGGGGCCGGAACAACAACAACAAGAGATAAAATAAACAAAAAAGTTAAACAAGGGTTCATTTTCCAAATATTTATTTCATGGGAAACAGCATTGCAACAACCAGTCGCCACTGCTTTTGGATTCACACCCCAACTGCAAATGCAACCCCAACCCCTATTGTGGAGGTACAGATAAACCACTAAACTCGTGCTTCTACCATCCAAAATTTTTGGAACGATGCACGTAGTTTCCCCAAATTCGGTTTAGCAACAGTTTGGGAGGTCAATGTACTTTTCCAAAGATTTTGGAAGCACGGTTTTAAAAGCCTGAATAGCAGTAAGGCGAGGCAAATGCACTCATTCAAAAGTTTTAAGAATGTAGAATCATGTTTTACAAGTTTCTTGGTATACATATTTTTTTAGGGTGAAATTGCAAGAACCCCTCATGCTCAGCAATATACCGGATAAATAAGTAAAATATTTTCTATGAAACAATCCTTCCATCAATTTCAAACTCTAAATATCAAACAAAACAGAAATATAAAAATTCTCTCAGCTTGCTCATTCAAAAACCGAAACACTAGCCTCATCAACCTTATATTAATCAATACACTGATATAAAACGGCTAAATATTTGCTGTCCCAAATTCTTAGTCTCAAGTATGTTTCCACCAATCACATACACGCGTCTAGAGTGGTAATTAACGTATAATTGTAGAAGTTGGCTCCACCAGGTTAAACATGTGCATTTGATTGTTGAGAACAAAAGAAATTTAGGACAGCAAATATGTATCCAATATAAACCATATCAAATATAACCTAACCCAAGTTCCAAAAACCGGGGACGCATCATATGAGGTTCTTGCTCAAAATTCAAATCTAATTTACCAAACTATGCGTAACCGGATACATGTCACCTTTCAGTTAAATCATCTATAGAGAGAGAGATAGCCGAGCGTATTACAGCCCTATGTATGTATGTATAGCATCGTAGGCATATGACAAGATCGAAAATTTAACAAAACCCATATATTGTCAACACATGATTATAGGAAAACCACGCATGATTAAACATATAATCATAGGAAAAAAACGTAGCTCAAAGGTATTCAGGAAAAGGAAAATGGATTAACAAAATGAGACCTTGGCATTGATTAAGAGCGATGGATGTCGAGGTGGTTCTTGTGAGTAATCCGACGGTCCCCGAAGGCCCGGCATCTTTTTCTTCCAAGCTCAATTTCACCGACAGAGACGAGAGCGATTGAGAGAAATGAGCTTTGAGCACAATGTAAGTTATTAAAAGGAATTTTTCTTCTTTTCCTTCTCTTTCTGCCCCAAACATAGCACAGTAAATTGCATAGTATGATTTTTATTTAAAATATCAAATTCAAGTGGTTAAAAAAAAATTAATTTTTAAGATTAATTTATTTAAATTGTCAATATTCTTTTTTCTTTGATTTTTTTTTTTTCTACAATGGAGACTGTGGCACATAATGATATATCACAACCATATTATTAAAAACTTGTGGTGAGAATGGTTCCATTTAAAGTGATAAAAAAAAAGTATTGATATTTTATAAAATGAGTCACTTACACTTTGTAAAACATTGATCCTCTTTTTAATTACTTAAAACATTATATCTTAGATGAACTTATTTAATATTGATATCTACTAATATTTTACCTATGACACATAGCATTTTTAGTGAGATTTTTAGTAACATTTCATCGTGGATGATTTGAGATGCTCTTCCCTTTTTTATTACAATAGAAAGGGATTCCAAGATACTACTTCCTACTTGAAAGACCAAGAAAGATACTTATCATTAGGCTACACAATGTCATGAACAAGAGGTTTATATCTATTACATTGTATTTAATACATGTAATTTTGTGTAAATTTAAGATCACATTTATTAGATATAATTTTGCAATAATAATTATCTAATTATTTTTATACAAAATTATATGTGTAAATAAATTTTATTGAATAGGTAATTGGACAAATATGCCGGTTAGCTATAGATAAAAATTTCTTAGAAGGTTCGTCTTTAAAATATTAAAACTTACTAAATTTATTTGTTAAAATTTTAATAGTAAAATATTTATTATACCCTATTAAAGAAAAATCATGAAAAGATGATAAAATAAACAATTTAATAACAATTCATTATTTTGCATAATAACAATTCATATCTAATTGTTATTACGTATTTATAAAGTAAGTGTGGCATAACTAGGCAAAGGAAATAGCCTATATAAATTACTAGAGAGTTAGATTTAGATTGCATTGTTTATGCTCTCTCCTTCAATCGCTATTTGAAACGAAAAGAACAAAATGATGTGAGAATGTGAGGATAGAAAAGTAATTCACCTCATGTGACTATGCAATTAGTGTAATTCTGTGCAGTGTTGTAAGTAAGGCTACTAATAAATCAATCTGCTCATAAGCTACTTGAGCTAAGCTTGGCTCAACTCAAACTCAATTAGTAAACAAATCAAGCATGAGTTTTGATTTAGGATCGCAAGCTAACTTGTGAAAGGACTCGTTTAAGGTCATGAATATACTCATTAATAGTCTCATGGACAAGCTTATTAGTAAATTTATAAGTTTTACATTCATGATATATTATATATAAATATTTAATTAAAACAACCAAAATCAATTTCTATTAATATAAATATGTATAAATAGATTTAATGGCTCTTACGTTTTATTTTTAAGTTTTAAAAAATGAAAAGTAAGTTATCTAAATGAGTCAATTTCAAACTTAGGTCTGTTTGCTCCATCTTTTTCCTATCAATTTGGTATTTTATTTTTATCATTTTCAAACAAATATTTATCAATATTTAGATATAAATGAAAAATAAATATTTTTCACTCATAAACTAATCAAACAGATCATATACAAATAAGATATAAGTCAAATACAGTAAGGTATATATACACATCAGAAATATAAAATACAGATGAAAATTAGATAATTCAAATAGACCCTATATTTTAAACTTAATAAAAAAACTCGACTTGTTTAACCAAAATATAAAAAATTACAATAAATAAAAATCTCAACTTGGCTTAAGCTTGAAACGAAGTTTCTTTAACTAAATGAATTAAGCTTGAACCTAAATTATAAATTCGATAGAAAGCTTGGCTCGGACTCAATAATTTTCAAACGAGCCAAGTCTAAGTTTTCAAAAGCTCAACTTAACTCAACTTATTTGTGGTCTTAGTTGTTAGTGAATCGAGCCTATTAGTGATCTACTTGAGTTTGACTTAGTGATTGTTTGAATTCAACCTGATCGTAGTTTAGTTGAGTTCAAGTTTGAATTACTCAAGTAACTATCATGTTTGAGTTAAAAATAATCAATTTCAGCAGCTCATGAGCCTATTCAAGTTTATATATTTCTAAATAAAAAATTATAATCCTTTTGCTTTCTCCTAATTTTTTAACCCTTTTTTCATTCCTCATATACAATTATCTACATTTACTATATTTCAATACTAAATCAGCTAACAACCTTATTATGTTCCAAAATCCTAGCTTAATTTTAGTCCAATTGATTTTTGTAGAAATAATCGAGTCTAAACGTGTGAGCCTTAACTTACTAAGTATAAATTCAAATAGAGTTTGAACTTAAAAAGTAAATCTCAATTGAGTTCAAGCTTTGAGTTTTTCATTTGAGTCAAGTTTAAACCTCACATTGTGTCATCTTGACTCAACTTGTTTATGACTGTAATTCGATATACTTTAAATTAACATTTATAATATATTATATTTCTATTTTTTCTCTATTTTCTTTAATTTTTCACATACTTTCATAAATTTTATGTGTTGTTTTTTTTTTTTTCTTTTCAATTCATAATCATGCAATTGGCCGGAGTGATAGCGTTATAATCAAAATTAGTTTTCCTCTGTTTGTGGATTAAGCCCATATAACTTTGAACCATTTGTTGCCGGCTGACCTTCCATCTAGATCTCAAGGGATTTTATTCGTAGCTCATTATTTGTAAACTTGATATGTTTTCCAATAAGATATTATTCCTCCTGAAAATATTTTATAAAGACACGTTATATAATTGATTTAAATTTAACCCATCCTCTTTATCAACTTCTATTCTATCCTCTATTTTTTTATAAGTATTATCAAAAAATTAAAAAGGATCGAAGGCATTTTATCTCTATAGAAGATGGCGTTTAATATCTTATTATATAATATACAAGAAACACACTAGTATCGACAATAATTGATAAATGTTAGTCTCACTCGAGTGTTTGATTAAAATGTATTGAATAAAAAAAAATTATCATTTTTTATAGAAGAACAACGTCAAATGTTTTGTTATGTATAGTGTAATATAAAGATAAATAAATTATAAAGAAGGGCAAGTTTGTCATTTGATATAAAATAAGAGGATTTTATGATCAATCCTAAAGTATATAAAAGGATTATTAAGAAGAGTCAGAGAGTCAAAGGATATTAAATAAAAGGTTTTATAGTCAAAGTTGAAATATAATTTTGTTATGTTCACATGGCAAAAACTTGATTAAAAATGGAATTTGGCAGCCTAAATTGGATATGAACCTAGGGTTTTTCCTAAACAACATATCTCTATAAATATATCCTTAACCTACGAGTTTGTCACACAATTCCTCAGTCAAAACCCTAAGAGATTTGGAGTACGTTTAAGACGGTTGAAAACCGCCGACTTATATATTCTTTCTTTATCAACAAAATATAATTTTAATACAATTTTGATCACATGACAGAAGATCAAAAGTCACAAATCCCTATATATTCTTTCTTTATCTTTTCTCCAACAAAACCCTAGACCTAGATTCTTATCCTTTGAGAGTTTATAGCCGCCAAAGGATTTAGAAGTCCAGATCATAATTGGAAAACATACATATCGAGTTTGGAGATTTGATTCTATTGGTCAAAGGAGATCTTGGAAGATCGGATTCAGGTAATCAAAATCATATCTTTCCTTTAAAGTCTTTCAATCTATGAATTATTTTAGGATTTTTTTTTGTTTTTAAGAAGAATTTGAGAAACGGTTCTAATTTCTTGGAGATCTGAAGAGTGGGTGTTTAAGGACGATTGAAGATCAGATCTGAATCTTGAGGAGAACGATTAGGAATTTGAGATCCATTCAAGGGTTACGGTTTCTTTGCGGTCTTTGGCAATTTTTTTTGGATTTAGAGTCAAATCAAAGGAATTGATCAAAGAGATTCTACGGCTGTGATTTCTTGAGAGGAGATTGGGAGATTTCTTGTTGTCTTTAAGAATTTGAGGATTTTGAGAGATTTGTTCCTGGAATGGGAAAAAGCACGACCTTTCCTTGTTTGTTGTATTTGCTTGCAGGTTTAATTTTCTGATTGTTGTCTGTAGGAACAGATATATAAATGAACTTAATTCTATTTGGCTTAAATTGTTTTTCTGGATGTCTTTGGCTTTGACCAGTAAAGACCTGGCAGACAGTGATACTGGTGAGGCACCCTGATGATCCTTGTGTGTCGTTGTCCCTAGTGGAGTTGCACTTGGAGATGATTCCGGTAGATATAGGTTTATTGGCAGTATGGCCGCGGGTGTTTGGGGAGTACCCATTCACCAATATATGTATATAATTATTTATTTTCGATATATGGTTGTTTTTCAGGAGTCTGAGTAACTCCAAGTTTGGGATCAGAGATCTATGATTCTAAACTGTGTTGTTTTGCAGGCTTAATGAAGATAATAATCCTGTTGTTTGCATTTAGTTAGTTGCACGTATCTATACATGTTGTTTGTGCATTTGCATATTGTTTGTGGACTGGCGTACTGGGCGTTTCGCTCATTCCTTTCTTTTTCAGGTACAGGTGATGGAGATATTGTTTATGACTTGTCTGGTTATAACTTGTATTTTGATCATGGGGATGGCGATAGTGGACCTGATTATACTGCAGAGGAATAGGATGTTATACAGGACATATGAAAAAAAAAAGATTTCTTGAGTTATTGAAGATTTTTGAAACAATATTTTGATTAGTTATCTTTTTGAGGATTTGAAGTATTGGTTTTTATGTAATAGTTTATTAAACAGGATTATATGTTTTTAGTTGAAAGATAGATCTTTTCTGGATTATTGTTGGCTTTGGTTTTGCCAACTCGGATTTAGTTTATATTACAGGAAATATTTGAAAGTTATAAATTACAGGTTTTGTTCCTTTTAGAGTGCCCTTAAATGTGGGTTCATGGAGATTTTTATATGTTTATATTTTGTGGTATTGAGATTTAGAGCCTTTGCGTGTCTCTTTTAAGAGAGGGACACGTGGGGGTTGTAATGCCTTAGTTTAGGGCGTTACATATAGTTTATAACCAAATCAAATGAAAATGCAAACTCTAAGGTAGTATTTAGTTATAAGAATTAGATACGTTAAGGAGAATTGAACAGCACAATACAAGAAGTACTGAATACTACAATTTTCTTGTTTCATGTTTAATATGCATGGTATTTGACAAAGTTCTTATTAAGATATTTTATTTTTGTTTTGTACCATAAAATATATAGGACAAAATTTTAAGTTTTGCCATGTCCATAAAAAAAGTTTTGTCCAATCTCATATATATTTTTGTAAATCAAGTATAGTACAATGATCATTGTTTAGTCAAGCCCCATAAAAATTATACAACAAAACGCTACTTAATACTCTAATTATCATTTTGATTTAGTGAGTAGGTTTTTTTTTTTTTTTGGTAATCAACTTTCCAATGTAGGAAAATATCAAACAAATATCTTATAACTTTTAGATTATTAATCATTGTATTCCCTAATTTTTAAGTACATATATCACAAAGAGTTGTAAAAAAAAAATAATAGATCCTATGTTATTTTAATAACAAACGTCGATATCATAACGTGCTTATGTTAATAAATGAATTTAAGATTATATTAATATATATGTATATATGGTTTTGCTCTCTACGATAAATCCTAATAAAGGAAGAAGACTCATAATTTTTCGATAACAAATTCAAAGAACTTTTTTTCCCATTATAATTATTTCTATTCTTAGATTTATATAATTGACATGTTATATATGTGTGTGTGTAGGGGACAAACCTTTTATACCTTTTAATGTAACAGATTTATAAATTTAATTAAATAAAATTATATAAAACACCAACTATTATTTACTTTTGTATTATAAATAATCGTGTCATGGCAACCATATGGGTGTCGGAATGTTTTTGTATGTTTCGGTGCAATGAATATTTGCGGTTGTTCTCATCGACCAAACCGCCATGCTCTACGCCTTGGAAGATTCATCTCAATGGGCCCCAGTTAATATGGAATCATCGCTTGCGCTGTCCTTGTCCACACGAACCCCAACGATGCGCGGGTGTTGTGTATTCCATGGAAGAAAATATTTGGATAGTGTGTGGACAGAATTTATATACACACATATAAATGGGATAAATATCATATTTAATACATAAATTTTATAATTTATGCAATTAATTATATTAAGTTTAAAATTATCTAATTGCCAACTATAAGATTTTGGAGATTATTTATACCATTTAGATAATGATATGATTAATTATAAAAATAAGTAAATTTCAAGTAGCTAATTGTCCTAAGCTTCATATAGTTAATTTTAAAAGTGAACAAAGTTTAAGTAACAATTCGACACTTTTGAACTCAAAATAGTTAATTACACAAGTTCAAATATCAAATATAACTATCATAAGAAAACTAGTCTTTAAAAACAAAAATTATGCGATGATAAATAGGTAAAAAAAGTTATATTTCTATAAATAGAATAAACAACGATACCTTTTACAATAAAAAGTTATATTTAAGAACAGAATTTTTGTTTTTAAAGCTTAGTTTTCTTAAAGAAAACATTCACACTCTATATTTATTATCTAAAGATAGAATTTTCAAATCAAACAGAGCAAGTATATAGATGTTTATTGTAACAATTTAATGATCAAGAACGGAACAATCCATCCCAATGAAATCATGAAATGAGAATTTGGATACACTAGTTTAGTATTGTTCTAACATCATTTTTCGACTAAATTAATACTAAATCGATAATGATATGATACCGATAAAAAACTAACAATTTTACTCATAAGCTAATCAAATTAAATCGATACTGAATTGATATAAATACGATACCGATAAATCACGTTGACCTGAACAAAAATGTAACAATCTAAACATGCCCATAATGTTGCAAAACATGTGGCTGCCTGCTGCCACTACTTTCTTTATGGCCAATAGAATAGGAATTAGCCCCTCTTGCAGTTTACTAGTAAAAGAAATATCTAAGGATTCAAAGAGCCGACAGTTTTGCTGTTGTATAGCATGACGTAAACTAGGCTGAAGAGGACATTGAATGTGTCATAAGCACATGTACTTTTCTAATTCAATTATTTACGGCGGCTAATTAATCGAAAGTGTTAAAAGTATTGGTCCCAATTTAAAATCACCACAAGAGTAATTGGGCTCTCTCTTATACCACAGTTATATATATATATATATAAACTTTAATAAAATATATTATTAAGTATTTAAATTTTAAATTTTAATAGTTTAATATTTAAAAAAACTTTTTATACGTATTAATAGTACTTCTATTAAGTTCTTTTAAGTATTAAATTGATCAATTTAAAATTTTTTAGATATTAATCAATCAATTCAAAATTCATATGCTAAATTAATTGATTTCAAAGTTTAGATACCTAATTACATATTTTACCTAAATTCAGGTATCATTTGTTACGTTATCCTATATGTATCAAGACAACAAAAATTAAATTGTAAAATTAATTTATGATTATCTATTTTATAAATTTTTTACCATAAATTATCAGCAGAAGTACAACAAGTCAAACCATTTGTAAATTAATCAAGTTAGGTTGTCTTTACTTTGTTTTAGGTAAAGGTGGGCATATGGATAGAGCTAGATCGATCCACTTTGGCCCCCAAGTTTTATGGATCAAAATTTCTTAGCCGTAACTCGGTCCACTTTGGCCTGCGAGCTAAGTGGGCTAAAGTGATTTATTGTTTTTTATTATTAAAATTTTATATTTTATGTTAAGTTATGTGAAAGTTGAATCGTTTAAATATTATATGGTTATATATATATATTAACAAATAATTTATTATAATTTTAATTACTTATAAATAAAAATAAGTTTTCAAACTAATTTATTGGATATCCTTTTACATTCAAACCGAAAAATATATAGTTAAAAAGAAAGTTATAATGCATAGATTATTTTAATAACTCATAAATGATTACTAATATGCTATAGTATTTTTTTATTTGAAATTTTAGCTAATTCTTGAACCTTTCCTCTTTTTCTCTTTCTTTTTTTTTTAATTTTTTTCAATTTAATCAATGGGTGATTCGATCCATCATGGGCTTACCTGCTTTATCATACGGGTTAACTGATCAAGTAAAATTGGCTAGCCTAGCCCATTTTTAGAATGAATTAAACGAGTCAAACGATAGGCAACAACCCATTCAACCAAACTTAGCTCCAAATCAAGCCAATTAGAGCTACAAACGAGTTGAGTCGCTTGATCCCAGCTTACTTTAATCTCGGCTCGGTTCGGTTCGGTTCAAGATTAATTAGCAAATAAGTCAATCTTGAGTTTAAGATAAAACTGTTTATTTAATAAGGGCAACCCTAAGCTTTGATTCAAGTTTACGAACTAACTTGTAAATAAGCTTGTTTAGATTTATGAACACACTCACGAGTACGCTGGTTAATAGTAACGTAAATAAGCTCATTAGTAGATTTGTGATTTTTACAGTTATGATATATTAATATATAATTAAAATAATAAAAAATAATATCTATTTAATATGTACAAATAGATATTTAACAACTCTTATATGTCATTTTTATGTAAAAAAAAAAAGGGTTATTTAAACAAGTTAAGTTCGAACATAAATTTCAGACTTGATAAAAGCTCAGTAGGCTTGATAAAAACTTCATTTAAGCTCAATAGGCTCAATAAAAAAACTTGTCTCAGCTCAAACTCGATTTATAAATAAGTCGAGTTCAAGCTTAAAATAAAACTCGTTTTACTAAATGAGTCGAGCTCGAGCCTATAATTCATACTTAATAAAAAGCTCAACTCAAGTTCGAGCTCGATAATCTTGAAACTAGCCAAACCTAAGCTTTCTAAATCTTAGCTCGGCTTGGCTCAACTCAACTTATTTTTAGCCTTAAAGCCATCACATTCAGGTTTGAAATTGGCTTGAGAGTTATATATATATATATATATAGTATATAACGTATAATTAAAAGTAAAAACTAATGTCTATATGATATGATATGATATATAATATATACTTTATTTTTTGTCTATTCATTTATATATTTTAAATATATTTAATTTCATAGGGTTAAATTTTATAACATTAAAAAAATACTCTATTTAAATTGAGCTTATTTTGGGTTCATTTGCGATAAAACCCTAAATGGATTGAATTCTTAAGAGTACAATTTTCAAGCATTGATAACACTAAATAGGCGGTAAGTTATTTTGGAAACATGCTTGTATTATTCCATTTACATTTAAGATTTGTTAGAAATCGCGGCCAAACAACCAACAACAATATTACAAGAATCGACATGATCTCTTTGCCTAAATTAAACAGACGAACAATGAAGAATCGATGAAGATTATGAAATTTTTTAATCAAAGGTAAAAGAAAAAAACCATAGCTTCAATTAATTTATGTTACTTCTACTGTTCTACACACTCTCCATGGTTGAAAATTTTCAAAATGTCATTTTTGACGCTAATTTCATTTTTTTATTTATAGACTAATTTTATTTGCTAAAATGATAACTTGGCAATCGATAACCATTTTGAGCTTCAAATCTAAAGACTGAAATAAAGATTCAACATTGCCTTTTCTTCACAACGAGAGGTTATGTTAGCATTTAGTTATGTGATATTTTATAGTACTTGATTGAATAAAATTTATCATGCTATGTTTAGTTTAAAAAATAACTTGGTATGGGACAAAACTCTTTTGGTACTTCAACAAAACTAAAAAATTTTCTAAGGTAGTATAAAAATATTAGAATATGATCAAACAAAATCTCTTAACAAATATCTTAAATCAACGCAGACTATATGGTTAAGGACAAATCATGTTTTAATAAAAATTATAAAATGTTATTGGATCGACAAAAAAATCACAAACATAAACAAGTTGAACTAGTCTTTTAAAGAATTGGATATGAATTGTAACAAACTTATTTCTTCAAAAATGAGTTTATTGCCGTTATATTGAACTTGTCTTTTCAAGAATTAAATTTAAATTCTTTTTTCCACTTGTGCACAGCCTAACTATTTTTCCTCTTATTGTAAAGAATTGCTGAAGGAGTTAAGCTCTTCTAGTACGACCTCCAGAGTTTGTTGTTTCGATTGATGGTACCTGTGTTGTTGACTATCAAGTATGGGGATTCCATTCTTGTCAATGATGGCACGTGCAAGCTAGAAGTCTGGAACTGGATTTAAAATTCTTTTCTTAGGTGTATGTAGATTGTGTTCATCCTACTGTGATATAAGGAGAAGAAAGATAGAGGAAACCAAAAACAGTAGGATTTTAAAGATTTCACAAGAATTTTGGATGATGTGAATGATCTTCGTATGCTTGTTGTTTTGTGCTTGTAGGCTTAGTACTAAAATGTACTTATCCATATATGGTCGATTAAAGTTTAGTTATGGATTACGTTATTGTGCAAAAATTTTTGTGAAAACATTGGTACATAAAGGCTATATTTTATAAAGGGGAGTATATATTATAACCATTCATACTTTGAGTTTGTTATAAAAATTGTAAACATACTTGTGTTTGTGTTACGCTCTGAAGCAAAGCCTTGACGATGAAAAAGCTCTTATCTATGCTCTAAGGTGGAGCACCTAACAAGGAAGAATGTCGTATCTAGTGTTAGATGCCTGCATTATGCTCTGAGGCAGAGCCCTGGTTAGAAAAAAGTATGATATGTGCTTTTAGGTGGAACACCAACAAGTAGAATGCCCTAGTTTAGGGCCCCACACATGGAGCCAGTTTTTTATAAAAGTTTTTCAAATACATAATACAGTCACAACTTATGAGTATCTATTATTTTCAAAACTAAGGTTTGGGGGTTTATTCCAATTTTTTTTTTATTTAACGACTAATATGAAATATTTAATTAAATTGTGTTAAGCTAATGGGATTCATATTACAGTAGAATTATTAAGTTGCATAGTATGTAGCACATGCATGCTATGTGGTTATATGGTAGTGATTAGCCACTAGGCATTGCATACCCTAGGATTTTTTTTTAAGTAATTGACAAAAAGAACTTGAAGATTTAGAGCATAGAAAGTGAGCCTTGCGTGCCTACAGTAATGTATAGCAGATTGATGGACTATATTGGGGCTTGGGGCATTACACTAATACTAGTAATCATAACACATGTACATGACAAACAACATAATTATATATATATATATATTATATATATAAGAAACACATGTTATATGTAGCATACCAAACATTAGTATTAAAAATTTGTACTATTCTATATTTTTCTTCTGTTGTGTTGTACTCTTCTTCTTGCCCTGTATTGTACTAATAACTAAACACTACCTATTTATCCTTCAAGTACTCTAAAGAATATACGTTCCTCTACTCTTCATCTAGCTTGAAGCATCCTTTTTCAAATTAGGGAATCAATACCCGTTATCAAGTTTAAATGAGTTCTTGATTACATAGACTTAATAACCAAAAGGAAGGGTCGAATTTCAATGTTTAATCCCTTTTACTTTAAGTGCTGCTTATATTATTTTTTCTTCTTATCCACGTTTCATCTAAATTTATTTTATCTATACAGGCTAATGTCATGAATGATACCTAAACTTTGACAAAACATGTAATCAAGTACCTGAACTTAAAAATCGCTCAGTGCAGTACCTCAATTTTGAAATTGATCAATTTAATACCTAAAAAAACTTTTTATTTGCACCAACAGTATCTCTGTAGTTCTTTTAGGTAATAAAGTAATCAGTTTCAAAGCTTTTTGAGTACTTAATTGATCAATTTTTGTCACACCTCGAATTAGGGTCTAAGCATGACCAATCACCACGTATAATATCTTTGCATTATATGCATAGGCTATGCATAGGCTACCCTAAAAGATCCATTTACATCAAACATTTGCTAGCCACTTTTTAATTCTAAAATTATGTGATTACATTCTAGAAACAACTGTATTCATGATGGTAAAATAAACCTTTATAAAAATATTTCATAATATACCCTCATAAGTAGATTAACTTTCACAAAACAACTATACCATCAAATATCTCATATACCTTCATGATGGTAAAGCAAGGCTGAAAAGTTTATTACAAAACATGAGCTTCACAATAGGACCCATAAGAGAAAATACAACTCCAAAAGTTAAATCTATATTTATACAAAAAAATAAAATAAAATGAAGACCAGCGATTCTAATCCACTTCTCTCAATAACAAAGGATTCTCTAGTTTCGCCCTACACCCAAGTCAATCATCAACAATCCAACAACACCTAGAAAGAAAACAACAATGAGTTGAAACTCAATACATAACAACCCAAGCACAAAGCGATGATATACGTGCTTAATATAATGCAACGCATCAAGTAACAGTTTATTATCTTTAATTTAAAGTAAATTAAGCAATACTAGAGTACTCACACTCCAAAACAAGCCTCCAGGGATCTAGGGATCTTAAATAGCAACAACTACTAAAAAGATTGATATAGATAGCCTGAATACCTATATCTCATATATCTATACCAAAAAAGAAAAATAGCGTCATTTATGGTTCACAGCCGTTACACATATCTACTCATCTCACTCCATTATATCATTTAGTTTAATCGGTCCTATAAACGTGTAATAAACCATAATACTTCCTTCCAAGCTTAAGTAAATATTAAGTCGATATTGTTTGCCTTATCGGCTATCCGCTGAGCCACTTATAGATTGTCATTATATCATGACAAGGGGGTTGTCCACGCCCCGAGGGGTTACCCTAAACGTGGCAGTCCGCCGTACACAATACTAAAGCCTAGGAATGACTACCTTAGTCACGCAAAGGCTTCCATATCATGTACAAGGCGTACATCACAACTAAGGGAACGCATCGGAGTAGCGCAATTTATATCGATAATAAATAAGTAACAAGGCAAAGAGAATATAGAACATAAACATATCACATTTCAATTCTTAAGGGCATATTCTTCTATTGTCTTTAAATAAATGTACCTCACTAATCATAAAGTTTAGCACATATAAAGAACCTTACAACTTTCTTCATCGTATGATTCCATATCCTTAATCGTCCGTCCATGACTTCCTTAATGTCATGATCCTCAATTTAATCCACGAATATACCTGTTTCAATCAAATCTATAGGGGTATAAGCTACAACTTAGCTTAGTGAGATATTCCTTTTCATTCGCACCACATTTTCAAACAAGTTTATTTATTTAATCACACATATGCTATGCATACAATGAACAATCACATGATTACGCGAATATATATAGTCGTCCGGAAACCATATATAGAACGGATTTACCCCTCCGTATCAAAGGTTAGGGAATCGGGGTTGAAGGTCCTCGACCTTCTACTGCTAGTCCCCAGGTCCTCACCCACAGCGTTCGGTTGGCTCGGCTCCGAACCTAGAGTCGCTTTCCCCGAGCGATTTGGATTCTCCAGGAAGGAACATGGCCCGTGGCACCGCACGATCACAGCCAATCCAACTCTACGCGTAGGAGTAGCAGCCTTCTGAGATAGATGTGACTCGATGGATGCTATGCGTGAACGTTTTATTGTTCTTAGGTCAAACCTTATTAAGGTTTATTAGGGGCGATCAATCAATTTAGCAACAATAAACAATCATACAAGTAAGTAAACAAAATTATTTAAACAAGCAGATCGAAGTTGCGATATTCTTAATTCTCAATTCACGCACAAACATAGAATCATATATATAATCCCGAATTCCCCAAATATATATCCATTTTTATCTTTTCCTAATATACTAATGCTACTACTTTACAAGCACAAGCAAAGTAACGAATTTAAGGAATAACTCACTCGTCCATTTCGCTATCTTCTTAGTCGTAGAAATCCTCGGGTAGGGTATCCTCGTATCCTTCGTCACCTAGACAAAAGAAATACCCGGGATAAGTCTTCATGAATTTCTATTTTGGAGATTCTAAACTTTACTTAAAATCGTGGTAAAATCGTATAAGAAGAAATTCCAACTTAAAATGGCCATAACTTGCTCATTTTAACTCGGAATTTCGCATATGATATACCGTTTTCTACCTATTCGAAAAGTTCTATCCATTCTAAACTTATCTTGGTCATAAAAGGTCATTTGGGTTCCGAAAACGTCAGGTACAGATTTAAAACGAATTTTCTAAACTTTTGCAAAAATCCATTTTCTAACTCAACTCCATTTTAAAGAAAATCCTTTTGTAACAATATAAATATATATTTGATAAACACTTTGAATATATAGGCATGCTCACTTTATATGCAAAAATCCTAATGGTAGTGTCTCAACAATTTATTTCATAAAATAATTCTTTTAAACTTTAGCTTTGAAAACTTCCTTTCAAGTATTTAAAGAAATTTTATATTTTTCTAGTTGTTATAAATGAGTATAATCTTATTTTCTTCATTCCTTTTTCCAAAACAAGTTAAATTTTTCCTTAATCCTTTAGTCATGTATTAAATTTTCCTTCTAGTGATTAAAGTTCAAATTCATCAAAAATACATTAAGTTGATGAAAACCCTTTTTATAATTTTTGTATTTAGGATGGTTTTTAGAAAATGAATCTTGCCTTCTTATATTTATTTCTAAAATATAAGCTTTTGCTTTCTAAAACTTGTTCTTTCATTTCTTTGAAAAGAATCATCTTTATTGATAAAATCCATTATTGCTAACCTTACTTTATTTATATTCTTTTGAAAACAAATTCTTTCTTTTAGAATTTTAAAAATCATTACTTTTCCTAAGTGGGTTCTTCATGAGTTGATTTTTATATTAACTTTGAAAACTAGTTTGTTCCTTAGTTTAGAAAAGAATTTAAGTTTTCAACATTAACGATTTATTTTTCTTAAAACTTAAATTACCATGAAATATAAAGAAGATATTTATTTCTTATAAAACTATCTTCGTCATTTTAGGAAAATCTTGGGAAAGCTTGTAGTGCTTTATTTTTATGTTGTTGATAAAAACTTCATTATTTTGTGACAAACCACATGATAGAAAATCTAGTTTTGAGTTCCCTTAATAAAATGAAATTCTACTTTTTAGACTTAGTTGAGACATTAACATTATGTAGATGCAAGTATCATGAGCATATAAAATAATAAGAACATAAGAAAACACTAGAAACAAATAATAAGTAAGAAAATAAAATATCAAGCATTGGGAACCTTAGCTTCATCAAGGAATCCCGATCAAGTATTGGAGCCTTAGCTTTATCAAGGCATCCCGGGACTAAGAATAGACTAGTCCCGAAAGATTAAAATAAATAATCAAAAGGTTGTTTTGACTTGATATGGACAAGTCTAAGACTAGAAAGACTAGTCTTAATATCAACATAAAATAAATAATTGCATAACTTGAAAATAAATAAATAACAAATGAGCTTATATGCTCTAAAAATATATACATAATACATAATACTATATATAAGCAAATAATAATAACAACATAATAAAATAGGAAGCTTATGTACAAGAACAAAACATGAACATGTTGTTGCTTTTACTACTCATATGAGTTTCAAAACAACACCATAGTCATGTTAAGTTACATGACATGGATGAATAATAGATGGAATAAAATTTACCTAAGGTATGGAAGAGGTATGAAGGGTAGATGAAATGGGTATTATGTGAGTAGAATATGTGGTAGATAGTTTATGTATGAGGGATGATTTGTGAGGAATTGGTTTGAGAGAGTTTTGGTAGAGAGATTCTTGAAGAGAGAATTTGTGGAGAGATTTTGAGAGAGTTTTGGTAGTGAATGAATTGTGTGAAAGAGTGGAAGAGGAAGGGGGTATTTATAGAATTTTTGGAGTGATTTTTGGATGTAATAAAATAAATTGAAAAGAAATAAAATAATAGATGAGAGGGGAAGATGGCGCCGGTTTTGGCTTTAGAGAGAGGGGAAATTGTTTTTATTTTATTTGTTTGTGTAATAAAGAAGTAATGTGTAAAGTTTGATGTGATTAAAGGTGTATTGGAAATGAAAAAAGTAAGAAAATAGATATGTAGGTGTAAGAAATAGGTGTAAGAAAAAGTAGAGATAGGTGAATAGTAATGAATAGTAGAAAAAGTACTATGAATAGTAGACTAGACAATTAAAGTACCGGTAGTAATAAAAATACGCGTAATAATGCGATATCTGTAATTTTTAGCTACCGAAAAATTCCAAAACTGATATTTTTGGAATCCTTGTATTTTTACGAGTCTATTGGTATAAACGGAATATTTTTAATATTCCGAGCTCCGGGACACGCTTTTCGAGAACCGATCCCGTTTGGGTCCGAAGGTCACTCGAATTCGCGAATCTGATATTTTTATGTTACCCTACGTTATTACGAACTATTCTAGGCCATTAACTTAATTTCGTTTTCTAGGGTTTGAAAACGCGGGATTGCCGGATCTTAACTACTAGGGTTCGTTATAGGCTTGTTGACTTTTAGGGTTCCGTTTTGAATTCCGTTTTCATCGAGATATTCGTAAGATCGTATAATTTTCGAGTCTTGAGCGTTTTAGAATTTTAGCTCGAAATTTATTTCATTTGGATTATTTAATAGTTTTTAGTTCTCGGATCATTTAACCGAGTCTAGGTTTATGAGTTGACTCGATTTGACTTTAATGGAAAATTTGGATTTTGTGATTCTAAAATTTTACTGAAGGAATTAGGACTTTATTATCTCGTTGTTAAGCGGTATTTGGATCTATTGTTTTGATTTGCGTTTTAGGAATTGGGTAGATTATTTAATCGATGTACGGACGTTGATTATATTGGTAATTGGACTTTATATTTTATTTCAGGGGTTCTCGTTTTCTCAAGATTGAGAGAACTCGTTTTTGTTCTTATTAAATTTTTAACTTGGTTCAACTTTTAGGGTTTCGTTTCCGGTATTTGACTCGGTCTAGAATTGAGTTTTAATCTCAAGTTGTTTTTCGGTCTTTGATATTTATACTTCTAAAAATTATTTTTAAGGATTATGAAAATTTTTTAGGGTTTACAGGGGTGGCCTAAGTGCCTAACTATCATGCTCAGCTTCGAGTAAGGTTGTTGCTCTTCGAACCAGATTCAACTTCACAAACACAAGAAACACTCATTAATTAAGCTATCTTTGAGTATTAGTTCATTATGAATGCATATCCTAAAATCAACAAGCATATCACTGCATACCTCATATAACTTCCACAATCCAACCAAGATCAGATTAGCTATCCAGATATATGTTTGTGAATACATACTTATATAAAGCATTTAAATTAATTATCTATTTACCTCAAACTCATTAAAAAAAAACTATTTGATCAGACACTAAGTAGGAAACTCACCATGGCTGCGAAAATCGCCACGCTAAGATACCAACAGTTCTATATTGTTTGTCAATTTATTTATTTTCCTTTGTTTGTAAATCACTTTCTATAAAAAAAATTATTATTTATTATTCATTTTCAAGTTTTAAATAAATTATTAACTTTTAAGAAAATACTCATTTTTATTAGCAAATAAATATTTGAAAAAACATACTCTCTCTGCTAATCATAATTTAGCCTAACATATTAATTTAAGCCAAATATAAGTTAAGTCTATATTAGTTAACTTAGCAAAGATGATTAAAATTAATCATTTAATCAAGTTACTAAGTCACATTCAATTGTCTTGCTAGGTCTATAAACTAGTCCTCTACATCTTCAAAAGCTACATTAGACCTAGTTTAGTTACTAAGTTATACTCAATTATTACACTAAGGCAAAGCCATATATCCTAAGAATCTTATTGGTCTAGTTCATTTTAGCATACTAAATCCAAATCCTATCATTCATTAATTAACTTTTTAGTAAAATCTTACGCAAATACTTAATTATTATCTACATATGTATATATATACTACATAAATTTGTTTTATTTTATTTTTATGAAGAATATGGATAGATAAGGTTAATCGTGTTCTACCTCATGTACAAGCATATGAGAAGTACGACTAAGTACATTCAGTCTTGTTCTCATCATGTATTCTTTTTAGGTTGAAGAACAGAAAGAAGAACAGCGAGATAAGGTGAGCCATGTTGCTCCCATGCTTCGTAGATTTTCCAAACTTTTCAAAGACCAGAGAAACACAGTGGGATAGGAGAAGCCGTGCTCTAGCCATACTATTGCAGAATTTCATTTAATAAAGGAAACAAAGAGAAACACAGTTGGTAGGATTAGTCGTGTTCCAACCGTGGTTCTTCTCGGGTGAGTCTAAATCCATGTATTTTAAGAAATAGAAAGTTACATGACTGAACATAGCCCCTTGTGTTCCCCTCGTGCTCTTTTGCGAAAATAGAACATGTAAATTTCAACCTATTTATATACTTATTTTACATCACAAACTCAACACACATCATCTTACAATCAATATAAAAGTTATAACCATAAATTACAACATCTATATATGTATTATTACTTCGTATTTCATCATCAAACTCCTAGTTATAATATGCATAAACTCGCCTAGGTTTTGATATACAAGTTGATATCTTACTAATCTACCAATTTTATTATGAACCCTACTTATATCTAGCTCTAATTCATCATATACATGCAATAACAACAATCAAAGCAAGAAAACAACTTAACTTATATGCTTAGCTAACTTAACTAACTTCATCTTCACTCCTCCTCCTCCTTCCTTCCTAGTTGATGAAGCTTCTTTAACACATGTTATCTTCTTTTCTAACTTCATTTTCACCTATAATTTTCTTGAATTTGAGATTTGGGGTTTGATTTTTGAAGGAAAAAAAAAAGAGAGTAATGAAGGGGAGAAGAAGGGGAAAAAAACTGAAAAGGAAAAACAAAAGAAGAAAATGAAGGGCAGTAAGGAAAAGCCTAAAGAAGAAGGATTATGATAAAAGATCTTGGAGATATTTATAGGTAGGGGTTTTTGATTTAAACCTTTCGGATATTTATTTCAAGTACCGTAAATAATTATAAAATACTTTGAGAATCTATATATTAGAAATTAACAGCTTGAAATATGGATTTAGTTTAGGATTTTAGTTTATATCAAAATGATATTTAATATGACCTTAGGCTTGAAAACTATTTTTAGACAGAAGTGAATTCAAATTTACAAGGATTAAGGGAATAGGATTTTGATTAGAATGGCTAAACTTGAGCCTTTTAAAATCAAGGTGGTTAAACTTAAGAAATTTAACTCATTTGAAAATTAAAGAAAGAGGATTTAAGAATTAATACTTGAAAGAAATATTTAAAATCTCAATTTCAATTTAAATCTATTTACTAATCTAATTATGTAAAATTATATAATCTTAATTTACTTTTTTTTTTTTTGCAGAATCTTACCTTATTGTTTAATTGTTTTTATTTATTTAACTATCTAAATTCAATTTCTAACTTAGGTAAGGATTTAAGGTGTTTCAATTTCAAAGTTTATATGTTAAATTATTCATTTCCAAAGTTTAGGTATACAATCGCATGTTCTTACAAAATTTTATGTTCCATTTATGACATTATCCCTATCTATACCTTTTATATATTCAATTATATATATACATATATTTAACATGCTGTATGGAAACCATGTCATTTGGTTCAAATCATATAATTGTGATAAAGGTGTTAGTTTGTATATTTAAAAAGAAAACTTCAATCGGTAGTTTTATAAAAATGAATAAAGTAAAGGATAACGATGAAATAACCTAAAGCTTAATCTACTAATTTAATTTATTAAAAAGTGTTCAATTAATGATTTGTAATTTAACTTGTTCAAGTTAAGTTAGTATAATTAATTTGATGATATGATAAGTTTTTATTATGAGAATATCTTGTGATTGATATATTTGTGTGTATTAGTGAAATTGTAATATTATATGTGTTTGTTGAATTCTATTAAATGAGATGTATGTATATTTAATATAAGTTTTAGCATATTTTGGATGTTTAAACTAAGCCCAATATCAATTGAATTAATTAAGCTAAGCCCATGCACAACCCATAGCTAAGCCCATGTTCTCTTACCTTCTAAACTCTTCTGTTTGTCTCAAAAGTCAAAAAGTAACCCAAAATATCACAATACAAAACAGACCCTACTTCCATCGTATTTTCCCTTTCCACTTTCATCATCTTTTCCATTTTAACAAGCTCAAATTTCCCTCTAAAGCTTTACTTTTGCAAGATCCTTAATAGAGAACTAGCTTAAGGAACAAGTAGGGATAAGAATTTAACCAAGGAAGTGGAAGAAAAGTTTGATTTAGTTCAAATAGCCATAAGAGTAAGTAAAGTTAAAATTCTTGTTGTTTTGGTTTAATTATGGTTTTGATTGATGCTAATATAGATAGGAATAGGAAATTGACGTTGAGGATGAACGCATGATATACCGACATATATGTTGAACTAAGTATGTAAATAGATATATGTACTCTAGGTGTTTGATAAAATGATATATGAATTTTATGATGAGTTGATGCATATATTCATGTTGATAGTGACATATGAGAAAGATTTGAATGATTGCATTGATGATAGGGTTCTACAAGCATGAATGATGGATTTATATTTTCATGTTAGGTTAGTTGTACATATTTATGTGAAATAAACACAAGAGCGCAAGAGAGTTTGATAGTGTTTGATATGGTGTTAATAAGTTAGTTTTGATATGTAGTTACAAATGCATAAAGGGTTAGTAAAGAGCTAAAGGATATAGGACTTTAAAAATTTTGAAACAAGTACCAAAGGAACGTGCCATGTTCATCAGGGATGTAATCAAGGCTGTTATCACTTTGAAATTATATTTCCTTGTTAAACACGGTTGTTACATGGCCCGTTATCTCCTTCGAGTCTTTTAAATAGCTTGACACGACCTAGATTAAGGCTATAACAGAGGTCGTCATCTCTTTGGGTTGTTTTTAGAAAAATTTTCTACAAAGCTTGTTACGAGCATAATCAATATTACGGTCTATATTACGGTCGTGATAGTGAGTGTCATCTCTTAGTACGAGCGTGACAAGGCCAATTGTTTTCATCGCAACCTAAGATCACGGGGGTAATGATGCCTATACCGATCACGATCGTTGTCATGAGCATGACAGATCCCCCGGTAGTGTTTATATAAAAAATAAATTAAATTGAATTAAATTGTTTATTATAATTTCATCACTTTATATGTGTTTCTTTAATTGTTACTTAGTTTTATGATTAAGTAGAAAGCCTCTATAACTCTATTGTGTATATATATACACACACACAAAGTTATTATTTTATAAGTTCCTATTTGAATTTGTTAAGTGTTAAGGGTTAATATTCAATTGTTTAAAATGTGATATATATATATATATATATTGCGTGTGTGAATATGAATTATGTGTTGATTTAAACTTTGCTTGAGTTTGATAAGGGTTTAAGGAATTAGTGTATAATTGTAACTTAATAATATTTATATGAAATGGTTTCTTTGACAGGTTCTCGTACTCAACCGAGTTCGAATACTGGTCTTTCGACTGATAAACCTATTTGTTAAGATACGCAGTAGCATGGATGTTGTTTGTTTAGGATAGGAATATTTTAAATTTATCATAACTAAAAAAGGCTTAAAAAGTGTTTATATTGGTTGTGTTTTTTCCTCGTTGATAATGGTATGGGAAGCGTCAACACTGTTAGTGAGGTTAACATGGTAGTTTAGGTGATTAGGCTACTTTAGTCATGATGCAATAACTTTCCTTAATGGTTCGATGGGTAATCGATAGGGAGTATAATATCAGCGTAATATTTGCCTACTCTTAAAATGATATTATATGATTTAGTTCACGTTTTATGGAGACAATTGAACTAGGTAATATTATGGGTTAAGTTAAGTAAAGTTGAATTGTCACGCCTCATATGGGTATCCTAAACGTAACAGTCCGCCATATACTATATAAGACTCTTGAATTACTATCCAAGCCCTTCGGGAGTCTTGTATAGATGTAAAGCGTCCCTTTACGACAATATAATACTCTATTCAATGAAGTTAAGAAGTTTAATGTGGCATTCGATGGCCATAGATAATAATCAAAACACATACATAAAGTTACAAAGTCTAAGGAGAATTCCCCCGCAAAAGAATATTAAGGTCCATTACAGTCATCCAGAGTCTTTTGGTTTCCTGTGGAAGTCTAAACAAAACCGAAATAAAATTCTAAGGGAAACGCCTAGCTTCAGTACCTAAGCTGTAGCCTGCCTTGACCTAAGCCAAATGAACTCGTGCTGCAACATGTAAAAACTATAGGGGCGTAAGCTAACTAGCTTAGTGAGTAAAAACTTCCATATCGCAATTAAGATATAACATTCAGGTAAGTAATTATTCAATCAAGTGAAATGCGTCAAACACGTGAATTCAACAAACATATGACCAGTCGGAAATCATATGTGGATGGACTTGCGCCCTCCATCCCGAGTTAGCAGATTAACGAATCCTGCGATACGACGCCGTTTAAGCTCACGGTCAACTGAACAATAATTCGTTTTATGGATCACGATTAACCAACATATTCGTTTTATGAATCACGAAAAACCAACAAATGCTAATGCTCCATCCCTATCGTGAAATGAATGAGTTCAAATTTATATTGAATGTCTAATAATCAATTAATCCAATTCTTTTAGGTGGCCAAGCAATATTTGCAAACAATCCATTCTAGCTCCTCTCTATTCAAGCAATGAATTATCACCCGACTTCAATATTCTTTAAGTTCAACTTCACATATCAACAGCAGACAATTATAATTCCCCACTAACCCCATCATGCATAATCATTCTTTTTATCTTTGCTTAGCAACTAGTGTAACTATCATTACAATCACAAGCAATAATTGAAATCGGAAGTTATATTCACTCGGCCATGGTACGCCGGTCTCTTAGTAATAGTAGTCGGGTGGTAGGGTATCGTCGTTCTCGAGATCACCTACCAAATAAGAATAACCTAATGAGAATTTCATCACTTAACTAATTCAAACTATGCATCTAAACTAAACAAAATCGTGATTCTTGCCATTTACAGAAGTTCCAAATTAAAACAGCCATAACTTGGTCATTTTAACTCGGAATTTCACAAATTTTATATCAACTTCTATCTAATTCGAAAGATCTATCTATTTCTATTATTAATTCAAAGTTTTGAAAACATTTAGGTCATGGAACAGAGGGATCAGATCTGTTCTGTAACTTTTCCATTTCTGAAAAAATTGTTTTGCACTTAATCAAAATGTTTCTAGTTGATGATTCATGTGTAGATAAAATATGAATGAATTCCTAATATGAATGACATGTAATGAGTTCAATATATGCATGATTTTGATGATCTTTGATAATGAAACTTTAAGAACTCCTAATTCTTACAAGACTCCAACAATAGTTACTTATTAAAAATCCACTTTTTCTAATTTTTCATCTCCTTAGTGTTTTGGGATTTTATTCTTAGAATTTACTTGTTATCTAAATAAAAATGAGTCTTCATCATCTATACTATCCAAGACCTTCATTTTCACATAAAAATTTACATTTTTTACTTTGCAAGCATGTTTTTAAATAAGCTTTTCACAAAAATCCGAATTATGAAAAAATTCATTTTCTTGCATGTTTCCTTTGAGAAAACTTGTTTAATGCATAAAAATTTAAAGCTTTACTATATCTATTACCTAAGGACTTCATTTAACACATAAAACATGCAATTCGAGCTTGAATACTAGGTGATTACATATGCATCGTCTCAAATTACGAATTTGACAAATTGAATACTAACTCAAAATTTTCCATCTTAATTCCACTACTTGTTTTACACATTACTCATGCCTAAACTCATTTCAACTTGTAAAAATCATTACTTAGTGATATCTATTGCTTATACTCTTCATTTTTCATGTAAAATATGAGTTTCAAAGTGGTTTCAATGGTTTTTAAAATAGGTCTTGAAGTTCATCCGAATTTTCCCTTAAACATTTCTAACAAAAACCTTTTCTTTTCAAGTTCCTTGTCTTATATTCATAAAGATCTACCAACTAACACATTTATATATACAAGACTAAGCTTTTATGATCATTAATGCATGAAAACACAAAATACTCATATGAACATGAATGTCAAGAAAAACATGAGTGTCTAAACATTAGATCTACAACTTATAGTGCATGAAAATGAGTTTAAAGACATGAACATATATTTTTCATGCAAGATCTCTATTTTTATATGCATGAACATAATAATACTTCAACAAAAGCTTGTTAAACACAAGATCTACTCTTGTAATGGCTTGAGATTCATGTATTAATGTTTTCACATTCCTAGCATTTGCTCATTGGGATTTCAAGATGAAAACACACAAGAATACTCTTACCATTGCAAGATTAAGTAGTAACAAAGCTTAAAATCATCACCTAAAAAGGAGTTTTGGAGAAGAATTGAAGAAGAAATGAACTTGTGAGTGGATGTGTATGTGGGAGAGGGTGTCACGGCACAATGAGGAAGGAAAGAGAGGGTTTTGCTCTTTGTAAAATTTTGAATGAGTAAAAATGAGGAGAGAGAGAGAAAATGAGCTTATATATTAAGGGAATTAATGTTTAAATGTATTAAAAAGAAGCAAAAATAAAACAAATAGAGGGAAAGAAGAGGGGGGGTGCGCCGGCCAAGGAAGGGAGACAGAGAGTGAGTGAGTTGAAATTTGTTAAATTTGAAATTTAAGTAATAAAATGTAATAAATGTAATAATTAAGTAGGAAACAAAATTTTCTTGGAAAAGAAAATATAATGAGTAGTTGTAAGGATGTAAGAATAGTGTATGGGTAGTGTGTAGTGTAGGTTGTACTTGTGAATAGTGGTAAATAGTAGACAAGACATCTACTTTACCGGTAGTAAAGAAATTAAGGGAAAAAGGCTATAACTGTAATTTTTATAGCCCGGAAAATTATAAAATTTATATTTTTGAAATCCTTATAAAATTTTGGTTCTAATGAATATTCCGAAATATTTTTCTGAGTTTCCATCCCGAGGCTCGTTTTTCCATAATGGGGCTCGAGAAGGCCCGGAATAGAAAATTTTCTGAAATTATAACTTTCTAAGGTTTGAAATATACTTTAAAACAATAATTCACATTCATTTATTTTATAAAACTTCTTTTGTTATGGAATCGAAAGAAAACCGGATTTAGATTTTCTAAGCTCCTCTCACTAAGCTTGAACTAGACCGATTTAGGGTTTTGCTTTTTGGTTCCGGAAGTTTACTTGACTACTAAGAATACCAGGGTTTACATGAATAACGGCTGTAAATCTTAAATGAAATTATTTTTTCTTTATGGGACTATATCAGAGATATAAGTATTCGGGCAGCTTAAATCAATTCATTGAGTAGTTGTGGTTACTTAGGATCCCTATATTCCCCACGACTGAAATCAGAGTTTAAATACTCCAATATTGTTTTGTTGACTTAAATAAAGAGAAGTAAATTATGATTTGTGCCTTGTATTAGTTCAGAAATGTATGCCATATCATATTTGTTTTGTTACTATGTGCTGTGCCTCTGACTCACTTTTATGTCTTTCGGGTACTAAAGAAGACGAGTTTTATGATTGTTTAGGCTATGGGATGACCTCGATGACTTTTTGGATGAATGTGACGATTAAGACTCTTGGACCAACCTTGTCGTTTTCTCTATAAGAGAGATTAAACCAAGTTTTTTCGGCGTTGAATCTAGTATAGGGAGCAGTAACCCTGTTAACGAGGTTAACATGGTAGTTTAAGTGCTTAGACCACTTTAGTCATGATGCAATGACTTTCCTTAGAGGCTCAGTGGGTAATTGATAGAGAGTATAGTATCGACGTAATATTTACTTATTTTTAAAATGATATAATATGATTTTGTTCATGTTTTATGAGGATGATTGAATTAAGTGGTATTATGGATTAAGTTAAGTAAAGTTGAGTAACGGCTATAAATCTTAGATGAAATTACTTTTTTTTTTATGAGATTATATCGGAAATATAAGTATTCGGACTACTTATATCAATCCCTTGAGCAGCTGCAGTTATTTGGGACTCCCAGATTCCCTACGATTGAAATCGAAGTTTGGATACTCCAATGTTGTTTTGTTGACTTAAATAAAGGGAAGTAAATTATGATTTATGCCTTGTATTAGTTCAAGAGTGTATGTCATATCATATTTGTTTTCTTACTATGCACTGGGTCTCTGGCTCACTTTTATCTCTTTCAAGTACTGAAGAAGATGAGTTTTATAATTGTTTGGGCTATGGGACCGACCTTAAGGACTTTTTGGATGAATGTGACGATTAAGACTCTTGGACCAACCTTGTTGTTTTCTTTACAAGAGAGACCAAACCAAATTTTGTTTTATAAATGTAATAGTATAGATATGGCTTGCTTATGAGCCTAAGCTTGTAATATAAAGTAATTAAGTTTTTCTGTATTATATGTTGTCTATGGTTTTGTAAACTATGATATACCAAGTTATTAGTATCTATGTGATGTTATATTAAAGTATCTACTCCTTGATGAGTATTCTATTTGATAAAAGCTTTGTATCTACGCAGGCTAAATGGGCAATCCACATAAATACTCCCTTTTTTAGACAGCCTTATGTGTGGTGCTTAGGTATTATACGTAGCTCGATGACTTGGTGAGTTTAATATGAGAGATTGGACATATCGAGTCATATCAAAAGAAGGCCAACTTTATATAGATTATTTTGGTATTTAATTTCAAAAGAGTAATAGATATATACTTATATCTTAGGTTAATATCGCATTTGGTATCTAAACTTTCCTTAGATATACAATTAACTATCTAACTTTAAAATGTTCAATTTAATATCCAATTAAAGTTTTGATATTCATTAATTTTATAGTTTTAGAAGAAAAAGTAATGATAATCAAGGCTAGGGTGAAAGCATTAGAAGTCGAAAAGAAGTGGAATGATAATACTGTCAATTTGAGGGTGAAGCTAGAGATTGCATAGAAAGAAATAGATGCACTTTGTTACGAGTGGATCATCCTTTAGCTGACATCATAAACGACATTATAATTATTTTCTTTTGAATTTTTATTATTTGTTGTCTATCAATGTTCACTTTAAGAACATGTTAATCGTTGAATTTATATTTAAATTTTCACTTAGATAAATATTTGATATTAATATTAATTTTGATTTTGATTTTGATTTTGTTGCTTACCTTAAAAAAAAATTGTTGAACTAGCAAAGATCATGTATATTTGGTATGCACTCTATCAATATGTTCACTTGACATGAATTATTATTCATTCCCTTCTCGTTATGTGTTAATTGTTATTGCTGTGTTCACTTGAGAGGAATGAAAGTTCATAATGGATTGGTATTATGTAAAATGATGAATAGCATCAATTCATGTCCTCATACATAGGGACAGATATTTGCACGCAGGGAGAGGAGGCGAGACTAAGGCCCTAGCCCAACACCCACCCACCCCACTCCGGGCCCAAAAAAAAAAACTCAAATAAAATTCATTTTTAAATTTTTTTAAAAGAAAAAAAATTATATGTTATATATATATATGTATTATAAAGAGGAAAACGTGATATAAAATCAAGTGTAGTCTAGTAGTTAAGTATATATTTTTACATCCATAAGTTCATGAGTTCAAATCCTATGAGAGTACTTTTTTTTTTTCAACATACATTTATTATACTTACTACTCTCTCTCTCTCTCTATATGTGTGTGTGTGTGTTTACTTTTTGTTTTACATTAACTAATAATATTAAATTCTTTTACTATAAAATTATCAAACAAAACAAATTCTTATTCATAACTATTTTATATTCAAAATATACCACAAGGTAATATTTATTATTATCTATATTACAATTGAATATTATAGCACACTAATCATATAATTTGATTTAGTAACTATTTTTTTCAAATAATGTTATTTAAATTTACATGAATTATTGAATAACTATCCTATCTATATATATTTTATAATCTATTTGTGCTAAAAGCAATCATATTGCATATTAATTATATAATTTGATTTCGTAACATTACATTTTTCCAGATATGATGCTAAGAAAATGAACTCAAAGTATTTAATAAATATCCTATCTGGATATTTTGTATGATTTATTTTTATTAAAAGCAAAATTTATACAGATATGAATGCCATATTTTTATTTAATAATTAATTTTCAAGTGACATATTTATCATCTCTTATGAAATGCATTAAATACTTACTTATTGTTTTAATGATTATTTTCATGAAGTTTTAAAAATATCACACATTGAAATCATTATAAAATGCACATAAATATATAAGATGTATTATAATAGCAAGTGAATATTAATAAATAATTTTAAGATTAACATAATTAATGTTCATCCCCCCTCTAGTTGTATAATCTTACATCTGCCCTTGCTCCAGCCTCCACCCCTGCCCCTACTTATGAATTGTAATTCAATGATTTATTTTTCAACTTTGTCACAAATACCTTTATATTGAAAATATTACTTATACAATTATCTTCTCCTTGTAATAAAGATAAAGAGCATTATAGATATTTTTCCTTTCAATAATTACTTATTTTATTTTCTATACCAAGTGAATAATGCAATAGCCATTACAACCCTATTACGTTCTTCTTGAATTGGAATTCAATTCCTCCTTATTCATTACGACGAAGTGAATGAGCCATATGTTTCATTTTCATAAGAAGTAGCATTATGGAAACGTTTCCATGTAATGATAATTGGGCATGGATTTTTGTACATTTTCTAGAATAATTTTTGTTATCCGGTTAATTTGTACTTCACATTATCTGTTGGTTATACACATAGAGAAAGGAAAGAACGAGTGTTAACGATGACACTCTGGACTGCAAGTAATCATATACACATAGAGAAAAGAAAGAACGAGTGTTAACAATGACATTCTTGACTGCAAATAATCATTATGTCGTCCAGTTTATATAGTATTTTGTCTTTTCATGATATCATGAGCCCTCTTGCATTTCCTCACACCTCCACAATAGCAACGCTTTTTCCTCTTTTTAGATTATTGAGTCTAAGTTTCTTCCTGTATAGTTAGTAATGCCTCAGGGGATCCTAATAAAGGTGTTTTCCTTTCATTTTTATACTCATTAAAAAAGTTGATTTAACTAAGTGAAGTTCATTGCAGTTGAATGGATTCTTAGTTGAGTGAACTAAAACATCATTTCTAGTCCAATGACCTTTTATGCATTGATGCTATGTTGAAGGCATCATGTTATGTTAGTGCAATTATGCCTTTCCTATGGGTAGGTGATAAGAAACAAGCGAATCGATCACGTGAAAAATGGCTAACCTATGAATGGATCTATCCTTGAAGCTTACTTTAATATACCTCTTTTTTTTTTAGAAGATTCAACTAGGTTGTTTACTATGATGGGTATCTTTACTAGGGCTACAAATGACCTAAGCTTGAGCTTAAACTCAAGCTTGTTTAGCTAAACGAGTCGGACCTGAGGTTGTCTTCAGGTTTGTGAATAAGTCCGTTAAAGGCTCGCGAGCTAGGATCGTTTATAGGCCTATTAAGGGCTTGTTTAACATATATAATATATTAATATAATATTATGAATAAAATTATATACACTAAACGTGCCAAGCTTGAGCTAGTTTAGCTAAATGGGCCCGAGCCTAAGCTTAGCTTGATAGGCTCATTTCATTAAACAAACCTAACAAGTAGAGCTCCAGCTCAAAAATTCTTAATGGGCTCAGGTATGAGTAGGGATGCAATCAGAGTGGGTTTGGAATGGGTCATGTAAAATCAAAACCCGGCCTAATAAGCTATAGGGTCTCCTAAAACCCAATAAAAACCCTATAGGGTTTTTCTAATTGTTTTGAAAACCCACCCCAGCATAATTCTAATATGTTTGATTTCAACTCAACCTGACCCAATAACAACTTACATTTTTTTTGTTGGAAAAATACTATGAATGTGTTGGAACAGTATTCGAATTGTTGCTAACTTTTACTTGATTTTATAAATCAATATACGAATCATGTCATAAAATTTAATGAACAACAAGAAACTTGTCATAAGCCAATTTCTACATAAAGGATATGGTACCACAAACATCGATTATCATTTCAATATTAAAAAGTCTAATCATAACTCGTAAAATTAAAATTAGCAAGACTAGATTCATTATCACAATAGAAGCATATAAAATTTAAGCAAAACTTTATTCATTATATTCCTTTTTCTATTTTTAGTTAAAGACCAATATTTGAATTTGTTATCCATATTTAGCTAAAACAATTGTCAATTACTTCAAAATACAATGAACTTAACTAAACCCTTTTACTAGGCAATATGTTTGGCTCAACACACATGATTAAAACAAAATTAATAATGCATTAAATCAAAACTCCACAAAAAAACTAATTTCAACTCATCGTGCATTTTTTGTTAACGAACAAAAAAATTAAGGGAAAAAAAAAAATAGAGAGAGAGAGAGAGAGAGAGAGAGAGAGAGAGAATCTATATTAAAAAAGAAAAAAAATGTTTAACACTACCAAATGAAACCATCTTTCAAATACATATAATATCATAGAAAAGAAAGAAGCTTCCAACAAAAGCTGAAGCTTATTTATTTTTTCCATAGATTGGAAAAGGATAAAGCATAATATAGGCATGTGAGAGAGAGAAACCAGCTGCGGTGGAGGTTAATGTTGTGGTTACCATCAACCAGAAGCAACCAGCTGTGATGGAGAATGTTAAGGATGTTGTTACTCATCCATTACCATCCTACTAAAACCATAAACATAGGCTATTATGAGAGAGAGAGAGAGAGAGAGGATCATCGGTGCCGCCATGCTCGCGTAGTAGGCCAATGGGCTGACTATGGGGACTCGGATAGAGGCGCTGGTGGAGATGGACGACAATTGAAAAAAATGAGATGGTTTGACTATCTAAGGGAGAGAGTCAGTGTGTGTTGTGGCTATTACACTAATTTTTCAAAGGCGGCCAAGGTTTGATTTTTAAAGGAAAGTTGAGACTGTGAGAAAGAATCATGACCGTGTATTACACTTTTACCATTGATTTGTTAAAATTCTTTTTATAATTATGCTAGGTCGGTTTTTTTTTTATCAGTCACATATATGACCCAAAACCCGACCTAAAACCCTATAAGGTTCTAACATAATGCCTAAAACCCTATAGGGTTTTTATAGGATCAGACGGGTTGAATACCTTATAATGATCCATCCGATTGTATCCTTAAGTCTGAGCCTACACATTTCAGGCTCGTTAAGAGCCTTGCTCGGCTCGAGCCCATTAAAAATTAAACAAGCTAAGCTCAAGTAGGTAAAAACCCCACTTAGCCTGGCTCTTTTATACCCCTAATCTTTACCAAATGTTCAAAATTTAGCTACATAACTTTTAAAGTTGACATGAATATAATATTGAGTAGGAATCCAATGTTAACGAGCGTCCTCTTAATAAGATAACCATTGAGTATGCTCTCTACATATAAATTATGATTGTGATTAAGGTTCTTGAAACATATATTAGAGTTCGTAAATGTGATGTTATAATCATTTGTAGAGACCATTCCTTTCATGAGTTGCACCATACTTATGATAGTGACCTTGTGCAATTTGATAACCACAATTCCAACCACAAACTATATATGCTCATAAATCCAAGGAGATCCAATAAGTTATTAAAATTTGAAATCTTCAACAAAGTGAAGACGACATTGTCATCTATATTGGTCTTAGCTTAAGTACATTATTAGTACCTTCATATGCTCAATTAGCTGCATGTTTGTTATTCCTACCATTGTTGGATCATGAGTGATGGCATTCATAGCACCATGCTAAGTGTTGTGTGCTAAGAGTGATTAGTTAATACTTTTTAATGTCATTGTCTTCAATAATAAGCTATCCATTTGGATGCTTTTATTAAATATATTCTTTAAGGTATAGCAATCCATAGTCTTGCATAACCTATAGAACTTGGGATCAAGTTTCTCTTTAGTAGTAGGGAAAAGTTGGACTCTTAAAAGGAAGATTCTCATCATGTAATTGTTGGGTTTCCATAAGGTTTTAAAATTTACAAAGATCAAATCTTTGCAACAAAATTCAAAAAGAAAATCCTAATCCAGTATCTATGCATTTTGATTCGATTAAAATAAAACAAATAGTTCAAATTTATACCTTTAACCTTGAAGCTTGGAATCAATTGGCAGATCGGATCTAGGTACCACGAATTCGCGATCCCTCTTAGTATCCACACGATGAACACTCGTTTAAATAATCCTTCACATGCTAGGATATGTAAACACTAATAGATAAGAGCAGGAAAATTTTTACTCATGCTCTTACATGTTTCTTTCTTTTAGGGATTTACAGAATTTCTTTGCAGTCTAATGTTGACAACACTTGTCATTAACCCTAAAAGAAACCTCTTATATCTTATTTATAATAATGTCAATATGAATAATGACATTAGTGGCCCTAATTTTATTAGGGATAAATTAATTTATTAACATAAGAATTTTTAATCCAATTAAGAATTATTATTATTGTTAATAAATTATATTCATTTATAATTCTTAACAAATTAGATTAGTAAATAAAAAAATTATTTTACTGGCTTATTTAAATTTAGTCAATGATCCTTTTTGTTCATTCTATTGTGTGTGACCTTGTAGGTTCACTTAATGTTGACTTCTGGCCCAAACCGTTTTAGTCAAAAAAATAAGCGGCCTCTAGCAAGACATTATGTTTACCCAAATTAAGTGAAGATTGACAATCCGATTTTTACCTATCCATAACTTATATTATTATCCTTTTGTCACATGATATCTAGATTAAATATAAGGCATGGATAGTGTCCTTATATTATTCAATCTTATCATTTTTCGATCTAAGTGAACTGATAAAACAAATGACATTGATCACGCTATCAAGTCATTTGAGCACGGTCATGCATTTTTAATTTCACTTATCGAGGGGCCCAGAGTACCTCTCATAATGACAAGGATAAGTCCCATCTTAATCACTCAACTTCCTCTACATGATTCACATTACGCTCAATCTCAACCTTTGTAATTATCCAGTTAAAGAACAATATTTAATTGAATCAAATCATAATGTTACTTATGTTGGAACCTATGATAATTTCAGGTTTAGGATAGCTACTGAAATTGTTATTGTGAGAATCACTTATGATATTAATCCATATAGTGATCTCATAATGGATCTGTTCAGTACATAGTCCTCTAATATGTGCTTGTGAGTTTGATTTGTATCCCCATACAAATAAACATCTCATGGCTATCAAATAAAAACTCATATAATTTAATTCATTATCATTCCCACAATAATGAGCATCTAGAAACTTTTAGAATAATTAAATTATTCATGATACATCATAAAGTAAACATGCAAATAATATACTAGAAATGCCTTTGTATCAATAATATATATATATATATTATAATATGAAATATCCAGTAATTGGCCTAAAAGCATAATCACTAACAATTTCCACTTGCACTAAGCCAATCATACATGTATCTAATAACCATTGACCTAGTATGATGATCATGCTTTGCTTGTGCAAGAGGCATGGTAAGTGGATCAGTAACATTGTCATCAGTTGAAACTTTACATATTTTCACATCTCCTCTCTTGATGATCTCCCGAATGAGACAATAGCATTTGAGTATGTGTTTGGATCGCTGATGTGATATGGGTTCTTTAGCTTGTGTAATAGCACCATTATTGTCACAATAAGGGCTTACTGGATTTGCAATGTTATGAATAACTCCTAGTTCTATAATGAACTTCCTTACCCAAACTACCTCCTTAACTGCATCTGATGCTGCTATGTACTCAGCTTCCATTGTAGAATCTGTTATAGTGCTTTGCTTTGAATTTTCCAGCTTACTATAGCTCCATTCAAGGAAAAATATATATCCAGACTGTGATCTAAAATCATCCTTGTCACAAATCAGTATGTCTTAGTTCTCTTTCATTTTGTATATGTATTTAGACATTTGATGTGTTTGATTCAACATAAATGACTTTAATTGTCAAATACCCCATGCAATGTCGAATAATGTTGGCATTAATGAAACTTCCATCTTGGAAAACCGCAATGCCATTTCATGAACACTTTTGATCTGAATTAAAACAAAGTAATTTCATCAGTCAAAACAATTCATCTTATGATAATTTTCCTTTCAAATATATTAAGTTGAAGGGACATAAATCACATAACATACCATTGGATGAAGCCATATTTACTATATCTAGGATTTTTCTCAAATGGTCCTTCAAATGACCTGGATGCAATATGAACATCCTTGGCAACCATGGCAATTTCTTGTGAGATGTCCATAGACTTGTGGAACTCCCTATTAAAACTACAACTTGATTGTAGGAGAAGAAAATTATATTAACCACCATTTCCTCAAAAAATGGAGCAAGAACATATTATAGAATAGTCACAACCAATTATGTCGACCCGAACAAAAGAAAAAGAAAGGAAAGAAAAATGCTTAATAGATATTTAAGTAGAATGCTTAATAGTCTGAAGTCGATCATACACAAAGATTGATATGTCAAAGTTTTCTATATGTATAAGATTTGAAAAAAGAAGTGGAAATTTCAATGTACACTCCTTTGTTAATCAATGTAAAAAGAACGAGAAATACAATAACAGAGAGATTGAGTACAAATTTGAAACCTGAAACATACTTGATCTTGACAGGGCTCAGGAGTTTGATAATTGTGACTATGAATTTGCTTCCCTGGCCATCCATTGACCCCTAAGAAAAATTAAAATAAAAAGCATGTAATTATGATATTTTTAGCTTACCAATTTTATCGAAGTGGGAAAAGACAAAATTTTAAAGTTGTTATGAGGACAACTGATTTCCATTAGATAATACCAAAAAGATAGAAGATGTGTATGTATTTGTACACATCACATGCCAAAACTGCATTTAGCCTTGTACTCAAACAGTACATCAAGTAATGCCAAGGACATATGAAAACATGGCTAGAAATATTAGCTTAACAGACACTTCCATAATATATGGATAGAATAATATAAAAGATTAAGGGACTTGACTGCTATCCAATGAGGTTCATCGGGATTTGATTAGTATTTGCTAGCTATGCTTAATGCATATGACACATCTAATCGAGTGCATAACAAGACATACATGATTGATCCAATAGCCGAAGTATAAGGAATCTTACTCATGCGATCTCGCTCATTGTCGTTGGACATTGAGTCTTACTTAGATTTATACCATATGACATTGGCTATAAACCCCTTTTGGAATCTTGCACACTGAATCTATTTAGTACCTTATCTACGTATGCACTCTGACGTAGGCTGATGAGCTTTCTAGATCTATCCCTATAGATCTTGATGCCTAAGATATAGGTAGCTTCTCCTAGTCTTTCATTGAAAAACACTTTCCTAAATAAGACTTGACATTTTGCAAGGTAGGAATGTCATTCCCAATGAGTAATATGTTATCTACATATAGCATTAGAAAGATTACTGTACTCCCATTAATTTTCTTGTAAACACAAGGTTCATCTTCGTTTTTAATGAATCCAAAATCTCTAACTACTTCATAAAAACGAAGGTTTAAACTTTGAGATGCTTGCTTCAATCCATAAATGGATCTTTGCAACTTGCAAACCTTTCAGAATTCTTAGGACAAACAAACCCTTCAGGGTATGTCATATACACATCCTCAAGCAGGTTTCCGTTAAGAAACACTATTTTGACGTCCATTTGCCAAATGTCGTAATCATGATACGTAACAATAGCAATTAGAATCCTGATGGATTTAAGTATAGCAATCGGTAAGAAAGTTTCATTATATAGTCTATCCCATGCATTTTCTTGAAACCTTTTGCTACTAGTCGTGCTTTAAAGGTATGCACATTGCCATCTCAGTTTTCTTCTTAAAACCCATTTGCAACCAATGGTCTTTGTACCTTCAGGTGGATCAATTAAAGTTCATACTTGATTGTCATCATGGATAGCATTTCAGATTTCATGGCTTTTAGCCATTTCTCAGAATCTAGACCCAACATGTCCTCTTGATAGGTAGTGGACTCATTTTGATCCATAAGCAACACATCACGACTATCCGTAATGAAAAATCTATATCTCTCAAGTTGATGTTGCTCTATATGGCTTGTGTTACTTGTGAGGGTTAACAACTAACTATGTGTCTTGTTGGCTTTCCATTAGCAGTGAAAGACTATTTTATAAATCTTAAACTTCTTCGAGATGTACTTTACTCTTTAGAGATAAACTCTTTTTTCTAAGAATATGCCATTCCGAGCAAAAAACTTTGTTCTCAGAAGGATTATAATAGGAGTATCCTTTGTTTCTTGTGGATTCCCCAAAAAGGCATTTATCTGACTTAGGTCCTCAGTTATCCAAGGCTTGACGTCTTACATAGACCTCACAACCCTAAATCTTGAGGAAAGACAAACTAGGCCCTTTTTCAGTCCATGTCTCATATGGTGTCTTTTAACCTCCTTAGAAGGAACAAGATGTAACGTAAATGCAGTTGTCTCTAGGGTATAGCCCCAAAAGGATTGAGGAAGATTCGTTTGACTCATCATAGATCGAACCATCTAATAAGGTTTTATTCCTCCTTTCAAATACACATTCTATTGTGGTGTTCCAGGTAGAGTTAATTATAAATTTATTCCACAATTTCTAAGATGATCATTAAATTCTTGGCTTAAATATTTGCCACATTGATCTAATCAAAGTACTTAGATTACTTTGCCAAGCTGGTTTTGTACTTCATTTTGAAAATCTTTGAACATTTAAAATGATTCAGACTTTGCCTCATAAAAAAGACATATCCATATCTACTGAAATCATCGGTAAGTGTGATGAAGTTCTGATAACCTCTTCTAGTAGCAACGCTTAATGGACCACATACATCAGTATGTGTTAGGCTCAATAAATTAATTGCCCTTTTACTGTGTTCAGTAAAAGAATATTTGGTCATCTTGCCTAATAAACAAGACTTGTGTATTTCAAATGATTCAAAATCAAATGAATAGATGAATCCATCTTTACAGAGTTTTGATATGCATTTCTCATTTATATGACCAAGACGACAATGCCATAGGTTGGTCATATTTAAATAAGTGGATTTAAGTTTCTTAATATTTATGTTATAGATTGACTGGCTATTAGGTTTAAGATTTAGAACATAAGACCATCATGTAAATCAGCATTTGCACAAAACATGTATTTATTATAAGTGGAACATTTATTATTCTTAATAATAAATGAGAAAATTTTGTGGTCTAAACATGAAGCATAAATAATATTCCTACTCAAAGTAGGAACATAAAAGCAATTGTTCAACTCAAACAAAAGCCCACTAAGCAAAATCAATTCATAAGTACCAATGATTAGAGCAACAACTTTTGCTCCATTTCCAACTTGTAGGTCGACCTTGCCTTTCTTTAAATCTCTACTCCTACTGAGACCTTGCACATGTGTACAAATGTGAGATCCTCATCTGATATCTAATACCTAAGAAGTAGAAGTAGACAAATTTATTTCTATAACATAGATACTTGAAGCAATAGTCTGATTACTCTTGTTTTTCTTCAAATCTTCTAAGTAGAGTTTGAATTTCCTTTTCCAATGACCTAACTCATTGCAGTAGAAGCAAACTCCTTTCTTAGGAGGATTTGCATTTGGTTTGGGCATGGGCTTAGGCTTTGAACTTATCATAGCCCTAACATTTCCCTTACCTTTCTTCTTCATGCCCTTCCCCTTTTGAACCATCAAAGCATGTGCTAGGCTTCTTCTTTTTGATATTAGCTTCGGCAGTTTTAAGCACAGATGCTGTCACGCCCTAAAGGGTACCCTAAACGTGACAGCTCACCGTGCATAATATTAAAACTTGAAAAAACTACCTTAGTCACTTGGAATCTTTCATATTGGTACAAGGCGTACGTTCACAATAAGGGAGACAGGTGGAGTTATGCATTTTAAGATATTGGTTGTGGAACATACAAAATAAAACTTAATATAATTCATCAAAATATAAAGTTCTACAACTTCTACAGGGCATTACCCTGATAAGTCTCCATAATAATAACGTCTTACTAAGACAAATAACTAAAACTAGAAGAATTTTAGAAGAAATCTAATATAAGTTCAAAACAAAATTCCTCCAAAAGCTTCCAAAAACTTAGATTCTACCCGGCCAGACAAGGTGGTCTCAGGAACAAAACAATGATCTTGTAACATCAAAAATCTATTGGGGAATAAGCATAACTAGCTTAGTGAGATAATCCTTACGTAAAAGTACTTATAACAAGTATTCAAACAAGTTCATTAAATAAGCATATGAAATACAAGCAACCATATAATCAAACAGTACATACGACTATCCAGTTTCGTATGTAAGATGGATTTACTCCTCCATTAGTGGTTAAGGAATGATTTGAACCGAGCCCCAATCGGCCTCCTTAAATGATCAATCTGGATCGGCTACACATTGAGGTCGTATTCCCCGAACATCTTAACTCCTTAAGATGTAGCTAGGCAGCTTACCTTTTCGGTCCCGTGCTGAGAAGTAGTAGCAAAAATGCGACATGATGTTTTAAGTGATGTGCATGAGCAAATTGGTTTAAGGGAAATTCCAATCCGACATTAATTTATTTAAGGCGATCAATCAATATTTGCACACATAACAATATACATAGAGACAATTATAACAATTAACCAATCGAGCTCCGATATTCTTATTGTTCATTGATCATACATAGCAATTCACATACATAACTCCCATGATAACCCATATGCATATAAATTTTTATCTTTTTCTAGTATCTAGTGCTCTATTTTACAAAGCACATGCGCGAATACATAAATGTAAAGGAAGACTCACTCGGTCATGGCGATCTTCTATCAGTCGAAGTAATCCTCGGGAAAGAAAAGATCTCGGTCTTCGATACCTAAACAAAAGAAATACTCAAAATGAGTATTTCATCCAATATCTACTTAAATTTCTAACTCTATCTTATTAGTTTCGTCAAAATTCGCATTAGAGAAAATTCCAACTTAAAATGGTCATAACTTGCTCATTTTAATTCGGAATTTCGCATATTATGTACCATTTTTTGCCTA
Source organism: Combretum micranthum (assembly GCA_024138025.1). Classification (NCBI taxonomy): domain Eukaryota; kingdom Viridiplantae; phylum Streptophyta; class Magnoliopsida; order Myrtales; family Combretaceae; genus Combretum; species Combretum micranthum. The sequence goes on from JAMXBD010002548.1 coordinate 108,242, forward strand.
CTTGAAAAGATCTATTTATTTCTAATGTTATTTTTATAAAAAAAAAAGTTTTTTGGGCCTCAGAACAGTAGGGTACAGAACTGTTACGAAAATTTCAGATTTCAAATTACAATTTTTCAAACTTTTCTCCATTAAAAAATTATTGTACAAAAATATAGATATTTGTATAGTTGAACAATCCTTTGAATATATATATATATATAGAGAGAGAGAGAGAGACTCGTATTGTATGCATAAATTTAGTGTTGTTGTCTCAACAATAATTTTTGTAAAATAATGTGTCTTCTAAATTAGAAAAAGCTAAGACTTGAAAAATTCACTTTAGTTTGTTGGAAAAATTTATTGAATTATTGTAAATGGGTGTTTCATTCTTTTAACTTCATTTCTTAACCTTTGAGAATAATTTCATTTTTTAAAAATAATTTTAGTCTTTTCAAGATTCTTACAACTTTATTTCTAGTGGTTGAAAAATGTAGTTTTTCTAAGTATTTCTTGTTAAGACTAAAATTCCTTAAAGTAATCATGTTTATGTGTTCTTGATTTTTCCTAAAGTTAGTTTCACTTTATATAAATAATAATATTGCTCTTCTAAGTTATTTATTAATTTTATTTCCTTAAGTAAGACTTATCTCTTAAAAGGTTACTTGTTGATAATTTTTGTAAAACTTATCTAGACCTTAACATTTTAGAGTATTGGAGTGAAAATTAGTGTGATTAAAATTAAATGAAATAGAAATAGAAATGAGATAAATGGGCATGGGGGTGGCGCCGGTTTTGCATTGAAAAGGGAGAGAAATTGATTTTATTTTTGTTGTTTTATAATGAAAAGAAATAATATGTAAGGTGTGATGTGATTAAAGTTGTCTAGAGAAGGTAAATTGTAAGGTATAAGTATGGTACTGTGTAAGAGTAGATTGTAAGAAAAAGTAGAGATAGTGAAATAGTAATGAATAGTAGAAATAGTACTATGAATAGTAGACTAGACAATTAAAATACCGATAGTAAAGAAAATACGCGTAAATGACCAATATATATTTTTAGTTATCAAAAAATTCTAAAATTAATATTTTTGAAATCCTTATATTTTTACGAGTCTAATGGTATTGTCGGAATATTTTCATCGTCTGGTGTGCTATGGCACATTTTTCGAAAACCAATCCCGTAAGGATCCGAAACACACTAAAAATTAACGAATATGATATTTTTTAAGCTTTACTATATTATTATGAACTATTATTCACAATTATCTCAATTTTGTTGTTTAGGGTTTATTTAAGAATGCAGGATTGCAGGATCTAGATTCACTAGACTTAACATAAAACTCGATTGACTTTAGGGTTCCTGTTCGACTTTCGGTTCGACTTCCGGTTCTTAAAGTTTACTTATATATACCAAAAAATCTAGAGGCTTATAGATGCAGTTCAAAAATTGATTTGTCCATGTTACTTATGTTATAGCTCATGATAAACTTGTCATACCTATCTAGTAATAAATTAAGGATCAAATCAATAGCAAACTCTTAGCTTATAGGGAATCCAAGCCTTTTAAGATGATCAATATAACCCTTCATCTTTAGGACATGGGCATTCATTGATCCTCCTTCAACTAACTTGCAAGACTGTAGGGCCTGGGTAGTCTTATACCTTTCCTGTCTGGCCTACTGTTGGAACATTTCCTTTAAATGGATAGTCATCTCATAGGCCTCCATGTTTTCCAAATCCTTCTAAAGTTTTGAACTCATGGTAGCAAGCATCATGCATCTTACATCAAGAGAATCATCATAACACTTCTTATGAGCATCCTTTTGAGCTCTTGGAGCATTGGCCGGAGGTTCTTGAGGGATAGGCTCATTTAAGACATATAGTTTCTTTTTTTGCTTAAGAAAAATTCTCAAGTTTCTAAACCCATCAAGAAAATTAGTTCCAATTAGCTTGTCCTTCTCATGGATAGATCACAATGATAAATTTTAGGTGTTGCTTGTAGCCATTGATCTACAATTACATATGCAAGTTTATTTTAATACATATAATTGAGACATAAAATTAAAGACTCCTACAAAATTAATAACCCTCATTATTAATGTAGTTGCATTTAATTATTGCATTATAGTGGGCTAAGATCCATATTTCACCCAACTCTAAGTTAACTTTGGTATGACACTTAAAATTAAGTTATTTAGGTAGGTAATTCTTTACCAATTACATCACATGTAATTCTTAGATTCTTTATGGTATTTTCACATCACATGTCTCGACATGTTTAAATCTCATCTAATGCCTTAAGCCTAAAACCATTTTGATAGTCTAATTAAATCTAACCATGATAAGCTCATGAGTGGCACCATTACCCATAATTTCTTACTAAGATAACCTAATGCACTCTACTTTGGTACACCCGCATTATGGTGATTGAAGTCTTGACAAGTGTTTAATCATGGGTGGTATTGAACTTAAAATTTATTGAGGGATTTTAATTATTGATATTCCATTTTATTATCACGTTTAATGGATATTTAGTATATATGGTTATATACATGGTATCACATACATTTATATATATATCATCATACATTATATATTGTGCTTATTGAATAAATAAAAATGTGTCATAGCATACCCTTATTCTATATTGATCTTCATAAGTTGTGACGTTGAAGGTTAAGCCACTGGTATTAAAGGGTAGACTGCCAGCTTTGAAGGCTAAGCTTCTAGATTTGAAGACTAAGCTATCAGCTTCGAAGACTAAACTGCCAACTTTGGAGCCGGCTTATATAGCTATTGGGAATTTATATTAATTTTTCAAAAACAACAGATTATCACGTTTTTCAGGACCAATTTATCATATGTTAAATTCACAAAAACGTACTGGACTCTTAATCAACATGACAATATTGCTCTGAACCATGTCATACAAGATTGCACAGCATCAGATCTGGTATGTTCAACAACTATGCACTATCTGTAATCCAATTATAGTAGACATGCTGACTCGTCATAAAGAACCGATTTTGTTCGTATTTAATCACATAAACAATAATTCTACAATGATCCTTCGCAAACCAATACGATATTTCTATTTAACTTCACATAAACAAATGATCACATCACATGTTAAAGAACCTTAAAGATTTATTATAATCAAATTACACTAGATCTATTCAATCCCTTAAAGCAAGGTGCTACACTAAAATTACAAATCCATATAAATCCTGATTTCATTTTGCATAAACTCAAATTGATTTCACAATTAATATGCATAAAACTAAATTTCAGAAATTTGAACTCAGTGGCATCACATGCAGTAACAAATCTGAATTCAATTCAAGCATAAACGCATATGAGACATATATCATCACTACATCACATGCAAATCATAAAAGTTGATTTCAATCTAATAAAAAACACAAGTGGCTCTTATACCATTGCTGGGTTTCCATAAGGTTTTAGGATTTATAAAGATAAAATCTTTTGCAATGGAATTTAAAAAAAAAAACTCTAATCCAATATCCATGTGATTGATTAGATTAAAACAATACAAATAATTCAAATTTATACCTTTGACCTTGAAGCTTGAAATCACTTGGCAAATCGAATCTGTAGATATTGCGAATTCATAATCCTCTCTACAGTATCCACACGAATGAACACTTCTAAATAAGATCGGGAAAATTTTTATTTGTGACTCTTATGCTTCTCTCTTTTAAGGTTTATAGAATTTATCTGCAAGTCTAATATTGACAACACATGTCATTAACCCTAAAAGAAATCCCTTATGTCTTATTTATAATAATGTCGACATGAATAATGACATTTGTGCCCCTAATCTTATCACGGATAAATTAATTATAAATTAATTTATTAACATAAGAATTCCTAGTCCACTTAAGAATTATTATGATTGTTAATAAATTATATTTATTTATTATCCTTAACTATTATTCTTAACAAATTAAGATTAATAATAAATAAATTTATTATTCCCACTATACTTATTTAAATTTAGTCCATGATCCTTTTTGTTCGTTCTATTGTGTGTGACCCTGTAGCTTCACTTAATGCTTGCTGTTGCCTAAAACCATTTTAGTTAACAAAACATAAGTAGCCTTTAATAAGACATTATGTTTAACCAAATTAAGTGAAGATCAGTGATCCAATTCTTACCTGATCCATAACTCATATTATTATCCTTTTGTCACATGATATATAGATTGAACATAAGACATGATAGTGTCAACCTTATATTGTTCAATCTTATCATTTCCCGATCTCTAGATGAACTGGTAAAACAAATAAAATTGATCACGCTATCAATTCATTTGAGCACGGTCATGCATTTCTTAGTTTCACTTATCAAAGGGAACAGAGATATACCTCTCATAATGAGAGAGACAAATCCTATCTTAATCACTCAACTTCTTTTACATGATTCACATTACACTTAATCTCAACCTTTATAATTATACAATTAAAGACAACGTTTGATTGGGTCGAATCATAATATTCCTCATGCTGGAATCTATGATGATTTCAGGTTTAAGGACATGTTGACATTGTTATTGTGAGAATCACTTATGACCTAATCCATGTAGTGATTAGGTTAGTCCAGTACATGGTCTTCTAATATGTGCTTATCATTATGATTTGTATCTCCATACAAATAGACATCTTATGGCTACCAAACAAGAACTTATACTAGATTTAATTCATTATTAATCCCATAATAATGAGCATTTAGGGACTTTTATAATAATTAAATTATTTATGGATCATTTATAAAGTAAACATGCAAACAATATATTAGAAAATGCTTCTATGTCAATATATATATATATATATATATATACGACAATATCTAGTATTTGGCCCAGGGCGCATCACTAATAGTAATCACTAGTCCAACATTGCGTACATCTTCCCATTGAGTTGATAAATGTTAATGTTTCCCTTGACTTCTTAACACTAGGTTTCTTTCCTACTAAGTACTTTTCCTCGAGCCAGGCATACATGTGGTCTTCGTTTATTAAACTTTGCCTTTTCACCTCTTTACCATGCGACTGAATTGTTAGCTTTACGTGCATCTTCATTAGTGAGCAAATAAGATGAGAAAATACTATAAATACACCGGTACTCATATGAACATCCCTTAAATACAAATTTTCGCTAACTCTCTTTCGTCACAAATTTCTTAAATGTTTAGAGATTGATTCCTTAAGCGTTTGGTATAATCCATCAAATCTTCCTTGGGTTGTAATGAAATTGCCCCATACAATTAAAGTTATTCGCTTCTGAGTAAAGATGTATTCTTCTAGAAACATCGTGCACATCTGCTCCATGACATTTTATAAGATATTTGAAAAGCTCTTTTAACCTCAAATCATCATTAAACCCATATACCTTCAATGTTTCTATAAATTAGTAAGTGCTGTTCATCACTTTCTTTCTCACAACTAGAAAACATGAATTTAAAACTTAATATTGTTCTGAGGATATGGTTTAATAGCAATACACTAAGTGTATGGGAGTTTGAGATTTAATGTTCCTACATCGAACTTAACATGTATTTCCTTTGGGTACAAAATCTAAATCTTTCTAGATGACAAAAGAGTCTTTTAGAGAAAATGTTATAGCTTAGAAGCAGTTTGGGTTGGACAATAGGTTCTCCAATAACAACTTGTTGCACGGCACATGAGGAGGAGGAACTACCAAGTTGAACTTTTGTATATCTTGCTTTAGGTGTGAATAGTTTTATAATAGTAGGTGATTGTGTGACCACAGACTTTAATGTAAAGGTTTGGTCTTTAGCTTTAGTAGCAACTTGTTTAAGAGCATAAGAAGAACTGACAGATGGAGGTAACCATGGAACGTGTTGTTGTACAATAGTAGCAATAGCAAAGTTACACCCTATTGCATGGTGATGAAGGTAGCTATACACGAATAGGGTAAAACATACTGAAAGGTCCCAGCATTTGGAGCTAAGTTTATTTGAGGTTTCAATGTTTCAGATGGTTCAAAAGAGGTCATAATATTTGGAGAAGTAGGTCAATTGAGGTATCTGTTGACATGTGTCTATAGGAAAAATGTTTAAAAACTCAGAAGACACGTTACGTTGTGATAAGCATAAATGGAGACCTTAATTAACCCACTTCTCCAAACGTTGAGACTTCTTTTCAAACCACTTCAAATGTTGAGATCTTAAATGAACTTATCCCTAAAAAGTTGGGACCTTCTGGTGTAATTTATCCTAAGCAAATATTGAGCAGATATGGCCATGAATTTGTAGAAATGTCTCATATTCTCATGTACTGTTTGTGTGATATTCTCTTGTGTTGCAAGTAATGTGTGTGTGTTGTTGGAAATATTGTCATGAACATTTATACATGGATTAGTATATTCAAGTGCTGGCATGTTATGCTTGGTATTATTAAGACTGGTGTCTAGATTTTGATTCATACCTTTGCTTAGATCAATAGGTCTTCTTCTTGGAGGCCCCACTATGTATGGGTCAATTTCCTATCCCTAAAGAAGTTGCAAAAGATATAGGTATAAAAAATCGATTATAACGGTTATGTGTGTGCCGCATAACTACTATGGTACACATAACCTAAGAGAACTGGCATATAAAGGTATGATTATGAGAGAAGTATGTAGAGAGAAAGAGTAAACAACCTCAATGACTTAAATGCATATGACAGTGGGGGCATTGTAAAGCATCAAATCATTATACATAAGATGGAATGAGATGAAAATTCGACAACATAATGACTTATCTTTGGAATTTTCTATTTGTCGAATGAAGTGGGACTAAGGGATTTATAAAGCTTGATCGTTGATGCTGTTCATATGATCTCATGATAATCGATGATGAAGATGAGTCATTTTATTAATAGATATTAAAGGATTTCTTTATAGTGCATTAACCTTGTAAGATAAGATCAAAATTGGATAAGCCAATTTTAACGGACCCTATTTAAGCAAACTATGTTATTTTTCTCTTAATCATCCCAGATAATATAATATGGACTTAACTCCTTATGTCCAATCAACTTAATCCATGGAGTCAATTCCAATCAATCACTGGACTTAAAACCTAAAATATTTAGCACTCTATACTTATAATATCATATAAACATTAAATTAGAAAAAAATACTTTATAGGCTTGATAGGTAACTTATTCCTTACATATTTTAGGGGACACATATTGATTCTAAGGCACTATAAGTTGATTTGTGGTAGAAAATTTAATACTCTATGCTTGATAGGATAATGTATGGTTTATATTCAATATTTTACTTATCTAATAACCACTCATCTCTAATGTAAACATCCAATTTAAAAGATAAGATGCTCAACGAATAGAGATGATATAGTCTCTTTATTATAATTAATTTTTTACTAATAAAAATTAACACCAATAATATTTAACATGATATGATAATATGTAGAATATAATTATAAATACAATTTAAAAATAAACACGAGCTCCGTATGATGTATAATATAATAAATATGATTATAATATGGATAAATAAAATAATAATATGAAAAAATGGTTATAAAATTGGTAAATTATATAGGAAGGTCAAAACGTTTGGAGGTAAATTCATTTTAGGTCACAATGTTTCCAAAAATTCAAAAAATGTCACAACGTTTAGTGAGTAAGTCCATTTTAGATTATAACGTTTGCGTTTAAGTTCATTTTAGGTCAATTGAGATCATTATTAATACTTGTCAACACAAAAATATTTAATTTAAATTCATAAAATCTTTGTTTTAATATCTCATTCACATATATCAATAGGAGAAATATTTAATTAAATCTCATAATATATTTTTTCAAAAGTTATAATATCTTTCGAACTTCTTGAATTATTATGATCTAAAATAAATTTATCTATAAACATTATGATGTATCGGTGTAATTTACACTTATAAATGACAATATAATAGTCCCATGATACACGTTCTTAAAATAAAGATTTTTCTTTTAAAGCCATATAAGGTTTTAATTACTGTATCATTTCGTAATTCGCAAAACAGCCAAAATCAAGTAATTGTTACTGAAACTACAACTACCCCTAAAATCTCCTCTTTAGCCCCCCAGACGAACTAAAACCCTAGAGAGAGAAAACCCTCAACTTTCTCACTCTAAAGCAACCGTCATGGATATGCAAAGCGACTTCGATCGGCTCCTCTTCTTCGAGCATGCTCGCAAAACCGCTGAAGCCACTCACGCTACTAATCCTGGCGATGCCGACGTCAGTCTCTCTCTCTCTCTCTCCTCTCTCTCTACGCGTTTTACATTTTAGCTTTAATGTTAGTAATAATCATTTGTCAAGAATTAATTTGAAATGTGAATTTGTAATTATCGAGTAGTACAAAGGTAATAGAATGATAGTTTTTGGAGGTATATTTACCTTGAAGCTATACTTGTCCGGTGCACAGTTCTTGTAGGGCGGTTGAAATCGTAACAGCAATTTATGGTCCGTGGTGTTGGTTAATATCCATTGGGTTCGGGTGTTTCCTGGGTTAAGAAAAGAATGATAATATTGGAGTTGAATTGTTTTCCTTTAATTGGATACCTTTTTTCCTCATTTTAAATGAAGGAAGAACGTTTCTTTTGAATTTTTGCATTTTTGATTTAGGAAAGCGTCTTTTGGTTCACAAATGTGCGTTGAAATGGAGTTATGATTTGTTCCTTTTCGTATTTTTTTGATAAAGAATCAATTTTTGATTCTTTCACATGCTAGTTTATGGTGGTATGCAGAATTTGACGAGATGGGGAGGTGCCTTACTGGAGCTGTCTCAGTTTCAGAGTGGTCCAGATTCAAAAGTCATGGTCCAAGGTCTGTGCAAAGATTTTACCTTTGGTGCTTATTTGTTTACTCCTTATATTTGTCAAGTCAGGCTTTTGAAACTTCATTTGTTCTGATTGATTAATCTCTCGGTGAATTCCTGAGCTATTGTGAAATGCAGTGGATGAGTAGGACGGGATTTGATGGTGATTCTAATGTATACTGGATGAATTCGCCATTTGTTGCCACCTTGTTTGTGATGAGATTAGAGAATTTCTTAAGAAAATAAAATTTGTGGAAGTTATGGATATTTGTCTGTTACATATGGATGTTATGGTATGTGTGTTATACCAATTAAGTAAGAAGATAACTTTTGTTGATCTAGTATTACTAATCATTTGGATATTATCGTGTAGGTTATTTTAACAAGATTAGAGATATTTAAATAGAAAATTCAGTGTCCTGTGGAGCCTTATGTTTGACAATTATTTTTAAACGAAACGCTTGTCAACATGTTTAGTTTTTTGTTTTGTCCCTCATTCTTTCTTCTTGCTCCTAACTCGATTGCAACAAAGACGTAAAGGTGATTGCTACAGTCGAAAGTTTTGCATTCTCTTCTTAAATTCATTAATTGAGATCGATGTGGATTTAGGTAATATTTATAAAAGTATGTTAGTATGATTAAAATTTTCAAGAGAGATTAATGCCAATGTAACCACCCGTAATGGTTGTAGGCTTGGATCTCTAACAATTTGCTTCAGGATCTGTGTTCTAATCCACAGCAAGGCCACTTGTGCCCCTTCATTAGCACTCCTGAAATCTAGGAGAATTTGAGTGTCAAAGAGGTGACTTAACATAAACAAATATGAAGACTTTTTATTCTATATCTACTTTTTCTATTTACTTTTAAGTGCTAAAATTTTGCAATAAATTTGTCTAAGGATCAAAGTTGATAGCAACTGCTACATAGTACCCTCTTATCATCTACATGATGATCTCTTTTTTCAGCCCAGTCAGATCTAGTAAATATATTCTAACATTGATAGAATTAAATAAATTAACCCCGCTTCCTCATTGTTAAGTTTCTGTCAGGAATGAGTTGTAACTTATCTCATCTATCATTGAGAAACCAAGGCAATTCCTTATCTTCTTCTTCTTTTTTGCTCGAGTCACAATTGATATGATAATATTCAATTCTAGTGTGGCTCTTACTACAGCACACATATTCTTCTCTCACCACACCACTGCTAATTTCTCTGGCTGTGCAATTCAAGATTGTTACTATAGGAAATTGCAAAATTATCTTTGATTTGATTATGATAGGTTGGTGATATATCTATCATAATGAGTTACAAATTTGTTGAGCCAGATGCTGTTTCAAAGCTGGAGGAGGCATTACGGATTGATCCCAGCAAACATGAAGCCCTTTGGTGTCTTGGGAATGCCTGCACTTCCCAAGCTTTTCTAATTACGGACAAGGATGAGGCTAAAGAGTACTTTGATAAAGCAACTACTTGCTTTGAGCAAGCTATTGCTCAGGTACATTAATGCGAACCCATATGGTGCTTGCGTTTTTGTGTTGCATGATTGCATATGTCTGAGAAAGAACATTTTTCTTTTATAGGATCCAAGCAACGAGCTTTATGCAAACTCTTTAGGACTTGCTGCAAAGGTATGTTTTGTTATTATAGGTCAAAAGATATTGTTTGCTTTGTTCATGTGTTTTTCTGATCATTAAATGTGGTAAAGGGACAAAAAAATAATTAGATTAAAAAATAAATGAAAAAAATTTGAAATTGGACCTCTAAAACTGTTGTCGAAAAACTTCCAAGAAATGATCCTGTGATGGGAAATGCTGCTGTTTTATACATTTTATTTCTCATAGGAAGGTGTCTAGTATGTGCGTGTGTGTATGCAAAGCAAGATCTACTTCCTTAATGATTGCATCATAGCTCTTGTCAGCACTTCCTGTCTAACCACAACAAAAGAAACAGAACGTTTAACACTTGTATGTTGTTTAAAATACTCATGGTCATGAATAGGCCCCTGAACTACACACGGAAATTCACAAGTCGGCGTTGGCTCAACAAGCAATGAGTTCTGGACCAGAACCATCTACTTCTGCCCGTCAAAAGGTACTTTGAAAAACTATAGGTTTTCTGCACCCTTTTAATGTTTTATTCCTTCCTCTTCTTAGATGTTGTCTATTGATGCGACTGCTATTGCTATTATAGTTACACTTACAAATTTTAGTTCGTCAGCATGAATCTTGTGGAAATTATAAAGTAAAAAGATGAAAAATGTGTTTGTCAGGTTATTCCAAGTAAAACTCTTACAAATAAATAACAAAAGGTCTTTTCAGCTTTTGCTGAATATTCCCCCCCAACCTAATTTTAACCAACAATCTTGAAAGGATTAGAAAGAAAGAAGCAGCAGAAGGTGGAGCTTTTATTGTTCTATTCCGTGATTAGCTGCTGCCACAGAGAAAGATAGGGATCTTAAGATCTCTCTCTTTACTTTCATACCACATTATGAGATAAAGAGGAACGAAAGTGTAGCTTCAGTTTTTCTGAGTCTGATGTGGCCATCAGGGGAAGAAAAACATTTTGGAATTTATTAAGCCATTAAGAGGTTTATGCTATATCCACTCCAGAAATTCTTTTCAACATTTAAAGTTTAAGTGACAATAGAACTATACAATTAATGAGAAGAATAAAAACAATCTGCTTGCTAGCTTTAACGACTGGTTGCATTAGCAAATGCTATGCACATGTGGAATGTCGTGTTGAGCTGCTTAAACTGAATAGATTGTAGCGTTGCAGCATTTTGAGCTGACAAACACTGAATAGATTTTAGCATTGCAGCATTTTGGGCTATTGGTGTAGTTATCTTTTAATCCCTGCATCTTTTATCTGCTGTCTGATGTTGTGTCCTTCAGACCTCGAAGAAAAAGAAGAACAGTGACCTCAAATACGACGTACTAGGGTGGGTTATTCTTGCTATTGGCATTGTTGCTTGGGTTGGATTTGCAAAATCAAACATGCCGCCTCCACCACCACCACAATGATGGAAACAAACTACAAAAGCTTTGCCTGTAGCCAGGAACTGAGGATGCATCGAATGTTGTTTGAGTTTCTCGTCCCATTTTGGCTGATTTTAAGTGGGATGAAAGCAGTCTCGTCACAGAATCCATTTCTTTAGTGCTGTGGAAGATTGACAAGCACAGCATGCCTTTTTGATTAAATAACTATTCTTTTGAATTTTGATCCTCTTTTTTTTTCTTCTGTATCTCTCCCATAACAATACACCAACCAGGGTAGGTAATCTGTTATCATTTAATTGAATTGCCTGCAATTACATTACATGTACTTGGTGGCGGATTAAGCTTTATTTGCCATGGGTAATTTGATTGTAATGTAATAGCCTTTTGGTGGTTGTTCTAACTGGATTATGAAATGGTATTTTACCATAAATAACTCAAATTTAAATTTCCTCCCAATGTACCAAAACATAAAATATATAATTCAATCAGAATTTTAATTCTTTTCTCCTATTAATTTATTATATTACTCAAATAATTCTGTTTTTTTTTTTTTTTTTTTTGGGGGGGGGGCGTGGAATATCCAATGTTGTTGGATTCACACTGATCTAGCTAGTTTGACCTAGTTCAACGGACGTAGCCATAAAAGTGAGTCGGTCTATGTATTTGGTCTATATTTGCATTGATCTAGATTGACTCGATCGATCTTAGCGGTTGGATCAGGTTAAGCTCATTGGAATTTTTAATATATATTCATATTATACTTTAAACATCCCCTTAAAAAAGAAAAAAATTATTAGATTTTTAATATATTCATACTATATTTTAAATTTATTTATAAAATATAATCATTATATTTTCTTCTCTTTTTAAGGAATGGTTTGATCCAAATATAAGGTCAGTTTGTTTGTTGACAAATTACAGATAAAGATATTTTTTTCAAATTTTTTTAATAAGTTATTTATAAATAATTAGATACAAAAAAAAATTAAGTTCTCATTAAAAATTCAAATATATATAAAATATAAATGTAAATTGGACATATTTATACATATCATTTAAAAAAAATATATATGGATGAAAAACAGACCATCCAAACAAACCATAAATATAATTGAGTATGTCATATACATTTTTTTTATAATTAAAACATATTCTATATTTTTACTTTTTATTGATCTCAGCCTGTTTTAACTTTAGTCTGGCTCTGACAATTCTATCCATTTTCGAAATGGTAAAGTGAAGGATAGAAGTTAAGTGAAGTTAGTTGATACATTTTCAATTTTAGGTCCATTTAGTTTTTCTTCTTCACTTTTGGACAAAACAATGGCTGAAATTACCGGAAATGGTATAAAATTATAAAAACGTCTGAAAGAAAAAACAAAGTTGCAAAGATTTAAGTATGGGATATTTTATTTTAACAAATATATCAATTCTCCAAGTGACATGAGAAGAAAATTTTTTTCATCAAGTTTCTCCTATTTCGATCTCATGAATTCTAATGAAAGGTTGAAGCTATAATTTTTTTCATTATTTCTTCCTATTTTCATCCATATCTATTTCATTTAAGATTGCTAAACACAATGCCATTCTTATTGTGTGTCTATCATCTTAATTATATATATAAAGGATGCACAAAAGAAGAGAGAGGTTATCAAAGTGAAACAATGATGAGAGCATTAGAAGAAGAGAAAGCTAGATAAAGCTTCTTAAAAAATAAAAATGCATAGCTATATATTAGAAAATGATCTTTCATTAATCTTTCGACAAGGAGAAAAAGCAAACTCACAATTGGTGTGCTTTTCTAGCAGACAAGCTCATCATTCCTATGTAATAAAACCTTAAAAAGCTGATGGTTAAGCTAGGAAGTGCGAGTTCCGAAGATTTCCACCTTCTAACTTGGAACCCTATCATCCCTGAAAGAAGAGTTTTATAAATGGTGGGTGACAAAAATGTTGCCTTGTCGTTAAGATACAAGGAGATAGTTTGAACCCTAGACTTTCCATTACTACTTGGATCATGCATAGTCTTCCTTCATTCAAATATTAACAAATGGTTTTCTCGATAACGAAAGACATGAAAAAAAAAAGACTTATAAACATTTAGTTGCAAGAACTGAACATGATAAAGGGGGTCTAAACAACACGGTACAAGAAATATTAAAATACAATTCTCTTGTACCATATTTCGTATGCATGGAATTGAAAATAATAAAATTCTTATTAAGAGATTTTATTTGTATCTAATTCCAAAATTTTTGTACCATAGACAAAAATTTTAAGTTTTGTCCAGTTCATGGAAAAACTTTTATCTAATCTCAAATGCACTTTGTAAATCAAACATGATACAATAATTTTTATCTAGTCCAGTACGACAAGAAATTATGTAACCACACACTATCGATAAAGTGCACGCTTTATTTCTTTTCTATGCGAGACCTCGTTAGATAGATACTTTTACACAAATTTGAAGAAAAATGTGTTAAGCTTTTCCTTTGGCCATTACTTGCTAATCTAGCTTTAAACTTTCCTTACCCTACTTGATGTTAAAAACAACCACTTTTACTGTAATGATGTAGCTTAATGAGAGTTTACAAGCAATAAAAAATGCTCATTACTTGTTATATGTGACTTATTGTGATGAAACAATTAACCTTTAACCTTTCGATCAATTGTTAAAATAGGACTTGCTAGCAACTAAGAATATCTAAATCAACTACTGTGTGCTAAGTAGTTAGAAGGACTCTATACAAAAGATTTTCGTATGCTTTCCATTCTTTTTTTTTTTTTTTTGATCTTTTGGTCTAAAGGAATTAGTTAATTTTTAACTATAGATGCTGGATTCTTTCTTGAGTGGTCATGTACTGGTCACGTGAATTTTGTGCCTTGCATATGACTGTAGAGTGTTACTGAAGAGACGACACTTGAAGATATGATGACTTAGAGAGAATGATGGGAGGGGAAATAGATAGTCTTATTATCTTGATGCATAAGTGATAGGTAAAGGACATTGAGTAGACCTTGCACGCCAATCTTATAGTTCTAAAACAATTAGAATGGTGATCATTTGAGTTACCTTGTTTGCTCTCTGTGAATGAATTCCTGTCTATAGAATATTGTTTGTCTTTTTTATTCTCTGAAATTATTTTAAATGAAGAGGAATGATTGAGTATTTATAGGTATTTGGCATGAATGACGACTATCAGATGATCATCTCAGTGATTGATGGTGATGTAAAACTCCTCATAGGCTAAGGCCAATAGTCATTTCCTATGTGTGTAAGCCTACCTGAGAGAGGTTGGATGCGGCAGACCGGTCCAACAATCACTGTTTCAAACTCACCAAGTTAAATCTTCCTAAACCATCCTAAAAATTGAACTAGACTCACTGGATCCGGTCACTCAACTTGTAAGTCATGCCTAATAAATGAATTATAGTATATATAATTTGAAGTCCATTTACATACACTACCTAAATTGACTTGGTCTCATCATTAGAAATTCGATTTGGATGAAATGTTATAGCTTAAAACTATAACTACCAATAGTTTAGCCTGCACATTTGGTTTTGTTAACACAAAAAAGTAAAAAGTAGTTTAAAGAAAGGGAGCTTCTACGGTCCTATTGACGGGATCGTCTAGTCAATATCTAACCGTTAAAATAAATATAGTAATTGAAATATTAATTATTTTAGTGATTCGATCACAACTGTATGATGTGAGCCATTTGATAGTGATGAGACTGGTTCCGTCAAAATTAATAATGATATAGAATTGTTGGGCCATTGCTCTCTTTAACTAGAAATTTGCTGAATAGAAGGTTAAATAACTTCCGAAAGGGGCCCTTTTGTGCAAATTGAGCATTAGAAGGAACAAAATTTAATAATTATTGGCCAAATTAATTTTAATGCGCATTGATATTTCACTTTTTAATTTGCCTATTCCTTTATTTTCTCCAAGAGTAAGTTAGCATGCATGGCTTAATTACTAACCCTGTAAAGAACCAAGAAGACAAGCTGAAAGCTTTAAGTAATTGAACTAGAAAACTAAGAGCTAATACAATAAGATTGAGCTATTACCATAAACTTATATTTTTAAGTGTCAGCTGAGATTACTGATAGACTAGAAAGCATATGAGGGTAGTCTCTTACTTAATTTCATAGTTGAAAAATTGTATCTTCAGGATTTGATTTAGTCGGCAAAAAAAAAAAAAAAATAAAATAAAATAAAAAAGTAAAGGATTTGATTCAGAGTTAAGTCTAACATAATTTTTTTCTTTGTTCACATGAGTAAAATTTTCTCGCTATAAAATTCTAACTCTTTTTACTTGTAACTTACATGGCGTGTTAGTACCATTAAAACTTTTCTTTATTTCTAGTTGTGCAGCAAGAGTTACTTCCCTTTTTTTTTTTCCCCTATTTCTTTCCACATTTTTTTTTGTTATTTTGTATCTAAATTATATACAAATTGTGTAAGGATAAACTTAAGGCAAAATGAATGGAAAAAAAATTTATTGTTTCTCTAAAAATGTAATTATATTTGTTAATTGTTTTGTTGAACCAAATAAAAGCGTATTAATATGTTACTATTGTTCTTGGACACATTATTGCGTTTTGATTACCTAAATTTTTAGAGTTTATGGTTGTATGAATGATGGAGATAGAGAATTCATGAAGTTGAATAGATAGTTAGGAAGTGCATATATATGAAGTTGGAAGTATTGTTTTGATTTGTAAATTATTTTAATCAACTGATAGCAAATACTTAGGCTAATTATAACATAATCTTCTCATGAGAATTTGTAGGTTTAACACAATTTCAGCTATAATTGAAGCTCGAAGACGATAAAATCGTAATTCTAAGACATAATTTTAAGCAATTTTAAAATTGTGCTTTACGTGAGAAGAGATTTTTTGGATTTTTTTTCTTTTTTCCCTCCTCATGATAAACATGCTAGTGGTCACACCATTCATTGTGGTTAGACACCATGCTCTAGACATGTACTTGCCTTAGTGAGGTAGGTCTATCTCGTGCTTAGGATCCAAGTATTGTTTTTTGATGAAAAAATATAAAATAAATATATAATATTTTTTTTATAAAAAAAAGATTTAAAAAAATTATAGAATATTCTCATCATTAATTTAACCGTTGAAATAAATATACTATTTTAGTGATTCGATCACGGTTGAATATAATGTGAGCTGTTGGATGGTGATATGACCAATCCCGTCAAAAAATGGCAGACCATAGAATTTTTCATACAAAGTAATAAAAAAGTTAATAAAATCAATAACATTTAATAATAATTAATTATCTATTCACAACACATATCCTAAATATAATTTAAAATCATTTGTCATGCTTTATATAGAGTGTCACTGAGTGATCTCACTTCTAAATAACGTAGGACTTCTTCTTTTGTAAACTTTACTTTTTTAAAATGTTAATCTAGTGCCATTTTGCTAATATATCGACTTAGTAGGGGTATACTTGCATAAATAATTACGTATCTTTTATACTATTAAGTAAATATGGGCTAAAGTGTAGTATATTTTTAGGTCCATATTATATTTTAAGTTTAAAATTTTATTTTAACTTAAGAATTTTTGTTTCATTAATTTTTTTTTTAGAGAGGAAGGGTATATTTGTCCTAACTTGGACCTAGACCCACGCGGATCCACAAGTTGGACATGTTCTACCACCTAGTTAGGGATGCTTTGGATCTACATTTTCTAAACTTGATCCTTGAAGATGTCTAATTATGGTTTTGCAGAATAAATATTGATTTATCTAAATATGGATTGGATGTGATTTCTTTTTTTTTTTTTACTTTTTTTTTAAGCCGTAAGAAAATTTTATAGTTACTATAAACCTTTTTACCAATTGATTTCATATATTGAATGGTTTAATTTTATATACAATCATGATTGTATAACTATTCTTATATTAGTATTTATACTTATTTTAATAGTTAGATGATTAATTGAATGAAATATTATAAAATTTTTATAATATATAAAATAATATTAAATAATGGGGTTAGAGATTGTTTAGTTTTACTCCTGATTTAATTCGATTGAGTTTGAATCAATATTAAGGATGATCCAATTCAACCTCTAATTTCACTCAATGTTATTCATTGATCTTTATCCTTTAAGCGTTGCCATGTTAAATTTTTGGTGGGTCCAAAACATTGGTTTAGGACAATTCCTTTCCCTCCATTTTCACGCGTCTCTAAATATTAAATGGTATAGTGCATACATAAATGAAGGTGTGACACTTCTTAAAAAAATAAATTAAATACAAATTACATAATTTTTGTTATTAAAATACCAATACAAAATTATATCCGAAGCATCCAATTTGGATTTTAAAAATTTTTAACATGCTATTTTGAAAGTCAAGTATATTGTAAAATCTCATGTTTAACATGTGTTTTATTATAAAAAAATAAAATTACATCTTTAACATGAGATGTACTATAAATTGAAAGTTTTACTATTTTGGTAAAAATTACAAAAATTACATATGATACATGTGAACTTCAAAGAAAAAGTAAAATTATATATCATACATGTGATTTGTATTGATAGTTTGGTAATTATTTTTATATAATTAGTATTTGTATAAACAACAAATTGGTAAATAAAAAATTATCTCAAAAAATGAATAAAAGGAAGGACAAAATGGGTATTTCAAAGGTTGGTCATGACCATGAAGCAGCTAGAAATAAGAAAAGGTGACCCTAGTTTTTAGCTGCAGAGACTTGAATAGGATTACTTGTGTCCAATCCTTGTATGGAGACTTTTAGGAAAGTTTTTTTTTAGACCTACCATGCCTTTCATTTTTCTACTGACATATTATTTTGAAGCATATCATGACTTACCATACCTACCACTTTTCTTATTAACCTACCATTTTCAAAACTAACATACCTATCATATCTACCACTTTTTTTACTGACTTATCAAACCTATTACTTTTTAAAACATAATATAATTTATCACATTTATGACTTTTTTCCTGATCTACACCTTTTGAAACATAATAGGGCCTAATAAACCTGCGACTTTTTTTTGCTGATCTATCACTTTCGAAACATAACACGACCTACTATATCTATGACTTTCTTACTGACCTACCACTTTCGAAACACAACACGACCTACCGGATCTACAATTTTTCTTATTGACCTGCTAGACCAACCATTTTTCGAAACATATTATGACTTACTATACCTATGATTTTTTTTACTAACCTGTCACTTTTCAAACATAACATGACCTACCGGATCTACTCTTTCTTACTTACCTACTACTTTCGAAATATAAAATGATTTACCACACCTATGACTTTTTTACTGATCTACCACTTCTTAAAACATAACATGACCTATTACACTTATCATCTTTTTTAATGACGTATCACATTTCGAAATATAACATAACTTATCACATCTATGACTTTCTTATTAACCTACCACTTTCGAAACATAACATAATCTGCCAGACCTATAACTTTTTTACTAACTACCACTTCCAAAACATAATATGACTTATTAGAACTATGACTTTTCTTATTGGTCTTAATAAAAAAAAATCATAGATATTATAAATTACTTTTTTATTGATTCAACTGATCTGAAAAGCGATAGGTAAATAAGAAAAATCATAGGTATTATAAATTACTTTTTTACCGATTTACCGATTACGACTTCCCTATAATTCTGCGTACATCGACTTGACGCATGTTTAGCCGGACTACGACCCCTTCGATTGTCTTTACCTCTCTCGTTCTTTCTCTCTTTCCATAACTTGCAGTGGTAGTTGCACACAGAGGGAGAAAGAGAGAGAGAATCTAAGCCTAGCTGCACAGACACGAAACGATGTCGTCATTGTCACTGCAGAATCCCAAACTCAACAACCTCCACGATGCTCCGATGTCTCTCTCCTCTCGCCGGGCATCTGTTGCTACCATACCTACACAACTCCAACTCCTCCACTCTCGTTCTCTCTCGCCTAATTTCCTCTCTCTTAAGACCGCTCAACTCCGTGTCGCAGCTCTCGCGATTAAGCGAAGCCCTAAGCGTCTCAAATACGCCACTCCTCGCTTCTCCAAGGTCCCTCCCTCCCTCCCTCTCTCTCATAGAACTCAACCTTTTTATCTGATCATCGAAACCAGCCGTCAAGTTGATTTCATTAGTAAGATGAATTCAACTGCGTTGTAACGGTCTAATACGATCACATGTTGTCGATTATAATGCTGTTCTCGATGGACTTCTTGAAATTATTTAATATAGGATTATGTAAGTTTTAGAACAATTATATGTATTTCATTACCAAGACAAATAGCAAGGTAAAAATTCAACGATGTACACCCATAAATGTTAAAACGAGTGTGTTCATTACCATTATAATTTTATAATAGGCGAATGGTACTTGAACTTTATTAAATACCCGACTTGAACTGTGAAATTGGACTTTTTGTGTATGCCTATGTTAGCCAATTTGGTTTGACGATGCACGTACAATTGACGTGCAAAAGTTTTTTGGATATCAAATTGATTAATTATATAATTCATTTGTACCATTCGCAACATTAATCCTTTATGTAGTTTGTCATGATGGCATGTTTTTGGTTGTGATCGTATTGAATTTTGGAGTCTGATGTATTTATTATATGAAACTGTAACTTTTGGTAGCTAAATCAGAAATGTAGTCTATCTAGAGCCTGAGAAATTGGGATGAGCTACATGAAGGTACAGATAGATGTGGCGTGGTGGCTGCAGTTAATTATGGTGGAGCACAGTGCAGTATTTGGAATTTGCAACTTTTGATGGGTATGTTTTCTATGGAGTGGATATGATGGATCTGATTGTGGCTATGGCTTATACAAACTTGATACATAGTCTATCTTGAGCCTTATAAATTGTGCTACACATGGGAGGGGACGGATAGATGTTGTGTGGTGGTGCTGCAGTTAATTATTGCATGAGCGCAATATAGTGTTTGAGATTTGTAATTTATTATGGATATGTTTTCTACGGTCTAATTGTTGCATGGGCACGGAGTATAATTTGGAATATGGAACTCTTCATGCTTATATTTTCTTTGATTATGATGGAACTGACTGTGGCTGTAATATGACCAAATGTGAAATGTAGTCTATCTAGTGCCTTATAATTGTGATACACTTCCAAAGGGGGTGAATAAATCTGTGCTGGTGCTGCAATGAACTGCATGAGCACAATCAAGTATTTGAAATTTGCCACTTTTCATGGATATGTTTTCTGTGGTAACGGTACAACTGACCGTGGCTATATTGTTGGCAAACTCGAAACATAATCTATTTAGAGCCTTGAAAATTGTGATACACAATCAGAGGGAAGAATATGCTGTAGTCACTTATCAAGTTCCCATTTCGTCGAAATGGGAAGGGAGAAAGCGAATCCGTAAGACCATGTATGGGGGTTGATGCCTGCCCAATGCTGGGAAGTTAAGGAAGTTAGTGAGCACGATATAGTATTTGAAATTCCATAGATATGTTTATTATGGTTATAATGGAAATGACTGTGTCCGTCTTGTGGCCTAGCTGAAGCAATGATATTTGTGATATGTAATTGAAATTGTGCTTGTAGTCAGTTTTTTATGGTGTTGGTCACTGGTGCATTTGAATAATAGATTCTCTGTATTGTTTGAGATATCTCCTCAATATTATGATGATACACAATCTATTACTCACTTGCATTCTGCCGAAACTTTAAGTCTAGAATGCTAGTTTTCTTTGGTTTAAATGGTGATTATTTTCAAGATTATGATGCCTTAATTGCAGCAAAAGGCATGTGCACAATGTCAAAATTTGGTTCATATTTCATGTATAGAGACACGTATTCATTCAAGTGGATATTGCTCACAACAGAAGGCAATGGCAAAATAGGGTCTGTACAGCCAACTCACCGTATAGGATTAAGGCTTGAGATTTGAGTGTTCTTGTTCCTGTTGTTGACATATAAATAAGTGTTTGCGCTATTAAGATTCTGCAATAAAATGGTTAGATAACCGTTTGATGATTAAGTTCGCTTATATCTCTGTTCAGGAGGTAGCTGCATGAATATGAAAGTATAGTTGCTGCGATTTTAATTAGGGTTCTTCTCAAGGAATTTTCTTTCTGTGTTTTTCTGGAGCTGCTTTTACTTGCCGTCATTTTACATGCTTGAATGAAATTTCTCAAAATCAATTTCATTCGACCAGAGAAACTACTGACCCAGCTAGTGTCTATTCAATGTATCACTCGATTGATGGTAGATGGAGTCAGTTGTAACCCTTTTTTCACCCCATGGACCCCCCACCCACCCAAAAAAAAGTTGTAACTTTTTTTTTTTTTTTCCTGCACGAGAATGCAGAATTCTACCAGTTAAGTGAGGGATTTTTATTAATCATAGATATAATGGTCCATTCATATATGAAGATGTAAAATGTGGCATTGAGGTGCATGTGTACTAATGATAGGAGGGCAGCTTGCTTTATGTTGAAGTTGATCCCTCTGGAGGAGACTGTTGGAAATTGGAACCAGTTATCAATCTTCTGAAGGAGGGAGCTGTTGGAGTCATTCCTACAGATACTGTGTATGATTTCCTGTCCATATTTATACTTATTTATGACACCACTTAGTTTGTGGGAATGTTGTTGAATTTATCAATTGGCAAGGATCTCTGTGGAAGCATAGTTCAAAATGAACTATTAGATCAATGTAATAGCTGGACAGAAAGAAGGACCACTATAGTAACTTTATTTTTCTTTCCTGTAACAAAATTATATATGCAACAAGATCATTTAGTTTTCACTAGGTTTGATTCAACAATGATTTGTTCAGAGTATCCAATTTTTGTTCTTTATATGTGCTCTTGCTGCTGAAGATTTATTTGTGCTTGAGAATGGGCTTGATTAAGCATTTGTTTTATGTTGCTCTTTGATTGCATTAGGCATGGTCCATAGTGAGATATACTTTGTGACATTCTTTGATTGCAGTCATTCTGCAGTTGCTATTGCTGGAGAGCTGAGCCTGCAGTTTTTTGTTCTTCTTTCATTTTTCTGAATTTTTAATCTACATCATTAACAGCATACCTGTGTAGTTTCATGTTTATGATGTTGGTTCACTTTGTTTCTATATCTTATCAGGTATGCTATATGCTGTGATTTGAGAAGTCACGCAGCTATTGAACGTCTTCGCAGGTCGGTGTTCATATGTTGCTTTGTACTGTTTCCATCAAATTTCCTTTGTTTCCACCTCCCTTGCTTTTTGGATGTTAAGAATTGTCTCTTTGGTGTACTTACCCTGCAGGATCAAGGGCATTGAAGATTCCAAGGTTGAGAATGTTACCATGTTTTTTGTTTTGTCTGCTCCATAGCCTTTCATGTATTAAAATAACGACTCTAAAATTTTTCGGTATATATTTATATCACGCAAAAGCATTATTTTGGATTGAATGTAAGGTTACTATAATGGCATAACCATTCGAAGTTATTATTTGAGGCAGTGTAGTCACTGCAAAATGATCTACTCTCTCTTGTATAACATGTAGGAAGCATTGATATATCTCATCAGTATTTCTGCTATTTAATTTTCCACTTGACATGCAGCCTCTCAGTATCCTGTGCCGTTCCTTCCGGGACATTGATACATATACGATGGGGTTTCCTCGTGGTGATGGCCAAGGACATACAAACATATTCCGAGTTGTTAAACACTTCCTACCTGGCCCAGTAAGATTCTAAGTTAATTAACTCTTATCTTTTTCCCCTAACCTTTTGTGGAAGGGACTAATTATTGATTGGTAACATTTAAAAGCTTATTCAGACTCTGTAGATGCAGCCAGTAAGTGCTTGAGTGAATCTTCCAGAGATGGTCTTTCAGTCATATGTCTGTTTTGTTGCCATAGGATATTGTACTAACTTTTCACCACTTATTTTTTATATATTATTCTGGAGGCCTTTATTATCTGTACCATATTTATTAGTACTACTTTTTACAAAATCCGCATGATTTTTTTCCTGAAATGACATAGTTCTTTGTACACGACATTGCATTTCATAACTGGGAGGATGTAACTCTTTTGAATGACATTTCATTTCAAGTAAACATCGAAAGTCCAATGATCATATGAAAATAAAACATGTAGAATATTATTTTTTATCGGAAAAACTAAATTAATGTATTTACACCGTATTAAAATAAGTTATGAACACAAATTTTTATTATATTAATTATGATAATTTGTTAAGTAAATCTATTGTTTTCATTGATATGAATGTACCTTTGATACTTTAAACCAAAATCTGCTTATGGAGCAGTGTTTTAACTGGTTATGTGTAATTTTGACAGTGAATGGAAGGATTAGTGTTGAAATGCCTGTAGAAGAATTTTTCCTTGATATTGTTCAAAATTCTTTTGTTTTGCAGTACACATTCATATTAACTGCAAGCAAAGAATTACCAAAAAAGTGCGTAAGGTATGGGACCACAGCAGCAAAATATGCAGCCAGGAAAAATGTTGGTGTCCGTATGCCTGACGATGCCATATGTCGTGCAATTTTGGAAAAAATGGATGCGCCATTAATATCAACAAGGTTGTTTTATTATTCATTTGAGCTTCTGTGTGCATATGCATGTCCTAGATTCATATAGTTTAGTGCTGCTAATACTATATGTGTATATATAATTTTCACGTGTATGCAAATATATTATAATAGTTCTTGTCATGTGCGTCTCTCCAATTTAGTTTTTCTCTCATATCTATATGCTTTGTCTCAGTGTGAAGTGGCCAGAGGAAAACGAATGGATGATAGATCCTGTTCAGATAGCTGAAATATATGGACGGGAGGTGTGTTTTTCTCACCTTAATCCTGGCTTTTCATGATAACTCAAGGTTAATGTATATATTTAAGCAAGTGGCAATTGGAGAAAGTTTCCCCAAGATGCTTCTGCTGCTGCATCTTTTTTCCCCTCCTTCCCCCCACCCACCCCCGCCCCCCCTTTCCCCTTCTCTCTAAAAATCAAAACAGAAGGGAAAAATTAAGTAATTACTTCACTGACAATTCAATAACTGTTTTGTATGCTTCCCCATTCGATGTTTTTGGTGTCTCATTTTTATATGAATTAGTCAGTGAAAGCTGAGTTTAAAAAATAAAACAATGGTAGCTACCCATGATCATATCCTAGGCTTAATTCAAAGTGCATTACTTTCACCGCTGAGCTATTATGTTGATTTCCATTCTGCAGCTGTTGAGTTGTTCCATATTTTCAGGGCCTTGATTTTGTGGTTGATGGCGGTATAAGGGTGGCTGACCCTTCGACTGTTGTTGACATGACTGGGAGTTACCCCAAAATTATTCGGCAAGGAAAGGTATTACTTTGTATGTATTCAGCTTCATGGAGATCTGCTAAAACGAATCTGTTCATTCATGTGTTCTTTTATGCATGTTTTTATGCGTTTGGGATATATAATGAGGAAAATTGTGCTTATTTTTCTGCCTATGTCCTAACCGACCTTTCTTTACTCAATCTGCTTTTTGGAATTTGATTATTGCTCATTTAACTTGTTTTTTGCCTATGCAATTTTTGTAGGGACCTGCATTGCCCTGGATGGAAGCAGAAGACAACCCGGAAACTGCTGCACAAGAAGACGATCTTATTGCCTCTGGACTAAGGCAGTAACATCAAAATTATCCACAAGACAGAAGTGGTACATGTTTTTGTCCTGCAACTTCCACATTTTTAGGTGGAAGCATCTGTACATGGATTGAACGAAATGTAAATTTGTGTAAATGTCGACAAAACACTCGTGCAACAAAATTATTCATCCTTGCCCAGAGCCAGAGCAATGCATGTTCCATGCCCCTGTCAGTTGTAGCGCTGTACGTAAGATTATAATTTCATAGAACTTTTGTTGGGTAAGATTTCTCTGAAGATGACGAATCTCTGTGTGAATCTCAGAAATATTTTTACTGTGGCAACGATTGAAAGATTGCATGAGTTGCCAATTTAATGACTGAGCAGTCAAACTTTGCATGGTACACTCCATACGGCCTCCAACTTTTGGAACTGTCTGTCCGCTCAACTGTCTCTAAATGTAGATACTACAGGCAACTTTGGCCTACAACTATCATTGCCATTTAATGACCTCAAATTTGTTCAGACTGATATCATAAAAACTACTGGTTCTAAGACTTTGATTGTAGCGAATAATGTAGAAAATTAGTTTTCCATAAAACAATCAAGATCAGTAATTAACGATTTAAAGATTTTGATGTCCTTCATTGAGTTTAAGAGAAATTCACTATATTAGTAAAATCTTTCACTTGTGAGGCATGGACAAGAGACAAGTCTCGCATTTTTGTCTGCAAAGTTGCATAATTTAAATAAGGTAGCCATGAATTGGGCTTCAAATGTTAGTGTAATTTTAATGAAAAAGGTAAATATTTTAAAAATAAACGTATCTTGTATCTTGTGGACCTTAAAGTATATCTCTAGGATTATTGAGTTCTACAATGAGTCTAATTTTTACAACAAAATCAAGCTATCCTCAATATACAATTAATATCAAGGAATTTTAATTATAATCCAAAATGTTGTTAAAGAACTATTTTACATCCCAGCTACTTTACATAGTAGAATTTAGAACGGAGCAAATCAAAGAACTAATGACAATGAGGGATCGTACCTATAGAAAATTAAACATTTTTCTTTCCTTAATCATTCTTCAAATTTGCGTGTCCATTCTGGGGGAATATTATCCATCAGTAGGCCATTAATGAATAAAGTTTATTCATGCAATCTGATATCCTGAGCTGATGGTGATGGTGTACAGCACATGATTTTTGGCCTTCGGGGTT
The DNA here is from genome assembly GCA_024138025.1 of Combretum micranthum. Classification (NCBI taxonomy): domain Eukaryota; kingdom Viridiplantae; phylum Streptophyta; class Magnoliopsida; order Myrtales; family Combretaceae; genus Combretum; species Combretum micranthum. The sequence goes on from JAMXBD010002548.1 coordinate 134,961, forward strand.
ATCTTATGAAATCCTTAGTTTTTAAAGGAAAATTGCTGGTATAGTTTTATCAAATGATTTTAAAGAAAAAACAATTTTTTAGGTGATTGCAATGGAGAATGAGGGATTCATACATTGTGCATCCCACTTAGGGAATTAGAGATAATACCATCATGTTATAAGATTATTAGCTTAAAAAAAAAAAAAAGATTTTTATTTTAAAATATGTCTTTTCATAGAAGAATGCTAGTTTTGATAAGAATAGATTTTCAAGGTTGATGAGAAAATTTTATTTTTTAAAGGGGTATGATTGGTACGTTATCATGAGGTAAAATAGATCAAAACTCGCCGATTTAAATTCAACATGAGTGTTGATTTTTAGTTTTTGTAAGAAATCACAAGTTTTCACAAATTTTAACAAACTATAGACCATGAATATCAAATATTTTCGGTCATCTTGTGAAATTCTTATTTTTCAAAGTGCACCCAATTTGGAGTCATCGGATAAGTCAGATGCAAAATTGGCATATTCGAGCTTTCAAAATCCACAAGTGTGCATCATAAAAATTGAGCTTCTAGAGAAAGGCCCTTAAAATTCGTCTGTTCTCAAAGGGGTATGGTCAATATGTTGTCATAAGATGATTTTGGAGTAAAAGCTGATCTAGATACTGAAAAGATGAACGAGTATTGATTTTTCAGCTTACCAAAAATTCCAATTTCGATAAGTTAGATAACGAATTTTGGATTTCTAAGTCACTTTAGAAATGCTCATTTCTTGAAGAGGAACGATAGGTAAAGTATTGTCTGATAATTCCGAAGTAAAATCGACCTTGCTAAGTTTGGTTTGACTCGATTTCGATATTTAATCAAATATATGTGTCTCCATTATATTAATATTCCTATGATATAAGAAATTGTTTTTGTGAGATAAACAAATTTTGATTGAACTTATATTTGCACAATGGATATAATTTACTCATGGTAAAACTTCATATGGTTTCGATGCACTAAATCAATATAAAAAATCAATTTAGTAAAAGGAATCACCACTATAAAGCTATAGATCATGGGTTTTGGGTTTCCCGGATAACCACATGAATTCCTAATTTTTTTTTGGAGAGGAATACCTATTGCAGTATCATTAGATGATCTTGGATAAAAACCAGCTGATTTTGGTCTCAAAAGTGCAGCTATAAAATTTCGGAGTTTTTGTTAAAGATCGTTAATTTTGATAGATCATGGATCATAACGTTAGGTTTGTAAGACTAGCCTGTGAAATTCCTATTTTTGGAAGGGGTATTGTTAGTATCTAGATGAAAACCAACTTATTGAATATGGCTATATTCAGCTTTCTCCAGAAAAATGGAAAATCCATACTCTCTTACCCGTTTGGACAGGCTATAGTACACGAATGATCGTAATTTTATAGGGTGACCGAGTGAAATTTCTATTTTCCGAGGATGATTGGTTGGTGAAGTATCATCAAATAATTTCAAAACAAAATATGGGGGTTTTGAGGCTCAAAAAATTTACGAGCATATTTTTGAATTTTTGCAAAAAGCAAAAAAAAAAAAAAATCACTAGTTTTAATAAACTATATTTCAAATTTTAAAATATTTGGATTATCCCATGGAATTCTTATTTTTAAAAGCATAATTAACGGTTGTAGTACCTTTAGAGTATGATAAGCCACTTTGAATCTTGAAAATGCACAAGCATGAAAAGTGTATTACTCCTTCAACTCTTGAGAAAAATTATATGGTATCTTCATTAATTTTGACAAGACTGGTTTATCATCAAATGATTCACATTATATAACCGTGATCGAATCACTAAAATAGTTAATATTCATCTATTATATTTATTTTAACTGTTAGATTATAGTTGGGACAGTGTCGTTGACGTGATCATAAAAACTCCCGACTTTTCATAATAAATAACTAGAAGTTGTAAGATTGAACTCCGCTTACCTTTGTAGTAGGAAATTTGTAAACCCCACATACACTTACACAATTCTTGATTTGTAAATTGGATGTAAGGTTAGTTTCGGAGGGGCATTGGTTTGTCAACATATCTATAGTTTGAAGGTAGGATTTAGTTGTAAAAAATGTACAATATAGCGAGTACTAGACAAGGTAGAATAAGAATATTTGGATAATTCAATTCTCTTATATTTAGCATGTGTCATTACATAAGGATTTTATGTTATTTATTATTTGGTGTACAAGAGTATAGCAGATGTTATATTTTGATAATTATATCCATATATTGTCTAACATTTATTTAATCAATTTATGCACATAATTGAATATATCATATATAATAGGGAAATTTTGGAGTTCTTAAAAAATATTTTTATTTATCTTGTGAATTTCTTTTTAATATCATGGGACATATGGTATAATTTTTTGGATTTTGTTCTATAGTTGAGTTTTTCCCCCCCTCCAGTAATCAAGTCCATTACAAAAAACAACGGATTAGCAGTTAACTCCCAGCAACCAAACACAAGCTAAATATTTTAAGATATATATTTCTATGCTATTAAGTTTTCAATGGAATTTGCATCCATCACTTATGAGATTTCTTTTTCCTTTAACGGTTCTTTTAAGCAGGATATTTCTTATTTTCTTATCTACAAATGAAAAATTACTTATCGTTTTGGCCGCTTTTTTAGTATTTTGACACTTAAAAGTATAACATCAGTACAAGTGTTTCTATGGTTCCTTCAAGGGGACCGTTCAGTCAAACCATTTTAATGGGTCGAAAGCAGTTAGATATGGTGTGAGCGGTTAAATAATAGCAGATCCGATCTCATCAAAATTAATGATGTGACGATAGAGTTTCCTACTATATAATCTTAGAAAAAATATATAAAGCCTCTTTCTTTCTTTGTTTTTTGTTCTTATTTTGATGAATAGTAGATTCATTTTTAATATCAAATTTTATACACATTATATATTTTAATTAATACATACCATCCTCTCATTGACAGGGACTCCATCACAATCCATCTCGTTGAAGGATGAATAATGATATTACTGATTTATAACAGCAGTTGAGAATGCTTTTATATTTATATAAAAAAATACTTTTTCTTTTTAATTTATAAATGGTTAGACACATTTCTTATATCTAGCAATCCTATTATAGAATAACAAAGATTATAAGATCATCTTTGTTAATTTTTTTCTCAATTATTAATTATTACATTGTAAAAATTATATATATATATATTAAAGATATAGCAAAGAAATTGAATGATTACCAACCCATTCAAATAAAAATTATACAAATAAAAATTATATAAATTAATTACTAAAACACGAATGCAAAATGTGATTCTATTATTAACATATAACTCACATATATATAAAAGATGCGATTCATGTGTTAATACATGAATTTGTTTTAGTAAAAGCGATTCATAGTGTATTAATAAATGCTATTTTTAAAATGCAATTTATTAAGGAAAGGGGTGAATCGAGCTTTTTCTAAATAGAATTTTCAATATGTGACTATATAGTAAAATTATAAGTTGCATGGTAAATATGTGATTTAATATAAGTTGTTTTATAATTAAAATTATTTTATTTGTACTTAGGAAATCTAAAAAAAAAAAAAAAAGAGTTAGTATGCACATTTTTCAGGGAAAAGGAAAAAAAATATTATTTTTAAAAAAATTACAAAAAATGCAACTGGGAAAAAAATATTTCAAATTTTAGACAAGTTGACCTCTTCTTTTGAAGAGACGAGATCGATGTTTTTTGATAAACCTTGTCTCTTGATGAGACGAGCTTTCTATGAAGAGACAAGGTCAGGCCAAGTAAGTCCTCTCTTAGAGAGAGGTCACACTACCTATCCCTACCCTCACCCCCTAAATATTAAAAAAATGATAAATGACTTCCTTATTACATTAATTGTTACAACTTATCAAAATCATACCGAATAGAGATGTAAACGGGGCGGGTCTGGGATGAGTCATTCTGCCCAAGAACCTGACCCGATTGTAAAAGGTGTCCCAGAACCCGACCTGACCCGATTATAGGAAACCGATACTACTAATTGTACATGTTGGGAAAAATAATTAAAAAAAAAAAGAAAAATCAATCAATTATCGTTACTCATCAGAATAAATAGACTTATTTATATCCTATCATGTGACTCAATACATGAATAACAAAATGATTATATGAAAAGCATCATTCGACTAATGAACAAGTAGATTCTTTAAACTAAATTTTTAAATTTTTTTTTAATTATAACGGGTCGGGTTTTCCAACGGGTTATGAGTACAACCTTATAGGGCTTTTAGTGAGGCGGGCGGGCAAGCGAGTACCCCTATAACGACCCGCCTAGGTTGCATCTCTAATACCGAATAAGCTATATAGATCATTCATTTGCCATCATTCACCATGGCTAAACAACTTTCAAACTTCATAACCCAACCACAATAGTATTTCCAAACCCAATCCATCAAAACTCAATGCCAAACCCATTTCATTCAATCATAGCAGAATTGTAAAACCATTCACAACAAACATAATGAAAAACTCATAATATGGAAGAATCGAATGAATGATGTGTTAATTACATGAATATTCTGTTAACTACAAACACTAATGAGACAAAATAAGAATCTATATACAAGAATAATAAAAGATAAAAATCTACATAATGTTTGGATAATTCAATTCTCTTATATTTAGCATGTGTCATTACATAAGGATTTTTATGTTATTTATTATTTGGTGTACAAGAGTATAGCACAGATGTTATATTTTGACAATTATATCCATATATTGTCTAACATTTATTTAATCAATTTATGCACATAATTGAATATATCATATATAATAGGACAATTTTGGAGTTCTTAAAAAATATTTTTATTTATCTTGTGAATTTCATTTTAATATCATGGGACATATGGTATAATTTTTTTAATTTTGTTTTATAGTTGAGTTTTTTCCCCCTCCAGTAATCAAGTCCATTACAAAAAACAAAGGATTAGCAGATAAGTCCTAGTAACCAAACACAGGCTAAATATTTTAAGATATATATTTCTATGCTATTAAGTTTACAATGGAATTTGCATCCATCACTTATGAGATTTCTTTTTTCTTTAACGGTTCTTTTAAGCAGGATATTTCTTATTTTCTTATCTACAAATGAAAAATTACTTACTGTTTTGACCGCTTTCTTAGTATTTTGACACATAAAAGTATAACATCAGTACAAGTGTTTCTATGGTTCCTTCAAGGGGACCATTCAGTCAAACCATTTTAATGGGTTGAAAACAGTTAGATATGGTATGAGCGGTTAAATAATAGCGGATCTGGTCTTATCAAAATTAATGATATGACCATAGAATTTCCTACTATATAATCTTAGAAAAATATATAAAGCCTCTTTCTTTCTTTGTTTTTTGTTCTTATTTTGATGAATAGTAGATTCATTTTTAATATCAAATTTTATACACATTATATATTTTAATTAATACATACTATCCTCTCATTGACAGGGACTCCATCACAATCCATCTCGTTGAAGGATGAATAATGATATTATTGATTTATAACAGCAGTTGAGAATGCTTTTATATTTATATAAAAAAAATACTCTTTCTTTTTAATTTATAAATGGTTAGACACATTTCTTATATCTAGCAATCCTATTATAGAATAACAAAGATTATAAGATCATCTTTGTTAATTTTTTCTCAATTATTAATTATTACATTGTAAAAATTATATATATATATATATAAAGATATAGCGAAGAAATTGAATGATTACCAACCCATTCAAATAAAAATTATATAACATTAATTACTAAAACACGAATGCAAAACGTGATTCTATTATTAACATATAACTCACATATATATAAAAGATGCAATTCATGTGTTAATACATGAATTTGTTTTAGCAAAAGCGATTCATAGTATATTAATAAATCCTATTTTTAAAATGCAATTTATTAAGGAAAGGGGTGAATCGAGCTTTTGCTAAATAGAATTTTCAATATGTGACTATATAGTAAAATTATAAGTTGCATGGTAAATATGTGATTTAATATAAGTTGTTTTATAATTAAAATTATTTTATTTGTATTTAGGAAATCTAAAAAAAAAGAAGAGTTAGTATGCATATTTTTCAGGGAAAAGGAAAAAAATTATTATTTTTACAAAAATTACGAAAAATGCAACTAGAAAGAAAATATTCCAAATTTTAGACAAGTTGACCTCTTCTCTTGGAGAGATGAGGTCGATGTTTTTCGATAGACCTTGTCTCTTGAAGAAACGAGGTTTCTATTAAGAGACGAGATCAGGCCAAGTAAGACCTCCTCTCTCTAAGAGACGAGGTCGGTACTACCTATCCCCTACCCTCACCCCCCAAAATATTAAAAAATGATAAATGGCTTTCTTATTACATTAATTGTTACAACTTGTCAAAATCATACCAAATAAGCCATATAGATCATTCATTTGCCATCATTCACCATGGCTAAATAACTTTCAAACTTCATAACCAACCACAATAGTATTTCCAAACCCAATCCATCAAACTCAGTGCCAAACCCACTTCATTCAATCGTAGCAGAATTGTAAAACCATTCACAACAAACATAATAAAAAACTCATAATATGAAAGAATCGAATGAATGATGTGTTAATTACATGAATATTCTGTTAACTACAAACACTAATGAGAGAAAATAAGAATCTACATACAAGAATAATAAAAGATAAAAACTACATAATAGCTACTGTTAGGTGCCCCGCCTCTCTCGTCTCCACCCGATAAAAGTCCGCGAGAATGGTGTACACTGTTGGACTTCCTAATGAGGAAGCTCTATAGTCGGATCCACCCGAGTGAGTTTGACATCCCCATCTCCCCCACTAGTACCAAAAGGATGAAATGGGACTGGGTCTGCCTCCACCTGAGTGAGTCCCTCCCTTATATCATGTGGCTGTGACGGTCGCCTTATTTGTGGAGTAAGGAGATGTGGAACTCGATGTATGCAATGTTTGTCACGAGAGTCTCATCTAGATGAGCATATGATGATGATGATGATGATGGACCAGGTTCGGAATGAAGAAACTGTGGAAGGCTTGGCTCACAGATATGTGTGCATGTGAGGGCGAGGGCTCGTCTCTGATATGTACACCTTCGGCTCAATGCAAGGGGCAAATGCCTAGAAGAGTTTGTCAAGAAAGATGTGTCCTGCTGTATCCGAATCCATAGTTCTCCATCAATCTTTGTTCCTGGATTTGCCTATGTTATTGCATATGTAATCGCATTAAGTATATGTGAGAGCTCAACATATGATTGTTCCCAACTTCTATACACCTGTTCAATAGCTTTTCGCTTCGCCTTACGAATTCTTTTCATATGAACATTATACCTAAACTTTTTCAAGATGGTCAATTGCAGGTTCTTCACTCTCATATCTGGAAAATTACGAATCTCCAATATAATGCGCCTAGAAATACTAGTTGAGTCTAACTGAGAGTGGTCCTGTCTACTGATTTCATCAAAGCAGGTGCGCAATCCTTCATACTTAGTGATGTGAGACTACCCACCATGCTTCTTGTAACTACCTCTAAGTCTCCACTTACAACCCCTATTATGGACATTAGTATATTTAACTGCCCATAACCTCGGGTCCCAGTCCATCACCTTGAAGTTATAATGATATGACATATGCCATATTTTAATTGCCCGTATGAGATGATCTTTAGTCTCAAACTGCATTCCAACCTTGAATTCATCACTGAAACTCCAATTTCTAGCACTCATTTCTTGCTCAGTATCAAATGCAGCATAACCACTACTAACATCAGCAGTGAAAAAAGATACCGGTGCTGAGCTTCCAATTGCATCGACGTTTGTGGGAGCTACAAAATAGTGTCAGTCATTTCTATTACATTATATACTGGTTGTAGTATGTTCCTAGGGAAAAGCTACCACATTATCATTTCTATCATCATCATAGTCATTACTAGATTCACTTGCTGAGGAGTCTTGCATCAAATAAGTGTCGTGATCACATTCCTAATCCGGTGTAGTATTTTCAAAGTTACCCATTTGTACCTGTGTGTTATCTATTGTTTGGATTGGAGTTGAGGTTAAGTCTACTAACCCTTGGCTGCTAATTTCCATCAATACCCACTTCCTTCCCAGGTACCTGTGGCAATTCATTCTCAAATATCTGCACATACACAGGCACTGACCCTTCAGTGTACATCAATGTCTCATGTGCATCATCATCATCGGTTACTGGAGTAACATCATAGCGTAGTGTCTTATCTCCGATAACTACCTTATGATACAGCTCAACTCGATGTGTAGATCTATTTACCTTAAGTCTATTAAAAATTATATCAAGTATTTCCTCATATGTTGAGTTCCTACTAACATTGACCACTGCAACTGACCGCTTATCATAACCAAAACCATCATTTCCCTCCATAATGTTGCCATGAGCATACGGTACAAACTTGGCCTTATCTATTTCCTCTTCTTACCTACCATGTTATCTCATAAAACATAGGGTAAATGTATGAAATTCGCACCATGACTTATTTATTGCACTCATATAATATTTAAGCATATTTACTAATGCTAATATATTCACCGTAGTCTTCTAACAGAATATGATCAATGTGTATGATGTATATCGGTATATGATTTCATGATTTGGTTGCTAATTTAAAAAACTAAATAGTATAATCACAATTACATCAATATACGGAAAAAAACTACAATACAAAAAAAAAGGGAAAAAATGAAAAAGAAAATTTACTTCGGTCGGAAAGGAACGAAAAAAAAGAAAAAAAAAAACAAAACACCACACCAAGCTTGTTAATAGTAATAGCAAATGTGTGATCTCAACATCCAATGCAACATAAAAAAAAGCGAAAATTCAAAGGCATTACCTCTCGATTTCAACATGATTTCGGGGAATTTTTACACAAAATTCTTCACTTATGTAGATCTTATCACTTTCCTAACACCTAGTAATCTATCCAACTCCAAATGACACCCTGATTCTACCTAAATCATACTAGTAAAGATGGAAGCTAGGGTTAGGATTTCAAAATTAGGGATTTTTGAGGGGAAAATCTGCTGCGCCAAATGAGAAAGATGAGTTGGTGTTGTGTTATAATTCTCGATAACCTCGTTTGTTGAAGAGACAGGGTTATCCACCAAGGACCTCATTTCTTCAACATATGAGGTTCTTACTAAAAGACCTCGTCCAGGACGAGGTCATTAGTAAAAAGAACCTCGCTCTTGGAGAGATGAGATCAGAGCTAATGACCTTGAAGAGACGAGATCAACTTGTTTAAAACTAAAAATATTTTTTTTTCATAAGTATTTTCGTAATTTTTTTAAAATACTAATATTTTTTTCCTTTTCCCCATTTTTCACTCATAGGTATATGAAATTGCACGCGCAGCATCCAAGGGCAAAACAGATAAAACGAACACTCACCCATTACGAGTTTTCCCGCCAGTCAAAAGTGGACAGTGTCTGAAGAGCGTAGTTGCAAGTGGGAACTTCCCATTGCACATGAACTGTTCGACAAAATGTCAGCAGCACAAAAGCAACTTCTCACTTTGCAATCAAACCCACTACTTGCAGAAACCATAGCCAAAACGCTCACCAGAGGCCTCAAACCCTTTAAGTCCAAAAACCCAAATCCACATCTACTCTCTAATCTCAATCCCCAAACTACCCATCTCATTTTCTCAAACCCTAGACTACCCCCACAAGTTTGTTTCTGCTTCTTCAGTTTTTTAAGCAATGAAGATTCCATTTTTACTCATCTCCTCGATCTAGAATCCCATTTAATCTTACTTTCTAGATTGTATGAAGCCAGATTGTTTGTTAGTATGAAAAAAGTTTTGAACTTTGGTGTTGGGAATGGTTGTTTTGTTAATTGTTCTGTTTCGGATGTTGTTGGGTTGATCAAAGATAAGGAAATAGAAGGACCCAGATTTGTTTTTAAGCTTTGTGATCTGTTGTTTAGGGTTTATGCTGATAATAGGATGTTTGGAGAAGCATTAGGGATGTTTGATTATATGGAGTGTAATGGGTTTGAAATTGATGAGAGGTCATGTATGGTTTATTTGTTAGCTTTGAAGAGATTTAGTAGTTTAGAGAACTGTTTGGGTTTTTTTAGAAGGATGGTCAAGTCAGGTTTGACAACGGTTTTCTCACTTACAGTGATGGTTGATTTGTTGTGTAAGAAAGGGAAAGTTGAAGATTTAGGAGTTAATTGATTCGTTAGCTGTAACAGGGATAAAGCCTAATGTTGTTACGTATAATACTTTGATTAATGGTTATCTGAAAAGAGGGGATATTGGGGGTGTTGATGAGATGTTGAAAATGATGGATGAGAATGGCGTCCAGTACAATGCTGCTACATACACAATGTTGATCGATTGGAAGACAAGCACTAGGAAAATCGAGGAAGCTGAGGCATTGTTCGAGGAAATGCGCACGAAAGGGATTGATTTTGATATTCATGTCTATACAATGATGATTAGTTGGCGATGTAAAAGAGGAGACATGAAAGGAGCATTTGCACTATTTGATGAATCAGTGGAGAGAGGCCTTACTCCAAACATTCACACTTATGGAGCTTTGATAAACGGTGTCTGTAAGCTTGGACAAATGGAGGCAGCTGATATTTTGGTAAATGAAATGCAGAGTAAAGGAATTGACTTGAACTTGGTTATATAATACAGTGATAGATGGGTATTGTAGAAAAGGGCTGGTAGATGAAGCTTTTAGGATTAAAGTGGTCATGGAAAGCAAAGGGTTGGAAGGTGATGAATTTAGCTATAATACTATTGCCAGCTGCCTGTGCAGAATGAACCGACATGAGGAAGCAAAGCATCTGTTATTCACTATGGAAGAAAAAGGCTTGACACCTAATTTGGTGAATTACACTACTTTGATCAACATATACTGCAAGGAAGGAAACATGATGGAAGCAAAAAGAATCTTTCGAGATATGCAGACGAAGGGTGAGAAACCAAATGTCTTCACATACAATACTTTGATTGATGGGTATATTAAGCAAGGCAAGATGGACGAAGCTAATAGATTGAAGAATGAAATGGAAGCTAGAGGTATAGTGCCAGATGAATTTACATACACATCACTAATTCACGGGAAATGTTTGAAGGGAGAGCTAGATGAGGCTCTAAGATCGCTTAAGGAAATGTCAAATGAAGGTGTAGTCCAGAGTGAGATAACATACACGGCAGTAATTTCAGCCCTGGCAAAGGAGGGAAGATCAGAGGAAGCTTTTGCCTTGTACGAAGAAATGCTGAAGGCAGGATTTACGCCTAGTGATACATTGTATGCATCTCTAGTAGGCAGCCTTCACAGAACCAGTAGTCAGAACTTTTGAAGGCCTATTGTCCTTTCATTTCAGGCTGAAAAGTTTTAAACTGTTGACCAACATGTATTATAGCAATGAAGTATAGCATTGACCGTTGCACCATTTCTTTGCCTCTCAGAATAACATGACTAGAAGTGATAGCTGTGATGGTCAAAGAAAAGTTTGAAGCATCATAATATCCTCATTACCACATCAACCAAGACCTTTTCTTTGGTCAGGTATTATTTATTAAGCATATCTCATCTTTTTAGCACGACAGAAGTCGAAGCTAAGTGTATGCGCTCCAGATTATGGTGTGCATAAAAGATGTTTGAACTTGACGATCAGGACTAATTATAGAAAGCACTTTCATGGACATGTGTGAAGATTGGGCTTCTCGGACTCTGGGGAAATGTTTTCTATTGGAATTTCTCCCTTCTATTTGATGAAATAAAATACAATGATTGCTAGCAGTGTTCTGACATTGCAGGAACTATAACTATGTTATTAATTCCATATTCTATTCCACATGGCACTCATATTTCCTGCTTAGTGTGCAGTTCTTGCTTCCATGTCATATCCATGTTAGTGGTCTCTCATCTATGTGTGTTCTTTGTATGGAGTTACATTTCACCATTCTTTGTTTGGACCAAGGTATGTTTATTTCTTGTGGTAATTGATTTTGTTGATGTTACATGAAAATCACATGTACAGCAGTGACAGTTGAAATCCCTGTGAGCCAGGAAGCTAGAGCCAGTACCATAAATCAAAGATGCACTTAGCAGGATTTCATTAGCCCTTTACTGCAAAATTCACTAAGATACATTAACAATTACATTTATTAGGCAACTTGCGGATTGCAACTCTTCTGTCCACGGTTGATGGCAAGTAGCAGTCATCCAGTGATTCCTTTGCTTCCATATGTATTATTCCCCAGCCACAAACTCCAGCTTCTCCTTTTACTATGGAGGCAATGGGCATTCCCATGAGGCCTTTGATAATATTGTCCCTTATATTTAGACAACAGGTATTGTTTTTTATCCTTATCATGGTTTCGTATTATAGTTGAGGGTGAACGTATTTATTTAACTGTAAACGGGGTATCAGAGTAGATAGCCCTGCAAATGTATTATTGCAGTTATTTTGGAGGGGGGCACTTGCTCTTCTAATATGTATGGCAGTATATTGCAAGTAAATCACAAAGACCAAATTATGGAAAACAAAAATAAGAGAGGAAGAATAAATAAGTGACAATTACCACATTAACAATTTAAGTTTGCTTTGTCTTGTTCTCACTTTTTTCGAAAAATGATGATAGTTTCGCATGCGTTTCTACTTATTGTCTTATGTCAAGAAGGCGGACTTCTTGTTTTCTTCTATTTTTGGTCGGGATCATTTAGCAGTTCCAGAAATAAAATATATGCTCCTACTTCAGTTTGTGTGACTCTTCTTTAGGCTATTATCTGGATTTCTATTCTGCGGCTATTAAGTTGTTCCTATTTTCTGTGCGTTGGTTTTGTGGTAGAAGGGTAGTATATGTGTGACTGATCCATGGACCATTGTAGACATGAGAGGGAGTTCCCAAATTTATTTGGCAAAGAAAGCTGATAATTTGTATGCACATTCAGCTTCACTGATACACAACAAATATAGAAAGCTAAGAAATCAAGCCAAGCGAAGATCAAAGATGGTCAGAAAATGCAAAGCTTACTAAGTAGGGTTCCAGCTTCACTGATACACAACGAATATAGAAAGCTAAGAAATCAAGCCAAGCGAAGATCAAAGATGGCCAGAAAATGCAAAGCTTACCAAGTAGGGTTCCGGCTCTTGCAATTCTCTAAGAATCCTTTCTACTCACTTTTCTTCTCCCCTTCTTCCAACATCTTTATTTCCTCTATTTATACTTCACTCTAGCTTCTAACAAACCATAACTAACAACTGACTATAGAACACCAATCATACTTCGCCACATCAGCACACACACACTAAAACAAACACATACAAACAACATACCAGAGCTCCCTACTACTTAATTTTCCTACTGTAAACTTTCAAAAAAGGCTTATGTACTCTCGGTATCATATCAATACTTCCTCCATGAACAACATCCTTGTCCTCAAGGATAAAGTCAAGAAATTGCAATTGTATTGCAGCAACATCCTCCCATGTAGATTCCTGAGGCGAAGAATTGAACGTGATCAACAATTGTGGCACGTCCATTCCATCCCCTAGCTCATAGTGTCTACCCAAAACCTTAATAGGAAAAGGATCATCTACCAAATTGTCCATAGAGAACTCCTTTGGTAAGTCATGTAACACAGGAAACAAACCATGCGACCTTTAAAAGAGAAACATGAAAGACGTGGTGAATCTGATAATTCTCTGGTAAATGCAACTTGTAAGCAACATTTCCCACATGACCAATAATCTGAAATGGTCCATAGAAACGAGGAGCCAACTTAGAACTAGATTTTAGACCCAATTTCATGGATAGAGCTGGTCGTAACTTCAAAAATACCCAATCCCCTACAAGATACTGCACATATTGTCTTTTTTTATTAGCAAGAGAACAATTGTGTAGTTGAGCACATTCCAAATTGGATCGAAGACGAGATAATATCACATTTCTGGAATGAATAGCATCCCTTAGCTCGGAATTCTAAATTTCCTTTGAAACGTAGAATGGTAAAGTAGGAGGAGGACGCCCATACACCACTTCAAATGGTGTCACTCCAGCCGAAGAATGAAAATAAGTGTTATAGGACAATTCGACCCAACTAATCCATTTTGCTTATGTGCAAGGGACCTCCGAAGTGAAACAACGTAAGAAACATTCCAAGCATCTATTCAAAACTTTAGTTTGATCATCCGTTTCTAGATGGTAGGCCGTGCTAAAATGCAATTGAGTTCCTTGCAAGCTGAATAATTCCTTCCAAAATCCACTAACGAATAATGGATCTCTATCACTTACAATTGTGCGAGGAAAACCATGCAAACGAACTATTTTTTTCATGAAAAGCCGTGCTACCACTTTAGCTGTATAAGGATCTTTCAATAACAAAAAATGTGCATATTTGGAGAAGTGATTAACCACGGCAAAGATAACATCAGACTCATGTGATTTAGGTAAGCCCGTGATAAAATCCATAGAAAGGTCTTCCCAAATAGCATTTGGAATGGGCAAAGGGTTTAACAATCCCGTTGGAGCCAAATTTTGAATTTTATTGCATTGACAAGTAGCACAATTAGCCACAAACCGAGCCACATTTTTTTTTATACTAACCAAAATCAAGTGAGCTATCAGTTGACGATAAGTCTTCATAAAACCCGTGACCACTTTCTGGAGAGGAATAGAATTCACGAAGAAAGATTTGTACCCAGTGGGATTTAGAAGGAATAACCAACCTATCATCATAATACAAATTATCTTGAACGAAATGGAACCCCTGACCAGCATCCTTTCCCTCTTTTAACAATTGAATCTTAGACGAAAGCAACAGATCCTACAACTAATTGAATCCAAATCTGTCCAAATTGGACCCGATATACCACAACACTCTCTTGCTTGCCCTGAAGTGCCACTGTAGTCACCTTCTTCGAATTGTCTTGATAGAGTATCAGTTGCTCTATTCTCAAAGCCCACTTTATATATCAAACTCATACCCCAATAACTTTGCTAACCAATGTTGTTGATTTAGAGTAGTAATCCACTGGTTAAGTAAGTGACGCAAACTCTTTTGATTAGTCCGCACCACGAATTTGCGTCCTAAAAGATGCGGTCGCCAATGGTTAATAGCTAATACTAAAGCCATAAGCTCCTTCTCATAAGTGGACTTCATGAGACTCCGATCAGATAGAGCTTTATTATAATAAGCTATAGGCCGCTATTGTTGCATCAATATAGCCCCAATACCTGTGCTCGAAGCATCACACTCAATAATAAATAGTTGTGTAAAATTTGCCATGGCCAAAACAGGAGCCAAGACTAAAGCATCTTGTAAGGCTCGAAAAGATTCAAGAGCTAAGTCATTCTACACAAAAGAGTAAGGTTTCAAAAGTTGAGTAAGGGGTCTAGCAATTTTACCATAATCACGGATGAACTGGCGATAATAGCCTAACAACTGAAGAAAACCACAAACTCCTTTAATTGAAGTCGAATTGGCCATTAAGCACACTCTGAACTTTACTCAAATCCACAGTGACACCATCAGCCGATATGATATGCCCGAAGTACTCTAATGATGATTGTCCAAAGATACATTTCTTCTTATTAACACTAAAGTGGTGGAATTTCAACAATTCCAATACAATTCGTAGATGTTCCAAATGATTATTCATGTCTTTACTATAAATCAACTAACACAAAATGCCTCAAATATGGCCTAAACAACTCATTCATAGTAGATTGGAAGGTAGCGAGAGCATTTTTAAGGCCAAAGGGCATTACCAAAATTCATAATGCCCTTGGTGTATGCAGAAAGCGGTTTTGGGAATATCCATTGGATACACTCGAATTTGATGATAACTTGCTTTCAAGTGAATTTTGGAAAAAACCAAAGCACCATAGAGTTCATCTAAGAGTTCTTCAATCACCAGAATAAGGTATTTATCAGGAATAGTCTCCGCATTCAAAGCCCGATAATCCACACAAAATCGCCATGACCCATCTTTTTTTTAACCAAGATAATCGAACTTAAGAAGGGAGATGAACTTGGTCGAATAATCCCCGTAGCAAGCATTTCCTTTACCAATTTCTCAATTTCATCCTTTTGAATATGAGCATGTGTGTGTGGTATCACATTTATTGGTTCAAGTCCTTGCTTTAAAGGAATGCGATGATCTGTATCTCTAGAAGGAGGCAAAGTACTTTTTGGTGCAAAAACTTCATCATATTGCTTCAACGATACCTCAATCCTAGGATCTTTTGTTTGCAACATAGCTTTGGACATTTCCATTGTAGTTTCCCACAACAAACTACGGTCATCCTCGATATCAAGTTGCTGAAGTGATTTCAAAGTAGTACTAGTCTTATACAAAGACGGATCTCCACTAAGTAAAATTTCTATTCCCTTATAACAAATTTTCATGGTCATCAAATGCCAATCAACTTTAATTTCTTCTAATGTTTGTAGCCAAGCTACCCCCAAAATGACATCAATTGCCCTTAAATCCAGCACATAACAAGAAACCTTAATGTGTAAGGCATCAATGAGTATTTGTAAATCTTTACATAGCCTTTGAGATTGAATAGAATGTCCATCTCCCAACTTCACAGAAAATGAAGGAGTATAGCTGACAGGTAATTGCAATTGGCGAACCATTTCCGTTGAAACAAAATTACGACTAGGACCACTTCACTAAAATAGTCACACTATGAAGACCTAATTTTCCTTTAAATTTCATCGTTTTAGGACTGGTAAACCCATGAAGACAACCCGACTTATGGATCAATCAAAGAGGATGATTCCATCCTTGGCTCTCCTTTATTCTCGCCCACCTCAACCCAGTCTTGAGAAACACCATCAGCTTCGTCTTCAAGGATCACAACCCGAAGAGTCTTATTAAGACATTTATGATTAGGTGAGTATGGCTGATCACAATGAAAACAAAGTCCTTTTTTCTTTTTATCCAAATACTCATTGTAAGTCATTTGTTTAGACATTTGTCCCTCACTCAATCTAGTACCACCGGTGCTTGCCACACTAGATGCAACAGATGATGGAGCTACAGACTTATTCTCATTCAACTTTTTATCATTCCACTTACTTGCTCCACTTACATTACTAAAAGATTTCCAGGCAGTAGTTTGAGTTCGAGAACTATAAGGCATGGATGCAAATGATTGATGTATACTGAACTAGGAGCATACGGATTTGAAAAAATCTTGGCAGTATCGACATCATGTCTAAAATTTTTTGTAAGTCAACAAATTGATTACCACTGGACAAGAAAATTTCATGCTCAAATTGATTCTTAATATTCAAAGATAATTCCATAGCTTTAGCAAGAGTGAGAGATTTTAAAGTTTTTACCCGCAAAAGAATATCTCCTCTTAAGCCTCCAAGATAATACCTAAGCAATTGTAATTCTGTCATCTCCGGAGCTTGTGACGTTATAGCTTCAAACTATTCTATATATGCTGCGATTGTTGAAGTTTGTTGCAAAGTTGACAAACATTAATAAGGATTACTCATCGAAGGACCTCCATATTGCAACAAAATCTCTTGTTTTAACAAATTCCAATCCAGCTTTGCCATTCGACGTTTTAACATCTTTAGCCAATACATGATTTGTTCACACATGTACATAGTAGCCAAGGAAACCATCTGATCAGCCCTAGTTTGATGGATGTTGAAGTACTGCTTTGCTAAAGTAATCCAATGAATTGGATCCGTACCATCAAACTCAGGAATAGAGATATTCTCTGCATTCCATTGGTAATCAATATCATTTAGTAGGTCAACATCGCGTCCGTCATGATCGGACTTCTTTTGCGCACACTCGTACTGTCCGACAAAAATCTAGTCGAAGAAGTCACGATCGGACCTTTCATTGTCTCCTTACGTTGACACTCTTGCCACAAATCCTGTAGCATGGTTTGGATGCTCGAAATCGAGCTCTTAATAGTTTTGAACTTCTTGTTCGTATCACTGATCTATCCTTGTAGCTCCGATACACTTCCACGCATTTCTTCACTAATCTCACACACATTTTTACTCAAAGTTTCCATGCAAGTCTCCATCCTAGTCATCGTTTGGCCCTAGCTTTTCCACAGACGCTGCCAATTTGATACATGACGCCAAGCAAAGTTCAAAGATGGCCAAAAAATGCAAAGCTTACCAAGTAGGGTTCCAACTCTTGCAATTCTCTAAGACTCTTTTCTACTCACTTTTCTCTCCCCTTCTTCCTACTTCTTTATTTCCTCTATTTATACTTCACTCTAGCTACTAAAATACCATAACCAACTACTAACTATAGAACACCAATCATACTTTGCCACATTAGCACACACACACTAAAACAAACACATACAAACAACATACCAGAACTCTCTACTACTTAACTTTCCTACTATAAACTTTCAAAAAGGCTTATATACTCTTGGTGTCGTATCATTCACAGATGACCACATAAATGTCTGTGCATCAAGGGATGCTTATGTGTTTCTATGTGCTTTTAGTATATAATGAGGTTACTCAATATTTGTTATTTGCCTCTTACATAACTCATTTTCCTTCAATGTCACCTTTTGAGATTTTGTTATATTTCATTTTTTCTTCTTCCGGACCTGTTTTTTGTGATATCATCATATTTAATCATGGTCTTATTTAATTGTATTTATATGGAATTCAATTGCCCAAGATGGAAGCAAAAAATGTTAGAGAGGCTGCAGCATCCAAATATCATCTCTGTGTCTGGACTGAAGAATTAACATGAAACTTACCTAATAGATGGAAGCACCGACATTACTAACATTACTTGCTCGCTGACTTACCAAGTTTTTAGTTGGAATTGGGAAGCATATGTATATCTATTGAAAAGAAATGTAAATTTGTGTAAATGTTGTCAATTTGTCTGAATATGAACAGTATTGGGAATTTAGCAAGTTGACTTCTTCAGCACATCTGCTAAACGTAGATCACATACACACCCAATTAAAATATTTATTTATTTTTTTCTTTTTCCCAATTTTATGTTTTTCCATTTCTGATTTGGACACCCTGATAATACTGGCATAAGCATCATTTACCACAAAAATTCCATGTCCTGGGTTTTATGAGCTATAGCATTTAATCCCGACCAGTAGACACATTATCATCCCTCTTATACGGTGTGAAGTTTTCTTATTGTTTAAAGTTTAAACACCACTAACTCTTCAAAACAATGAAAAATATCACATGATTGAGTCACTTCAATATAAATCCCCCCACCCAAAAAATATTATTAATGAACATCACCGATTTCCTTTCCCACAAATTATTATTAATATTCGCTATGTGATCCTCCACTGACACAAGTAATGCACTAAATCTTACTTGCAGTAAGCACTATATGTGTTACCATTGCATTGAAGATTTATGTAATGGATTAAGGTAGATTTAAAATTTGGTAGATAAAATTTATACAAAAATTCAATTTGCTATTGAATCTTTGAAATTGTTAAATTTGGGAGAGACAACCTATTATTGAATTTTTACAGCTTCTACTAATATTGTCTAGCACACTATTTCTACAAGAAAAAATAGAGTAAATAGTGTAAATGGTATTAGCGAGGTAATAAAAATAACCATGAAAAGTTTGATTAATCATTAAATTGATCACTTTATAATTGTTAGGTTAACACTACAACTATCTGATTTAAAAGTTTAAACTTGTAAATATGGTGTGTCTATTATATTTATTACATAATACCTTCCTTCACTTGTGGGTAGAGATTTTTAACCATGCAAATTAGCTGGATAGTTTTTAATTTTAATTAGGTTGTAATGAGTGTGTAGATGTTAATGAAGGGACCGTTCATTAAAATTAATGATAAGACCATATAATTTTTCCTATAATCTAAACTTTCAAATGATCAATTTAATACTAAATTATACATTCTATAACTTTTTTTAATAATATTTACTTTATTTGCTGATGTGGAAGGATAATTTATTATAGAATTTTTACAATTTCTCCCAACATTATCTATTACCGACAAACTTGTTATAGTGAAAACGATGCTAATAAAGTAGTAAAAGTAATGGCAAAAAAAAAAGTAGTAAAAATAGTAATAAAAATATTTAATTAGATATTAAATTGATTATTTTGTAATTAAAGTAACAAATTGAATTTTTATGAAAAATTTAAGTCAGAAGTTTTTTTCCCAAAATTTGAAAGTTTACAAAAAGAACAGAACGTATACAATATGTATGTATACATATTTTCTTCTTTTACAAAATTTTTATAAATTTTTAATCTCGCGTGTATTTTAAATTTTTTGTATCACAGTTTTAAAAATATGGCCGTTTGAAGATATGTACGGATTCAACGGTTACTTATGTTCTCCAACCACCTGCACTTCAAGAAATTAATGCCAATCCTTCTTGAAGTTGAAACCCTCGTCTCTTTACTAATTTCACAAACCCTAGCACTTACTCTCGATTGATTACGAAAGCTTACCATATGAATACCTACCTCATGTTTATGCTTTCTGAACGAGAGAGCCTTCGTTCTCTCTTTCTTTATGTGTCCGGTCCGTTATGGACATGGGAGGGGAGAGGTGATTATCTTGGAAACACATTCTAGGTCAGTTTTCTTCATCATGTCCAAAGATTATCCCTGGTGATATAATTTTTGACTTTGTTTTTCACAGTTAACACGAATGATTTGATTTCACTTTTCAGGTCGTTCCATGCGTGCGTTACGGATGCTAAGACGTTCTTCCATTTCCCCCTTTTTTATTGCAGCAAGCTATGATGGAGCGTTATCCAGGTGATATTGAATCTATGCCATTTTTTTGTAAATTTGATTGAATTAAGTTTATTATTATTATTTTTTAGTAAATGGAAGAATATGCGTGGAAAGAGGGTAGTATTTCTATGTCTAGGTCTTCTTCTACTAACAACATCCATGTTTTAGTTTTTCTTTTCAATATTTTAGATTTTTCGTTCGGTTTCTTTCTATTTGAGTGATGGAATTGTTTAATGTGTTCGATTTTCTGAAGTTTCCTGGAATCTCAAAGTTTAGATCTTACAGATGATGATTTGTCTGAATCTATGATTTTCGCAAGGATTTAATTTTTTTCTTTTAAGTTAAGATAAAGGGAGTTGATCTTGGAGTTTATTTAAACCTTAATTAGGCATGTCATTTTCTCAAGGATGTTAATGAATAAGTACGAGGAACTAGATCCTGTAGTTTAATATCACGCTATTTAGTTTTTTCATATTGGGTTCCATCATATTGAACTCTTTCGTTTTACTTTGGCAATATATAAATTGATTTTTACAACCGCTTCTCAGGCAAGAAATCTAAGTTTTCCTAAGCATCAATGTTGAACATGGAGTTAAAAGTTGCTGAATTTTCTAACAAAAAAGAACGATGTAAACAATATTGAAATTCCCCTATTAAACAATAATGGTATTGCAAGTCCACATTTTTTTTAATCAGCTTCCTCGGTTGCTATAGGAAATAGTTCGAGTGCATAAACTGTATAGAAGAGTCCGATGGATCTAGATTCTACTTTACTAAACCCCTGCTTCGTAGCTTATAAACCTTCCTGCTTACTTTCCAGGGCTCCAAAATCCATGAAATATAGATAGATAGAAAGAGAAATTGATGTCGTGTTCTCTTCTCTCATCCATTCCTTTAGTTAGCATGTGACATGTGGGATAGTAAAGTTCGTAAATAAAACGACGATTACAAAAAAATTGACATATTTTGATATGTTATTAATCATGACATTGATATTAAGACTTAAGAGTAGTTACTTTAGTCACGTGAAAGTCTCGATATCATATGTAAGGCGCACAACACAGTAATAGGAGACGCTGGTGGAAAGTATAGTTTGAGCGAGCAATGTAAAGCATGCAAGAATCTAGATAAATATTAATCTATATAAAATAATTCATAAGTTCATTACAAAAGTCTTAGGAGCATTCCCTTGCTAAAAAGCTTCAAGGATCAAGTTATAAAATCTAAGTCTTTAAAATAGAACTTCAATAACTTCATCAAAAAATTTTTAAAGAAAGTCCGGCGTAGGTCTATGATTGGATTACCCTCAAAAGCTCTCAAAAGATGACTTACCTAGATAAACAAAGATCATGGATACAAAAGCAAATGATCCTGTGTATACAAAAATCTATACGGGTGTAAGTGTTACTAACTTAGTGAGAACATTCCCGGTTTACCATACTCAGAACAAAAGATATCAAACAAGTTTAATCATTCAAGCAAGTGGGATGCAATAAACACATGAACATACAAGACATATGGTTTTTCGGAAACCATATGTTGAATGAATTTATGTCCTTTATTCGGGATTGGGTATATTAGCTAATAGCCAACAAATAAATTTTATAGTTCTTATCGGTTATTATTCGTCATAAAAAATATGCAGATCTTACCGGCTATTACTCGTCACATGCAGATACTACCGGTTATGCTGACTACCAATATCATACACTTGTCCTACCAAATGTATAATAGCGAATGCAATGTGACTTGATTCGTGAAGTGCATGATTCAATTTTTATTAAGAGTCTAGCATTTAGTTACATTATTTTAAGGGTGATCATATAATTTTCAGGCACATCATACAATTTATTATAGACAATTCTAGACTCGATATACTTTATATGAATTCACCAATCATTATGAATCACGTGCACTTTTCATTTTATCTTTTTCCTATTTCTAGTTATTAAGCTACAAGTACATGCATGAGTACGAAAAATAAGAGAAGTAAACTTACTCGGCCATGACTTGATGACAACTCCCCTAGTTAAAGTAGTCTTTGGGATAACACATGTCGTCCTCCTCGGTTCTTAGGCAAAAGAAATACTAAAAATGAGTATTTCATAGAATTTCTATGTAAATTTTCTAACTCTATCTTCTATGTGCGATAAAATTCGGATTTGTGGAAATTCCAACCTAAAAATGGTTATAATTTGCTCATTTTAACTCGAAATTTCGTATATTATATATCGTTTTCTACCTACTCGAAAAGATCTATATATTTCTAATGTTATTTTTATCACAAAAAGTCATTTAGGTCCCAAAATGGTTTGATACAAAATCATCATAAATTTTCCAGCCGTTTACAATACAATTTTTCAAACTTTTTTTCACCCAAAAATCTTTAAGAAAAACTATAGATATGTATATTATTGGAAAACTCTTTTTGATATATAAATAGACTCATATTTTATGCATGATGCTATTGGTGTGTCTTAACAATTATTTTTCATAAAAACACTTTTTTTATGGGTTTGAAAAATTGGACTTTGAAAAATTTTTCTGTAAGTGGTTGGAATTGAAACTATAAATTCTTGGGTTATTATAAATAAGTGTTTTCTTTTTTATATTGTTATTTTCTTAATTCATCAATCGATAAATTAATTTTCCAAAGAAGATTTGGTTCTTTAAGGTACCTACAATTTTTATTTCTAGTGATTAAAAAAAAAAATAGAGTTTTCAAAAATTTTTCGGAGTTATTGGTAGTCTCTAATGTCTCAAATTGTGTTACATATATATTTTCTCTTCATATTTATGTTTTTCTATTTCTTAGCATATAACTTTATCATTTTAAAACTCCTTTCTTTGGCAAATTTTTTTTTTAAATTGGATTTATAAACTAGTGAATGGATTTTACCTTAATTTTGAAAACTTATCTAGAATTTATAGATAAGTTTTTATGAAAAATTTGTATCCTAAAGAATTATCAATATTAAAGTTTTAAACCAAAATCTTCATGTTATCAATTTGGAAAGAAAGTATGTATTCGTTTAGTTATTAATACCAAAATTCATCCTTGAAGAAATCTTTGTTATTAATACTTTAAAAATTCATGATGAACTTGTTAAGTTTTTGAAAAGAATAAGTAAAACAATCTCTAAGCCTTTGATGGGAAAATCCTTGCTAAGTGATAAAAATTCATTCTAAAAGAGAGTTTAGTCATATTTTTCTTTATTTAAGAAAAACTCATCTTTATTTTTGTTGAGACAATATCAATATGATTATACATGAATATGAATATATAGTTATGAGAAAGATAAAAATATCACTTAATAAGATAGAAAGAAATATAAGAAGCATAATAATAAGGTCAAGTATTGGGAGCCTAGCTTCATCATGACATCTTAGAGCTAATAAAAGACTAGTTC
Organism: Combretum micranthum; assembly: GCA_024138025.1. Taxonomy (NCBI): domain Eukaryota; kingdom Viridiplantae; phylum Streptophyta; class Magnoliopsida; order Myrtales; family Combretaceae; genus Combretum; species Combretum micranthum. The sequence continues at coordinate 159,200 of JAMXBD010002548.1, forward strand.
CAAAAAGAAAAAGAAAAAAAGAATAGAAAAAGCATAATAAGAGCAAAAATAGTAAGAGCATATTAGTAAGAAGTTAGTGAGTATTTTGATTCTAAGAAATATATAGATATAAAGTTAGGTTAGGTTAGGAATAATAATAACAACAATATCAATATAACAATATAATAATAACATAATAACAATAATAACATAATGGAAGTTTAGGCACGAACAAGAATAAAACATGAAAATATTGTTACTTCCTTAACACTATGGTCTTAGGAAACATACACTATGGTCATGTAATGTTGCATGAAATGTTGCATGACATGAAGAAAAGAATATGAGAAGTTTTACCTAAGGTTATGTATTTGTTGATGAAGAAGAAGAAGAGAGGTAATTGTAGTAATATGTGGATAGTAGTTTTTTAAAGAGAAGAGAAAGTTTGGAAGAGAGATTTGGAGATGAATTTTGTAGAGATATCTTGTAGAGTTTTGGTAAGAAAAGGAAGTGTGTGAAAGAAAAGGGGGAATTAGATGTAATTAAATAAAATGAAAAAAAAAATTAAATTGATGTAGAGAGGGGGGCATTGGCCATGTAAGGAAAATTTTATTTAATTTGTACTTTTGTAATGTCTAGTAATTAAAATGTGAGATATAAAAGATGTAAAGTTGTATTGGAAATAAAAAATGTAAGAAATAGGTATATAAGTATTAAGACAAAGTAGAGATAAATGAATAGTAGTAAATAGTGACATAAATAGTTGACAAGATAAATTAATACTGGTACTAAAAAAAATACGCATAAAAGTGCAATATTTGATATTTTTAGTTATCGAAAAATTATAAAACTGATATTTTTGGAATCTTTATATTATTAAGAGTCTAATGGTGTCATTGGAATATTTTTACTATTTCAAGCCTCGGGACACATTTTTCGAGAACTGATCCCATTTGGATTCGGAATGAACTAAATTTTGATGAATATGATCTTTTTAGACTTTCCTATATTATTACGAACTATAGCCTACGATTATTTCAATTTTATTGTTTTTGGGTTAAGAGCGTGGGATTGCTGGATATAAATACTAGAGTTTGATATGGACTTTGCTGACTTTTGGGGTGCTACTGCCGGTTGGTTTGGTTGAGTTATAGCGGGTTAGTTCTCATTGTTTGCTTCGTTTGGGAGAGGTTCTTGCTCCCGATTGCGATTCCGTCTGTTTCGTCTATTTGTACATTATTTCGTTAGTTTCGAAGTTTCGCTTTAAGTTTATGTCATAAAGTTTAACTTGAAATCACGAACTTTATAAAATCAACTAAATCTTCACAAAACCAAAAGATTAAAACAGGAATTCCAAATTATGAAATCTTAATAACAAACTCAAAGAAAACATTTAAGCACAAATGTTCATTATAAAACCACAAAGTTAAAATCAATCATAATGATGCGATGAATGAGATGATGCTTATGCGTCCTAAAATTGGTTATTGTCCTTATGATTATAGCATAAACTTTTAATTACTTGCAATATGTTATTACTCATATTAAGAAAATGTAAGATTTCTTCCTTGATATAGGATTTCATTAGATAAGCGAGGTCTTACATGAATCAAGATTTTTACCTTAAGTACACAAAACTTGCCATACCGCTATTCTAGACGTAATTCTTTTTCATCATCTTACTAATCGATTAAAAAAAAGCAAAAGATAAAAGACAAAAGTTACATCATACTAAATCCGTTAAAGAACCTATGAGTAAATTGGCATAACGCATTGCTCATAACAAAATTTCTATTGGACTATAAGGGTTAGACTTGCTCCCATCTCTCCTCTTTATCAATTGGAGTCTTCAAGGGTCGAACTTGGAAGTTGACCTCTACTAGATGAACTTTCGTCGTCCCTACGGATGAATTGACGTAGGTAAGCTCTTACGATCAACCTCCTTCTTTTAGGGAGTCGGGTCAAATCTTCTTGTTCATGCTCCTCCTCCTCCTCTTCTTCTTCTCTTGCTCTTTGTCCATTCCCACTATTCTCTTCTATTCCCAACTCTCTTCCAGATTCTTTCCAAATTCGGTCCACAGTCTCTCTTGCTTCCCTTAATATGGCTTCGTTCTCATTCTTCACTTCCATAGGATTATTGACTAATTCATTGGTCACCTAGGATGTTCAGTAACCTCATGAATATCTCTCCAAATAATTGGGTCTGGATCAGTTTCTATCCTACCATAATAGAGGATCTCCAAATTTCTGTCAAAGTCCATATTTGGTGGGTTTGGCACATGATTGGGGTCTTCCTCTATCATCATAGGTGGTGGTGTTCTAGCTTCCTCTTCTTCAACCCAATTTGGATCCTCTTCCTTTTCTTCTTCCTCCTCTTCATTTCCTTCATTCTCATTTCCATCATCATTCTCATCAATATTATTTTCTTCCATAGGCTCATTTGGTAATTGCATCTTGATCTCACTAGCATGACGGGTTTGGATCCCTATAGTTGGTGGTAAAATGTTTAGGTATACTCCCTGCCAGATGAAGTGGTTCCTAGCATCAGCTATGTTCCACTCTTTATGATCCATTAGGTCATCATGGGCACAGACATACAAAGGTCCAATACTATTCCGTACTCTAAAGTCTGGATGAGTAAGATTTCCTTCATTTTTCAAGATAAAAGTAGCCTCCCTGAACATTGGCTCACGTCTGTATTCTACCATGATTCTTTCCATTGTATAGATAGTTTCCAACATGGTTCATTTCCTTCTTCTAATGGGATCATTTCCACTATCGACACCCACCGTGTATACCTAAGACCTTCCTTCCACATCCTGTATATTTCAGCCATGGTTCGCGGTCTTTGAGCTAAAGCAAAGTCTTCGCATAAAGTTCTCAATCTCAAGCGATATTCCACAAAAAATTTCTTTATGACTTATAAAAATGTTCCTTTCCCTTTCTCGCGTTCCCCCTAAAGAAACCTATACCAAGAAACGACTTCTAGTTAGCTTAAACTTTTAACTCCGTTTTTATCCTACTGTTTAATTACTTAAACCCTTAAGCTTTTAAAGTTCTATTGTCATGCTTTATAACCTTAGGCTCTGATACCAACTTAAACTGTCACGCCTCATAGGGTATTCTAAACGTAATAGTCCGCCGCATGCTATATAAGAGTTAGGAATTACTACCACAATTATTCCAAAGTCTCGTACTGTCACGCCCCATAGGGGTATCCTAAACGTAACAGTCCGCCACATGCTATATAAGACTCTCGAATTACTATCCGAGTCCTTCGGGAGTCTTGTATAGATGTAAGGCGTTCCTTTACGATAATAGAATACTCTATTCAATCAAGTTAAGAAGTTTAATGTGGCATTCGATAGCCTTAGATGATAAATCAAAACACAAACATAAAGTTACAAATTTTAAGAGGCATTTCCCCACAAAAGAATATTAAGATCCATTACAGCCATCCAGAGTCTTTTGGTTTCCTGTGAAAGTCTAAACAAAACCGAAATAAACTTCTAAGGGAAACGCCTAGCTCCGGTACCTGAGCTGTAGCCTGCCTTGGCCTAAGCCAAATAAACTCATGCTGCAACAAGTAAAAACTAAAAGGGCGTAAGCTAACTAGCTTAGTGAGTGAAAACTTTCATATCACAATTTCAACAAAACATTCAAGTAAGTGGTTAATCAATCAAGTGGAATGCATCAAACACGTGAGTTCAACAAACATATGACCAGCCGGAAATCAGATGTGGATGGACTTGCGCCCTCATCCCGGGTTAGCAGATTAACGAATCCTGCGGTACGATGCCGTTTAGGCTCACGGTCAACCAACTCATATATTCGTTTTATGGATCACGATTAACCAACATATTCATTTTATGGATCACGATTAACCAACATATTAGTTTTATGGATCACGAAAAACCAACAAATGCTAGTGCTCCATCCCCATCGTGATATGAATGAGTTTAAGTTTATAATTGAGGTCTAATAATCGATTAGTCCAATTCTTTTAGGTGACCAAGCAATACTCGCAGACAATCAATTTTAGCTCCTCTCTATACAAGCAATGAATTACCATCCGGCTTCGATATTTTTAAATTCAACTTCACATATCAACAGCAGATAAATATAATTCCCAAATAACCCCATCATGCATATTCATTTTTTTCTTTGCTTAGCAACTAGTGCAACTATCATTACAATCACAAGCAATAATTGAAATTGGAAGTAATACTCATTCGGCCATGGTACGCCGGTCTCTTAGTAATAATAATCGGGCGGTAAGGATTCGTCGTTCTTGGGATCACCTACCAAATAAGAATAACCTAATGAGAACTTTACCACTTAACTAATTCAAACTATGCATCTAAACTTAATAAAATCGTGATTCTTGCTATTTGCAGAAGTTCCAACTTAAAACGGTCATAATTGGTCATTTTAACTGGAAATTTCGCAAATTTTATGTCGACTTTATCTACTTCGAAAGATCTATCTATTTTCAATATTAATTCCAAGTTTTGAAAACATTTAGATCACAAAACAGAGGGATCAGATCTGTTCTATAACTTTTCCATTTTCGAAAAATTGTTTTGCACTTGCTTGAAATGTATCTAGTTGATGATTCATGTGTATATAAAATATGAATGAGTTCCTAATATGAATGACATGTGATGAGGTCAATATATGCATGATCTTGATGATTTTTGATAATGAAACTTTAAGAACTCCTAATTCTTACAAGACTTCAACAATTTCTTGAAAATCCAATTTTTCCGAATTTGCACCTCCTTAATGTTTTGGGATTTCATTCTTAGAATTTACTTGTTTTCTAAATGAAAAATGAGTCTTCATCATCTATACTATCTAAGACCTTCATTTTTACATAAAAATTTACATTTTTCACCTTGCAAGTATGTTTTTAAATAAGCTTTTCACAAAAATCCGAATTTTAGAAAAATTCATTTCTTGTATGTTTCCTTTGAGAAAACTTGTTTAATGCATCAAAATTTAAAGTTTTACTATATCTATTACCTAAGGACTTCATTTAACACATAAAACATGCAATTTGAGCTTGAATACTAGGTGATTACATATGCATCATCTCAAGTTACGAATTTAACAAATTGAACACTAACTCAAAATTTTCCATCTTAATTCCACTACTTATTTTACACATTACTCATGTCTAAACTCACTTCAACTTGTAAAAATCATTACTTAGTATTACCTATTACTTATACCCTTCATCTTTCATGTAAAATATGAGTTTCAAGGTGGTTTCAAGGGTTTTTAAAATAGGTCTTAAAGTTCATCCGAATTTTCCCTTAAACACTTCTAACAAAAACCTTTTCTTTTCAAGTTCCTTGTCTTATATTCATAAAGATCTACCAACTAACACATTCATATATACAAGACTAAGCTTTTATGATCATTAATGGATGAAAACACAAAATATTCATATGAACATGAATGTCAAGAAAAACATGAGTGTCTAAACACTAGATCTACAACTTATAATGCATGAAAATGAGTTTAAAGACATGAACATATATTTTTCATGCAAGATCTCTACTTTTATATGCATGAACAAAAGCTTATTAAACACAAGATCTTCTTTTGTAATGGCTTGAGATTCATGTATTAATGTTTTCTTATCCCTAGCATTGCTCATTGGGATTTTAAGGTGAAAACATACAAGAATACTCTTGCCATTGCAAGATTAAGTAGTAACAAAGCTTGAAATCATCACCTAAAAGAAGTTTTGGAGAAGAAAGGAAGAAGAAATGAACTTGTGAGTGGATGTGTGTGTGTGAGGGGGTGTCACGGCACAATGAGGAGAAAAGAGAGAGTTTTGCTCTTTGTAAAAATTTTGAATGAGTAAAAATGAGGAGAGAGAGTGAAAATGAGTTTATATATTAAGTGAATTAGGGTTTAATTGTATTAAAAAGAAGTAAATTAAAACAAATAGAGGGAAAAGGGGGAGGGGGTGCGCCGGCCACACTAGGAGGAGAGAGAGGGAGTGAGTTGAATTTGATTTAAATTGTAATTTAAGTAATAAAATGTAATATATGTAATAATATAGTAGGAAACAAAATTTTCTTAGAAAAGAAAATATAATGAGTAGTTGTAAGGATGTAAGAATAGGGTATGGGTAGTGTGTAGTGTAGGTTGTACTTGTGAATAGTGGTAAATAGTAGACAAGACATTTACTTTACCGGTAGTAAAGAAAATACGACAAAAAGGCTATAACTGTAATTTTTATAGCCCGAAAAATTATAAAATTTATTTTTTGAAATCCTTATAAAATTTCGGTTCTAGTGAATATTCCAGAATATTTTTCTGAGTTTCTAGTCCCGAGGCTCGTTTTTCGGTAATGGGGAAAGGCCTAGAATAGAAAATTTTTCGAAATTAAAACTTTTTAAGGTTTGAATTATACTTTAAAACAATAATTCACATTAATTTATTTTATAAAACTTCTTTTGTTATGAAACCGAAAGAAAGCCGGATTTAGGGTTTCTAAGCTTCTATCACTAAGCTTGAACTAGACCGATTTAGAGTTTTGCTTTTTGGTTTTCGGAGTTTACTTGGCTACTAGGAAAACCGGGGTTTACAACCTCCCCACCTTAAACAGAGTTTTGTCCTCAAAACTGAACCGACATACCTTGTCCTTCAAATAACTCGGGTACTTCTTTCGGATTTCCTCCTCAGCTTCCCAAGTTGCTTCCTCAAAGGCATGATTCCTCTATAATACTTTAACGTAATGAATATCCTTATTCCGTAGCCTTTGGGTTTTCTTATCCAATATCCTTATGGAGTGTTCTTCATATGTCAGATTTTCCTTTAGCTGAATAGGTTCCAACTCCAAAATCCTCTTCGGGTCAGTCACATACTTTCTTAACATTGACACATGAAACACATTGTGAATCCCAAATAAATTCGGTGGTAAAGCTAGCCGATATGCTAGATCTCCGACTCTTTCCAAAATTTCGAAGGGTCCAATATATCTTAGGCTCAACTTTCCTTGTGTGCGCATTCTTTTTATACTCTTAATTGGACTTATCTTCAGGTACACATGGTCACCTACTTTGAATTCGAGTTCCCTTCTTTTCAAATCTGCCCAGCTCTTTTGTCTATCATGAGCCTCTTTCATCTTTCACTAGATTACCCTCACCTTATCGGCTTCTTCTTGTACCAATTATGGCCCGATAGCTATCTTTTCCACTTCGTCCAAAACAGAGGGGATCTACAACGCCGTCCATACAAGGCTTCATAGGGTGGCATCTGAATAGTTGAGTGGTAGCTGTTATTGTAAGCAAACTCGATGAGATGTACATGACTATCCCAACTTCCTTTGAATTCCAAGGCACAAGCTCTCAACATGTCTTCCAGGGTTTGGATCGTCCGCTCAGATTGTCCATCAGTCTGAGGGTGATATGCCGTACTGAAGTGCAATTTGGTACCCAAACTCCTTTGCAGGCTTGTCCAAAACTTAGACACAAATCTTGGGTCTCTATCTGAAATAATCCCTGCTGGTATGCCATGTAATCGCACAATTTCTCGAATGTAGATCTTAGCTAGCTTTTCCATTGAATAAGTCATATTTATGGGTAAGAAGTGCGCTGACTTGGTTAACCGGTCCACTATTATCCATACAGCATCACAGCCCGATGAAGTCTTTGGGAAACCACACACAAAATCCATGGATATCTGATCCCACTTCCACTCGGGAATGGGTAAAGGCTTTAATAATCTACCTGGCCTTTGGTGCTCCACTTTCACTTGTTGGCAAACCGGACACTTCATCACATAATCTACTACATCTCTCTTCATTCCGTTCCACCAGTAGTGGCTTTTCAAATCTTGGTACATCTTAGTACCTCCCGAATGCATAGTATAACCAGAGTTATGGGCTTCACTCGTTATTTCCTTTCTCAACTCCTCATCTTCCGGCATACACAACTTTCCCTTCATTCTGATCACATCCTCATCGTCTACTGTGAAGTCCAGGTATTTTCCTACTTGGGTTCTCTTTTTAATCTTTTGTATCACCTCATCATACCTTTGGGCTTCCTTGATTCTTTCTATTAGGGTTGGCTCCAATGCCAGATTAGCTATCTCAAGCTCTACACTTTGGTCTATGGACTCAATCTTTAATCTCTCAAAATCCCTAATCAGATCTCTTTGACTTGTGATCAAGGCAGCTATTTCTCCATAATTTTTTCGACTTAGGGCATCTGCAACTGCATTAACCTTCCCTAGACAGTAGTTCATTCCCAAATCATAATCTTTTATTAGTTCCAACCATCTCCTTGTCTCATGTTTAGCTCCTTTTGTGTGAACAGATACTTAAGGCTTTTATGATTTGTGTATATCTCACACCTCTGTCCATATAAATAGTGTCTCCAAAGTTTCAGAGCGAAGACAACCACGACCAGCTCCAGATCATGTGTGGGGTAGTTTTGCTCGTGGGGTCTCAACTGTCGAGAGGCATAGGCAATAACTTTCCCTTCTTGCATTAATACGCATCCAAGGCCATTCCTCGAAATGTTACTATGCACTGTATAAGACTTTTTCGGGTCTAGTAGAACCAAGATCGGTGCTGATACTAGTCGCCGTTTCAACTCTTGGAAACTCTGTTCCCTTTATCTGTCCAAACAAATTTCTCATTCTTTTGGGTTAACTGAGTCAGTAGCTTGGCTATCTTTGAGAAATCCTTCACAAACTTGCGATAGTAGCCAGCCAATCCCAAGAAACTTCTTACTTCGATAACCGTTTGTGGCTGTTTCCATTCTACTACAGCCTTAATCTTTTCGGGGTCAACTGATATCCCTTCTCCAGTTACCACATGTCCAAGAAAAGATATTCTATCCAACCAAAAATCACATTTGGACAATTTGGCGTATAACTTATTCTCTCTCAAAGTTTGCAACGCCAATCGAAGATGTTCTTCGTGTTGTTCCTTGGTCTTAGAATATATTATGATATCATCTATGAAGACTATTACACACTTATCCAAAAGTGGCTTGTAAACCCTGTTCATGAGATCCATAAATGCAGCTAGAGCATTGGTCAACCCAAACGACATCACCAAAAACTCGTAATGTCCATAACGAGTACGAAAAGCCGTCTTTGGTACATCATCGGGCTTTATTCTTAATTAGCGGTATCTTGAACGTAGACCAATGCGTGAGAACACGCATGCTCCTTGCAGTTGGTCAAACAAATCGTCGATTCTTGATAGCTCATGGTAATCGATACACAATCTCATTGATCCATCCTTTTTCTTTACAAACATGACAGGTGCGCCCCATGGCGACACACTTGGTCTTATGAATTTCTGATCCAAGAGTTCTTCTAATTGTCTTTAACTCCTTTAACTCGGCCGGTGCCATTTGGTATGGTGCTTTGGATATCGGTTCGGTGTTTGGAGCTAAAACAATCTCGAAATCAATTTCCCTCTTTGGTGGTAACCCAGGCAAAATCTCTAGAAACACATCTAAATATTCATTTACCACCGGTATGTCCCTTTCTTCCCGAGTTTCCTCTTCATCCAAAATGCCTTCGATAGGGACCATCTCTTCATCCTCCATCATTAACTCGAAGGAGTTCAATCCGAACTTTCTCGGAACTAAGGTTTCTCCCACAAACTCCACTTCTCCTCCCGATTGATCATAGAAACACACTATCCTTCTTTGGCAATCTACTACTGCTTTTACCTTACTTAACCAATTCATTCCAAGGATAACTTCGTATTTACTCATCTCCAATATTATTAAATCACTTTTGGAGTGGTGTTCGTGAATTTCCAATGGACAATCCTTTTATCGATTCCCGAGTTGACACAAACTTCTGGTAGGCGTCTTAATCCTTAAACTAACAGTAGTTGTTGTCACGGTCCTTGACTTTTCGCTAGCACAATGGAACCGTGCGGCGCTTACTGTCCTACCTGAGTAGTAGTAAGCAAGCCTAACACAGCAATATTCGGTTAACAATCAATCTTAATATCTGTAAGCAACACACGTAGGCAACAGTAAGTAACCAACAAGAAGTAAAAAGGGACGCGGGCAAGAATCGATCTGAAAATGTGTCACACTTTATTAATCTCATGTATAGGCAACGGTAAAGTGTGTGTGGGGGTTTGTGTAAACTGGGATATCATTCACTGTGGGCAGTCAACCGGTGAGTAATAGATTTTATCCAGAAGAGTTTTCACACCCCCACAAAGAGCTTTATTAGCTTTTGTGGTTCTTGCAGGAGGAGACATTAAAATTGGTGAGGAGGCAACACCAAAATTAAAATAAGTAAATAAAAATAATTTACAATAATCCCCCCTTCTACTCCTAATATACAAGAGATTGTCACATCCTCCCCCACTTAATCTATTGACGTCCTCGGCAAGGTGTGCTGGAGGTTGATCCTAAGGCTTGATTCTTTCTTGCTTTAACTGCTCTCCTCTCAGCATGAGGCATAAGATCTTCTTCTATCTCCTAGCTGTTGTCTTCTTCTCCACAATCTTTCCACTTCACTAAGTATTCAGTATGTACTGCTCCAGTGGATCTTTGACACTTCGTTCAGCAAGGATGTCTTTGACGGCTTCTTTAACGTTGAAGTTGAACTTAACATTCGGCCGCTTTGACTCATTACGCTTTGGGTCTTCCATGTCAGAGTAATATGGCTTCAAAACACTTACATGAAAGACAGGATGAAATTTCAACCCTTTAGGAGCTCTACTTTGTATGCGGCTTTTCCAATCTTGGCGATGATAGCAACTGGACCAACATACTTCTGCATAAGTCTTTTGTCTTTATGCTTTAATGGTCTGATCTGGTCTAGAAAAGCTTGATGAGGACTTGATCTCTAACATTGAATTCTCTGGGTCTTTGCTTCTCATCTGCCCATTTCTTCATGCGTCTGGAAGCTCTTTCAAGACAGACCTTGGCAACTTCAGATTTCTGCTTCCAATCCTTTGCAAACATATAAGCCTTTGGGCATTTCCCTGTATACGGCACTACCACTGTGTGGGGTAACAGTGGTTGCTGACCCATAACAATTTTCATAGGGCTCTTGTTGGAGGAAGAGCTCTGCTGGATGTTGAAATAGAACTGGGCAATATCCAGCAAATCCACCCAATTCGTCTGGTTGGCAGCAACAAAGTGCCGCAAATACTCCTCTAGCATCCCATTAAACCGCTCTGTCTGTCCGTCACTTTAAGGATGGTGGCTGGAGGACATACTGAGTTCAGACCCTAAAATGCTGAACAATTCGGTCCAGAACTTCCCTGTGAATCTGGCATCCCGATCACTCACAATGTTTTGAGGCACACCCCAAAACTTCACAACATGCTTGAAGAAAAGCTGGGCAGTCTTTGTAGCATTCGAACTCTTCGTGGTTGGAATGAAAGTGGCATACTTTGAAAACCTGTCTACCACAACAAAGATGGATGAGAATTCACCTACTTTAGGTAAGCAAGTGATGAAATCCATGGAGACACTCTTCCATGGACGAGAAGGCACCGGAAGAGGTTCCAACAACCCTGCAGGTTTCTGCCTCTCGATCTTGTCCTATTGACAAGTTAAACACGTTCTAGTGTAGTTCATCACATCTTCCTTCATATCCGGCCAGTAATAACCCTGCTTCAACAAGCTCATCATCCTCTGCCATCCGGGATAACCAGCCTACAATGTATCATGGCACTCCCTCATGAGCGCCCTCCTCAAGTTCCCCACCTTGGGAACATACAGGCGTCGACCTTTGGTGTAGATCAAATCACCTTCAACCCAAAATCTGCGAGTCTTACCCTCCTTAATCAACTGCTTCAAGTTCTTGGCCAACAGGTCTTGACCCAAGTGTTCTTTAATCTGCTCTCGGATAGTACCAGCAACTCGACTGACAGACTGTTGGGCTATCTCGGCCAAATAGGCCAAATCTACTCTTCTACTCAAAGCATCTGCCACCTTATTTGTATGTCCACTGCGATACACAATCTCTATATCAAACTCTGTAAGGAATTCCTGCTATCTCGCCTGCTTGGCTGACAGTTTCGGTTGAGTAAGAATATGGCTGGCAGCAGAATTATCAATTCTCACAAGGAACTTCGACCCCAATAAGTAATGCTCTCACGTTCTGAGGCAGTGCACAATAGCTAATAGCTCCTTCTCCTGTATAGAGTATCTGCGCTCAGTAGGGTTCAGCTTCCTACTCTCATATGCCACTGGATGACCCTCCTGGATCAACACTTCACCTAAGGTGATATCAGAGGCATCTGTGTGGACTTCAAAAGGTTTGGAGATGTCAGGTAGGGCAAGGGCCGGCTCCTCTGTCACAATCCGCTTCAACTCTTCGAAGGCAGCCTGACACTCCTCATTCCAAGACCATCCTCGGTCCTTCTTCAAAAGATTTGTAAGGGGAGCAACCCTCCTGGAATACTCCTCTACAAACCGCTGGTAATAATTGGCAAGTCCAAGAAACGAGCGTAGCTCAGTAATACTTCTTGGAACAGGCCACTCTCGAATAGCATATACCTTGGCTCCATCCATCCTGATGTGCCCTTCTTCAATCACATGCCCAAGAAAGTTAATGCACTTCTGGGCAAAAGCACATTTCTCACGCTTCACGTACAAATGGTTTTCCCTCAACTTCTGAAATACCATCTGCAAGTGTTTCACATGGTCCTCCAACGTCCTGCTATACACAACAATGTCGTCTAGATAGACAACCACAAATTTATCCAGATAATCACGAAAAACATTATTCATTAAAGTACAAAAAGTTGCAGGAGCATTAGTGAGACCAAACGACATCACCAGGAATTCGTAAGCCCCATAACGAGTTACACAAGTAGTTTTGGGCTCATCTCCCTCAGCAATGCGGACTTGATGATAGCTTGAGCGAAGATCCAATTTGGTGAAGTATTTGGCACCACTCAGTTGATCAAACAAATCAGCAATAAGAGGAATTGGATAATGATTTCTCACTGTAAGTTTGTTGAGAGCTCGATAATCAATACACAATCTCAAACTCCCATCATGCTTCTTCTGAAATAAAACAGGAGCCCGTATGGTGCTTTTGATGGACGAATGAAACCCACCTCTAACAACTCATCAAGCTGCTTTCTCAATTCTGCTAGTTCTGGAGGCGACATTCTATATGGAGCCTTGGCAGGTGGCTTGGCCCCCGGGATCAGCTCAATCTCATGATCCACTGGCCTTCTTGGAGGTAACTCCTTCGGGAGCTTGTCAGGCATAATGGAACCATACTCCTTCTCTGTCAAGACAGCAAGAATGTTGGCTCTTGGTGCTGGAGCCCTTGCTTCAATTGGAGCGCTGAAAGCATCATTGCCCAATGCTCTTACCTCTGCTACTCCCATTACCAGCTTTCCTCCTCTGAACGAGCACACAACATGGCTTCTCACCCATAAACATTAGGTAATCGGCTACTGGCAAGGAAGCAACTCGAGCGCTTCTCAAAAATTCTATCCCAGGACTATTCTGAAGTCATCTAAAGGGACAGCAATGAAGTTGAGATTCCCGCTCCAATCTTCAACCTTCACCTTCACACTCTTTGCAACTCCCTGAACCAGACAAGCCTTATAGTTTACAGCTTTAATTTGGCTAGAATCATCAGATAACACTAGCCCCAATCTCTGCTCTTCGGGCACATCAATGAAATTGTGTGTAGCTCCTGAATCAATCATTGCACTGGCAATCTTGCCGTTGATGTGCAACTGAACAAACGTCAGTTCATTGTCAGTCTTTGTTTGCTGGGCTCTGTGGCGGCTTTCCCAACGGCTGACAACATGTGTAAAGCTCCCATCCTGGGCTGCTCTTCACAATCTTCCTTAGATTCCTCATTCGGACAAACACCCTCTGCCTTCTTCGTTAAGGCATTGAGTTCAGCCTTAGTTGGACATTCTGCTACCCTGTGAGGTCCGTTACACAGGAAACAAGCAAGTGGTGGCTTCTTGCCACTGGTTGAAGCACCATTTTTCCCTGTCTGTCGAGAACCATTAAATTTCTTCTGGCCCCCTCCATTACCCTGATTGTTAGAACTTGAGGCTCCCCCACTTTTGGATTTGCCCGACTTGCCAGACTTTCCACCATCGTGTCCCGATGATGCACCCTTCCCTCTGGAATAATTGGTATAGTTTGTAAACCTCGATTTTTCAAGTAGCTAAGATAACCCTAGAACCGGAAACCAAAACCCTAAACCGAAATATGTTAAGACTGGAGTGAGAACTAGGAACCCTAATTTCGGCTTTTCCTCGGTTTCCAATTAAGAAACTTTTATAAGAAAATTTAATTTTGAATATAGTTCTTGATTATATTTCAAACCAAGAAAATATCAGATTTTTACAAAATTTCATTCTGGGTCATCCCGAGACCCATTATAGAAAAGCGTGCTCCAGAACTAGAATTTCAAGAATTTACTTATGAGTACTCATTTGAATCGAAATAAAATGAGGATTTCAAAAATATAGTTTTCATAATTTTCCGGCTTATGAAAAATACAATTATAGCCTTCTTATTCGTATTTTCTTACTATCGGTAATTAAATTGTCTTATCTACTATTCTCTACTATTCACAAGTACAACCTATGCCTATCTATTTGTACACTCTATATTTGCAACACTTACCATCACTCAATCACCTCCCCTTTTCAAAGGATTTTTGTCTCTTAAAAATCAATACAAATTATGACAAATGGTACTTAAATCAAATCAAAGCTAAATCAATCAAACCAAAAAGGAAAATCAAACTTTTCCCCCCCCTCCTCCATGAATAGTGGCCGGCGTGTAACCCCCTCCATGAAGCTCCATTTTGCAATTTTTTTTTATTATTTTAGTCCCATTTAACCTAATTTCAAATGCTATATAAACTACTTTTTCTCTCTCTCACTTCATTCTTTCACTTTTCAAGTTTTACAAAGTTAAAAAGCTCTCAATTCTCTCCCTCATTCCCCTCCTTTGCCGTGACCTTGATGCGCCGCCCCCCCCCTTTGCTGTGAGCTTGGACCTGGTTTGGTTGAACTTCCCACCAGGATTATCCTTAATACTATGGTATGGCTTGAATCTTTTCCCTCTATAGCTGGAGCTGGAGGCGTCAAAGTGCCTTTTTCCGAACACTCTTTTGTCCGACTCACATACTTTCTCTTCTTGGCCCCTTCAATCAATCGGGCCTTCTCGATTACCTCAAGATAGGTCGGTAATCCAGATTCCTGTATCTTCACCCTTAGGTCTTCATCGAGACCTTCCAAGAATACTTGTTTCTGCAGTTCCTCACTATTTTTGTATGATTCAGGAGCATACTGCAGCAGATGATTGAATTCTGTTTCGTACTGCTCAATCGTTCTGCCTCTTTGTCTAACATGCAGAAATCCACTGTACCTTACTCGGAGGCTGGCGGGGAAATAGTTCTCTAGGAACTCTCTATGAAAGGTCTCCCAGCTAATCGGGGGTGCCAAACTCCTTCGTTTCGATTCCCACCATAACCTGCATTATACTCAACATGTAGGTGCCGTACTCCAATCGGAGATGTGGTGGGGTCTCGTAAGCGCAAAGGAGCGCTCAATTTGAGCTAACCAATCCTCTGCCTCATCGGGCTTTCCAAATGCCCCATCAAAGTAGCGGTTGCTCTTTATAAAATCGGGGAGGGAACTCCTTTGGTATCCTCTTTGCGGTGGAGGGGGTGGATAACGAGCATTATAAGATTGCTCCTCAGGTGGTATGGGAAACTCCGCTTGCATTCTCCTGTATGGAGGGGGTGGTGGAGGTGGTGGCAAAGATGCGGAATCCCTTAGACTTGGTTCGGGATTTTGGGGTTGGTTCTGGTTTTGGTTCTGGATGAATGCAGCAAACATATTTGTTAAATTCCCGATTGCATTCATCATTGCTGCTTGGGGATCGGGTGAGCAGCTTCAGGTATGTTAGCTTGGGGGTGCTCCGGTTGGTTCGCGCTACTAGCCTCACTTGGGAGTGGTTCTGCTCCCTGTTTCGGTTTCTCCGGTTTCGTCTGTTACATAATGTCTTAATAAGTTTTATTTCTTCTTTAGGTTTTGCGGTTTATAAAACTTGATTAGGGAATTTGCGAAAATTCTAGGAATAAATTAAAGAACTATAGAATTTACAAAAGATTCCCGAAGATCAGAATTTCAATTTTCCACAAGGTTCTTAAAGTAGAGAAATCATAATAATCAAAGAAATTTAAATCAAGTAATCATAATAACAAAGAATTTCTGAATCAAATGATGATATGAATGAGAATATGTTTATGCAATTAAGTATAATGAATGTAGCCTACTACTAATGCAAAAGTATGATGTTTGTGAAACTTCATTCTTGGAATCAACATAATACTTCATTGATTTGATGTGCTGTACAAGAGTTGTTTTTCAATTAAGCTTACAAAATTAGACAACACAAATCAAATCTTCCGATACTAGCCGATAAAGTCTACCTAACAACATCTAGGACATGGAAAGAAAAGAGACAAGGAAAGGAAAGACATACTAAACCATAAAGAGATCCTAAGGCAATTTGGCATCCCGCATTGCCTACTATTCAAAAGAAACCATTGGACTCTATGGGATACTAGATCCTATAGCTTAATCAGAGTCGTCTGATGAGGGGCTGGGGAGTCGTCCTCGACTAGAAGATCCTCCATCATCCTTTCGGATGAACTGACTCAAATAGGCCCTTACAGTCAATCTCCTTCTCTGAGCGGGTCGGGCTAGAGGCTCTGGTTCCTCCTCTCTTCTCCTCCTCTTCTCTTCCTCTTCTTCTTCTCTCACTTCTTGATCTCCCTCTTGATTTGTTTCCTCTCTATCAACTCTATCATTGGATTCATTCCTAATTCCCATCTCTCTTTCCTTCTCTTCCAGCTTCCTCCCACATCCTGCTCCATCTTTCTCTGAATTCACCTATCCATTGTCAGCTTCATTCATTCTCTCCACAGGTTCCGGAACTACCGGCTCGGGGCTATGGCATCAACCTCAGGGGGATGCTCGCCTACGGGTATATCCTTCCATATGGTGGGGTCGAATTCTGGTTCTACCCTCCCACTATCGGGTATGTCCAGATCCCTATTGAAGTCCCATACAACTGGTTCTGGTAGCGGTTGGGTTGTTCTGGAGCTATGACTGGAGGGGTAGGGGATCTAGGTATTTCCTCTTCCATCCAATTCGGGTCCTCTTCTGGGTCTTCCTCCTCCTCAGATTCCTCCACATTGTTTTCTCCTCCCTCATTGTTTCCTTCATTCACCTCATCTTCCTCAACAACTGGGGCATTAATCAGATGTCCCCCCGTTTCCTACTTGTGGAGCTGGAGCTCCTCCTAGAAATGGTACAATATCGAGGTATCTAGCTTGCCACACAAAGTGATTTCTAATATCCGCCAGATTCCAATCCCTATGATCATCAAGGTCATCACGGGCATGCACATAGAGAGGTCCTATACCATGCCAAGTCCCAAAGTCTGGGTGGGTGGGGCTCCCTTCATTCTTTAGAATAAATGTAGCTTCTCTTAGCATAGGTTCTCCAGCATATTCTACCATCACCCTCTCTAGGGTATAAATAGTCTCCATAACTGTCCATCTCCTTCTTCTTATTGGATCGTATCTTAATTGATCTATCACAGATATCCATCTTGTATACCTAAGACCTTCTTTCCATAATTTATACATTTCCCTTATCGTCCTAGGTCGTTGTACCAATGCAAAGTCTTCGCATAATACCCTTAGTCGTAGTCGGTATTCCACCATAGTCTCATTTAGGCTTTTGGTGAAGTTTCTAGCTCTTTCTCGGGTTTCACCCAAGAAACCTACAACAAGAAAACTATTAATTAGCCTAGCTTTTAACTCCAATTTTATCCTAGTTACTTAGTTCTAGGTTCGATTTTAACTCTATTGTCATGCCTAATAACCTAGTGCTCTGATACCAACTTAAACTGTCACGCCCCATAGGGTACCCTAAACGTAACAGTCCGCCACATGCCATATAAGATTCCCGAATTACCACCTTAGTCTTTCGAGAGTCTCATATAGATGTAAGGCGTACCTTTACAACAATAGAGTACAAGTCCGAATGGAGATAAAAGCTTAATTTGGCATGCATAGGCAGTAGGATATAATTCATGAAACATAAATAAATATTACAAATTCTAAGGGGCATTCCCCCGCAAAAGAATATTTAACGGTCTATTACAGTCATCCAAGTCTTAGAAGTTTTATGGAAGTCTAATACAGAAATTACAACTTCTAGGGAAAACTCCTAGCTTCGGTACCTGTTCAGCCGGGTCACGTCGCCTAAGCCACAAATGGTAAGCTGCAAAAGGAATGGACTGTAGGGACGTAAGCTAACTAGCTTAGTGAGTGTAATCTCCCACAAAACATTTATGTCCACAACAATTCAATCAAGTTATTAATCAAGCAAGTGTATGCATCAAACACATGAGTTCAACATACATATGACCAACCGGAAATCATATGTGGATGGAATTGCGCCCTCCATCCCGGGTTAGCAGATTAACGACTACTGCGGTACTAACAATATCCCGTTTATGGTTCACGGCTAACCTACGATTATTCGATGTCGTTTATGGTTCACGACTAACCTACGATTATTCGATGTCGTTTATGGTTCACGACTAACCTACGATTATTCGATGTCGTTTATGGTTCACGACTAACCTACGATTATTCGATGTCGTTTATGGTTCACGACTAACCTACAAATGCTAATGCTCCATCCCCTTGTGATATGCACATGTCAATTTAGCATTAGTCCAAGTAGTTGATTAAGCCAATTTACTTAGGCGATCAATCAATTTTCAGACAATCCATCATAGCTAACTATACAATCAAAGTTTATCACCCGGTTTCGATATTCTTAATTTGTTCTCACATCATCATCAATCATATAATTTCCCATTAATCCCCATCATTCATATTCCATTCATTTGACCTACATTCTAGTGCACTACTTTACAAGCACATACAATAAATGAATCGGGAAGAAAAACTCACTCCGCCATTGGTACACCGTTCTTCTAGTAATAATAGTCCGGAGGCAAATAGTCACCGTCCACGGGTTCACCTATTCATATAAGAAATACCCTAATAAGTATTCTACCAACTTAGGACACTAAAACTCTAAGAAAACTTAGTGAAATCGAATTCGCGTCATTTCGAAGTTCCGTTTTAAAATGGCCATAACTTGGTCGTTTTAAGTCGGAATTTCGCAAATTTTATACCGATTTCTATCTACTTCGGAAGAGCTTTCTAAATATGAAGTTTAAATCAAGTTTTGAAAATATCTAAGCCTCAATTGAGGGATCAGATCTGTACAGCGGGTTTGTCAATTCCAAAAATGCGGTTTTCATGAATGCATTTGAGATTCCTAAGTATAAAATGATACTAAATGCAATGGTAATGATTTTCCCTATCATGAATGTCATGATGTGAACTTTAATGAGTCTATGTTCTTATAACTTTTTAGATTTAAAGAATTTTAAAATAAACTTTTCTTAGAAACCATTTTATACCAATGTTTAGTAAGTGAATTCACTACACTTGACCACACTCTACATATTACAAGGATTTTCTTTAGAAAAACTCTACTTTGTTTAAAGAAATTTTGACCCTTATATTAGTTATATCCTAAGGCCTTTATTTCTTTAATAAAATCCACATTTATAAACTTTTAAGTGGGTCTTTTACTATGGGGTTTCCAAAAATCCGAATTTACAAAAGTCCATTTTCAAGTTGATTCCTTTAGGAAAAATATATTTTGTACTTAAACTTTAAGTATTTATTATACTATATCCTAAGGACTTCATTTATTTAAGAAAATATCATTTTTGAAGTTGGAAAAATAGTGTTTTCTAACCCTACATCCATTATTACGAATTTTGTCTACATGACTTTTAGCTCAAAACTTCTATGGACTTCATTTCTTGTTTCCAACATTTTCTTTAGTAAAAACTCATTTAGACTCATGAAAAATATTACTAAACATTATCTATTACCCATAGGCTTCATTTCTCTTATAAAATATATGTTTAGAAGTTGATAAAAGTGTTTTTGACCTAGGTTTTCAAAGTCATCCGAATTTTCATAAGTCTTTTCTTGCAAAGTACTTTTCTTTTTGACTTCATGGACTCATCTATCTATAGATCTATATACTAGGAAAGTCATTTACTAAAGACAAAAATTAAAGACTATTAATGCACATAAACACAAAATAATAATGAAACCTTAAATGCCTACATGATCATGAGTATAAATGATGGATCTACTTTATCAAATGCTTAAATGAGTTTTGAAAACATAAAAACTATATTTTTATAAAAGATCTTTTGTTTAAAAACTTTTTGTTGGAGGAACATAAAGCTTTTGGTATGAAAGCTTCTTTAAAAGTTAGATCCACTTTGTAATGGTTCGGTATTCTTGTTTGATATCTCATTGTCCCTACCAAAAGATCATGGGGACACTTGGTTGAAATATCCAAGAATTACTTAGCCATAACAAAGATCTAAGGATGGAAAGGGTAAAAGGCTTACTTACTTGAAGTGGAATGGAGATGTAAAGAGTAAATGGAAGTTGTGTGTGTGTGTGGGGCTCCAAAACTTTCGGCCAACAAGAGGAAATGGAGAGGATTAAGGAGCTTTTACACTTTGTAAAAGTGAAGGAATGAAAGAATGAAGAGAAGAGAGAAAAAGTAGTATATATATGAGTTGAGATTAGGTTAAATGAAGAAGGAAATTTCAAATTGGAGCATGAAGGGGGGGGGGGGGGAACTTGCTTTGTTCCATCTTGATTTGGTTTTGATTTGATTTGTATCACTTGTCATAAGTTGAAATGAAGTTGAAGGGACAAAAGTTATGGAAGAAAGGAGTTGATTTGAGTGATGGTAAGGGTTAGATTTGTAGAGTGTGTTAATAGGTAGACTAGGTAGTACTTTATGAATAGTAGTGAATAGTTGACAAGACAATTTAATTTCCGGTAGTAATGAAATGCGAATAAAAAGGCTATAACTGTATTTTTCATAAACTGGAAAATTATGAAAAATATATTTTTGAAATCCTTATTTTATTTCGGTTCAAATGAGTACTCATAAGTATATTTTTGAAATTCTAGCTCCGGGGCACGTTTTTCTATAATGGGTCTCGGGATGACCCGGAATTGAAATTTTCCAAAAATCTGATATTTTCTTGGTTTGAAATATAATTAGGAACCATATTCAAATTTAAATTTTCCTATAAAAGTTTCTTAATTGGAAACCGAGGAAAAGCCGGAATTAGGGTTCCTAGTTCTCACTCCAGACTTGAGCTATTCCGGTTTAGGGTTTTGGTTTCCGGTTCTAGGGTTATCTTGGCTACTTGAAAAACCGGGGTTTACACTTAGATATTTTCAAAACTTGATTTAAACTTCATATTTAGAAAGCTCTTCCGAAGTAGATAGAAATCGATATAAAATTTGCGAAATTCCGACTTAAAATGACCAAGTTATGACTATTTTAAATCGGGACTTCGAAAATGACGCGAATTTCGATTTCACTAAGTTTTCTTAGAGTTTAGTATCCTAAGTTGGTAGAATACTTATTAGGGTATTTCTTATGTGGATAGGAGAACCCGAGGACGTTGAATCTTTGCCTCCGGATTACTATTACTAGAAGAAAGGCGAACCTATGGCGGAGTGAGTTTCTTCTTCCCGATTCATTTATCGTATGTGCTTGATAATTAATGCACTAGAATGTAGGCCAAACAAATGAAATATGAATGATGGGATTAATGGGAAATTGTATGATTGAGGATGATGTGAGAACTCAAATTAAGAATATCGGGTTGTGTAGTTAGCTATGATGGATTGTTTAAGATATTGTTTGATCGCGTAAATGAAATGACTTAATCATCTACTTGGACTAATGCCAACTTGACACGTGCATATCATAATGGGAAGGAGCATTAGCATTTGTAGGTTAATCGTGATCCATAAACGATATCGAATAATCATAGGTTAATCGTGATCCATAAATGATATCGAATAATCGTAGGTTAACCGTGAACCATAAATGGCATAATGATAGTACCGCAGTATTCGTTAATCTGCTAACCCGGGATGGAGGGCGCAAGTCCATCCACATATGATTTCCGACTGGTCATATGTTTGTTTGAACTCATGTGTTTGGTGCATTCACTTGCTTGCTTAATCACTTGGTTGAATTATTGTGACATGAATGTTATTGTGGAAGATTACACTCACTAAGCTAGTTAGCTTACGTCCCTATAGTCCATTCCTTTTGCAGCTATCACATTTGTGGCTTAGGCGATGTGACCCGGCTGTACAGGTACCGAAGCTAGGAGTTTCCCCTAGAAGTTGGATTTTCTGTATTAGACTTCCATAGGAAACTTTTAAGACTTGGATGACTGTATAAGGCCATTAACTATTCTTTTACAGGGGAATGCCGCTTAGATTATGTAATATTTATTTATGTTTCATGAATTATATCCTACTGCTAATGCATGCCAAATTAAGCTTTTATCTCCATTTGGACTTGTACTCTATTGTTGTAAAGATACGCCTTACATCTATATAAGGCTCTCGAAAGACTAAGGCGGTAATTCGGGAATCTTATATGGTATGTGGCGGACTGTTATGTTTAGGGTATCCTATGGGGCGTGACAGTTTAAGTTGGTATCAGAGCACTAGGTTATTAAGTATGACAATGGAGTTTAAAATCGAACCTAAAATTAAGTAACTAGGATAAATTGGAGTTAAAACTAGGCTAATTAGTAGTTTTCTTGTTGTAGGTTTCTTTGGGTGAAACCCGTGAAAGGGCTAGAAACTTCATAAAAAGCATGAATGAGACTATGGTGTAATATTGACTAAGATTAAGGGTGTTGTGCGAAGACTTTGCATTAGTGCAACGACCTAGAACTATAAAGGAGATGTATAAATTGTGGAAGGAAGGTCTAAGGTATACAAGATGGACATCAATAATAGATCAACTATGATATGATCCGATTAGAAGGAGGAGATGGACCATTATGGAGACTATCTATACCCTGGAAAGGGTAATGGTGGAGTATGCTGGCGAACCGATGCTGATGGAAGCCACTTTTATCTTAAAGAATAAAGGGAACCCCACCCACCCAGACTTTAGGATGTGGCATGGTATAGGACCTCTCTATGTGCATGCCCATGATGATCTTGATGACCATAGGGAATGGAATCTTGTGGATGCCAGAAAGCACATAGTTTGGCAAGCTAGGTATCTTGATCTTATACCATTTCTAGGAGGAGCCCCAGCCCCACAAGTAGGAAATGGAGGGGTGCATTTGATTAATGCCCCGGTTGTTGAAGGAGAGGATGCGAATGAAAGGAATAATGAGGTAGACAAATCTGAGGAGGAAGAAGATCCTGAGAAGGACCCGAATTGGATAGAGGAAGAAATACCTAGATCTCCTACCCTCTAGCCATAGCTCCTGAACATCTCAATCAATTACCGGAACAAATCATATGGGATTTTGATAGGGATCTTGACATACCTGATAGTGGGAGGATGGAACCAGAGTTCGACCCTACCCTGTGGAAGGATATCTACCCGGTAGGTGAGCGTCCCCCTGAGGTTGATGCCATAGCCCCCGAGCTGGTAGTCCAGGAACCCTTAGCGGGGATGGATGAAGAGGAGGATATGATGGGTGAATTCAGGGATAGATGGAACAGGATATGGGAGGAAGCTGGGAGAGAAGTGGATAGAGAAATGGGAAATAGGAATGGATCCAATGATGAAATTATTAGGGAAGAAGGAAATCAAATGGAAGATCAGATAATGAGGGAAGAAGAGGAAGAAGAAGAACCGGAGCCCTTAGCCCGACCCGCTAGGAGAAGGAGGTTAACTGTGAGGGCATACCTTAGCCAGTTCATCCGAAGGGATGAAGGAGGATCTTCTAGCCAAGGACGACCCCCTAGCCCCACACCAGACGACTCCGAGTGAGCCATGGAGGAATAGGGTCAAGTATCCCATAGAGTCCAATAGTATTTCTTTTTGATTGTGTAGGCAATGCGGGATGCCAATTTGCCTTAGAATCTCTTCATAGTTAGTATGTTGTCCTTCTTTTTCTTGTCTTTTCCCTTTCCATGTCCCTAGACGTTATTAGATAGACGTTATCGGCTAGTGTCGGAAGGTAGATTTGTATTGTCAAAATTTTGTAAGCTTATTTGTAAAACAACTCTTGTATGGCACATCAAATCACTGAAGTATTATGTTGATTCCAAGAATGAAGTTTCGCACGCATTATACTTTTACATTAGTAGTAAATTACATTCATTTCACTTAATTGCATAAATATATTCCCATTCATATCATTACTTGATTTAGAATTCCTTGCTTATTATGATTTCTTTGTTCTAAGAGCCTTTGAGGGGACAATTTGAAATTTCGATTTTCTTGAATCCTTTGTGAATTCTATAGTTCCTTAAATTATTCTTAAAATTTTCACGAATTCCTTAAATCAAAGTTTTATAAATCTCGAAACTTTCAAGAAGAAATAAAACTTATTAAGACATTATGTAACAGTTGAAACCGAAGAAACCGAAATAGGGAGCAAGAACCACTCCCGAACGAGGCTGGCAGCACAAACCAGCCAGACCCTCCCCAAGCTAACCCACCTGAAGCTGCTCAGCTCGATCCCCAAGCAGCAATGATGAATGCAATTGGGCATTTAACAAACATGTTTGCAGCATTCATCCAAAACCAAAATCAAAACCAACCTCAGAATCCCGAACCGAGTATAAGGGATTCAACAACTTTGCCACCACCTCCACCACCCCGGCATATAGGGGAATGCAAGCAGAGATTCCCTTACCACCTGAGGAGTAATCTTATAATACTCGCTATCCACCCCCTCCACCACAAAGAGGATATCAAAGGAGTTCTCTCCC
Organism: Combretum micranthum; assembly: GCA_024138025.1. Classification (NCBI taxonomy): domain Eukaryota; kingdom Viridiplantae; phylum Streptophyta; class Magnoliopsida; order Myrtales; family Combretaceae; genus Combretum; species Combretum micranthum. The sequence goes on from JAMXBD010002548.1 coordinate 184,109, forward strand.
TGACTTTATAAAGAGCAATCGCTATTTCGAAGGGGCATTTGGAAGGCTTGACGAAGCAGAGGATTGGTTAGCGCAAATTGAGCGCTCCTTTGCAGCTTATGAGACTCCACCATATCTCCGATTGGAATATGACACCTACATATTGAGATATAATGCCCGAGTATGGTGGGAGTTGAAGCGGAGAAGTTTGGCACCCCCGATTAGTTGGAAGACCTTTTGCAGGGAGTTCCTAGAGAAATAATTTCTTGCCAGCCTCCGAGTGAGATATAGTGCAGATTTCTTGCATGTGAAGCAGCGAGGCAGAACGATTGAGCAATATGAGACGGAATTCAATCACCTGCTGCAGTATGCTCCTGAATCTTATAAAAACAGTGAGGAACTGCAAAAACAAGTGTTTTTGGAAGGTCTTGATGAAGACCTAAGGGTGAAGATAGAGGAATCTGGTTTACCAACTTACCTTGAGGTAATTGAGAAAGCCTGTTTGATTGAAGGGGCTAAGAAGAGGAAGCATGTTGAGTCGGATAAGAGAGTGTTCGGAAAAAGGCAATTTGACGCCTCCGGCTCAAGTTATAAAGGGAAAAGATTCAAGCCTTACCATGGGTTTAAGGATAACAATGGTGGAAAGTCCAACCAAAGCAAGCCCAATGTTACTTGTTAGAAGTGTAAAGGAAGCCACTACCCAAGGCAGTGCCCACAACTGAAGGGCAAGTGCTTCTTCTGTGGCAAGACAGGCCATCTAGTCTATGCTTGCCCGAAAAAGATGGCGATAAGTTGCTTCCTTTGCAAGGAAAAAGGACACGTAAACTCCGAGTGCCCCAAAGGAAAAGCGTGGCTACCTGGCTTTATGGAAATCCGGGAAATGATAACACCCAATGATCTGGCAGCAAGGGTGGAAGCCGTGTAGCTTCGGCCATGCATGGGATGCAGCTATACAACTTTGAAGGCCAATGGATGATTGAGGAAGATGAGGAGGAAGGCGTGGAGCTGGCCGC